>CM064533.1:14017517-14360080 GCA_032716605.1 Paralithodes platypus | reverse complement strand
AGGTGTTAAGTCGCCAGCGCCGGAATCAGGGTGCACAGACACGAGGGTAAACAAGTCTAATGCTACGCCGGAGGAGGTCACTCCAAAAAGGTCTTACCCCAGAGTCGACCCGACCTCGGCAGGACATACTGTAAGGGCAACTCCAACGACCTTAGTCCCAAGGGACACGGTTCTACAACCCTCTAGAGGGGCCGGTATATCGCCGGGTTGGCAGAAGAAAGTGTTGCAGGCGAAGGTCCCCTCTCAGTTGCTAAACCTAGTGGCGATGGGATACAAGCAAAGTAAAGTTCCCTAGTTCTGGTAGATGAACATCAGTTGGAGGAGAAAGGTTCAAAGTCTCTTAAACAACCGAAACCCCAATGTTTCACATCAAAACAATTAGACAATCTGTTACATAGAGTGCTTCAACAATGTGCCATTTCGAAAAGACATCAGGGAGCCTCGACGGAGGCTGCGGTACCTCCGACGGTGGATATCCTCTAGGGATAACGATGTTTTGCTTCTTAACTCAGTTCCCCCGGCGACGAGGACATGGCCAGAACAAGTCTCCATCTGCCCTTTATCGCCAGCCAATATTAATGTAATTACGGATCCAGATATTATCATGGTTCCGACAACATCTAGCTTCTCTCTCCCCAATGCTGGTAGGCAGGGACAGGACTTACCAGACAGAAGCCAGGTTCAATCCCGGCGGGTGGATGAGTCTTTGCATAAAAGGGAGGACCCTAGTAGTTCCTTGCTAATTGACAAGTTGGTATCTGGCACTAATGTGCCTTATGTAGGAAGGAAGGAGACTAGTTCTAGCTCACTGCCTCATGTCCATAGTACGGGAGATAACGTAAACTCTTGCCGGAGATGTTAGACTAAATCTCAAGTTGATAGGGTGGCTCGAGACCCGGCACCTCTTCCGCCGGATCTCGAGGAACCCATAGACTCTCAACCTTTAACTCGACCTCAAAGATCTCGGTCTCAGTCAGTGGACAAACCTCAGACCCTAAAAAGAGCCAGGTAGGCTGTGGCTCCCAGTTACCGCATTAACTAGAGGAGAGGGGCACTTATCAACACAGGGAGAGTTTCCGGTGACAAAGGAATGGTCTTATCGAAGTGAATAGGAAACAGGTCTTCCGGGCAAAAGACATATATGGTAAAGTAATAGATGTGCAGGTTCAGGCGGTGCCTGACCCGGCTAATTTTAGATACTTTGTGTACAACCCTGGTCAGTTGACTCCTCTTCCCCCGGATGACCCTAGTCCTACCCCTTCTTCCCCAGGTGTCCCGGTTTGCCATGATTGCTCTCAACGCTGTAGCTTTAATGGGTGCCATTCTATTAAGTACGATGAACCTAGCTTAACTGTTCATCGTTGTAATCCTCATAAAGACCAAAGAGAATTAAATCTGGGGGAGGTTGGACATGGACCTTGGGTGACGTGGGATCAGAAGGTACAACAATTTGCTATTGATGTTAGTTCCAATGCCTCGTTACCCGTTCCTCCACCGCAGCATACTGAGTTTGACTGGCTGAAGCAACAGCCCGGCGGAGTCCCCCGGGCTATTTTTGAGTTTCTTATTGCCCCTCAATTAGAGGTCAAGGATATCCCGCCTCCTTTTATCGTCCCAGACCCTATTGAATTGCAGAGGGAATTCCTAGTCAGAGATAACGCCCATAGGAAATGTATTAGTTTTCTCCTAACCAGGGATACAGCTCAAGCCATTGCAAAGCCAATCCCCAATCTACCAAAGAG
The DNA here is from genome assembly GCA_032716605.1 of Paralithodes platypus. Lineage (NCBI taxonomy): Eukaryota > Metazoa > Arthropoda > Malacostraca > Decapoda > Lithodidae > Paralithodes > Paralithodes platypus. The sequence continues at coordinate 14,358,338 of CM064533.1, read as the reverse complement.
AAGGGACGAGCTGGTTAAAGCTTTTCAGCAATACCTTCCACCTCGCCCGGCACAATCATTGCTCGACATCCGAACCACCTTATTTGAGGCAGTCCGAGCTCGGCAGCTACTCAGACTCAGTATGGTGCAGGGGTTACCGGTGAACGTTTATTATAGAGTTATTTTCTCTCTCGTACTGACAGCAACTATAGTTAATCCACAGACACAGAGAGATGTTAGGATGATGCTTCAAGTGGCACCTGGACAATCCAAATAAGTAACTCCTAACTTTCCATGCACTACAGGGCCGGCGATCAGCGGACGTTGACCTTGAACAACCCCCCTTTTTTTATCCTTAAGCTTTTTTATTTTTCCTAGTGGGTGAAACTGTTCCCTGTTTTTTCTCCCCCTCTCGCCTTTGACCTGGCTGAGGCAATAGGTTTCGAGGGGTGAGTGTGTTTACCGCACCTGGGCCGCGCCTAGGATCTCTGTTCCAATTCGACGTCCTGACTGCGTCCTGGCGGATACTTAAAAATCCAGGTGTGTCACGTCGACTCCTTAGAGCCGGATCAGACAACCATGGGTAAGGGCGGATTTTTCCGTACAGGCTGACCAGGAAGTTGGTCATGCGGTAACACTAGTTAGCGTGTCAGTCTTGTGCCAAAGCTAGGACCACTCCACAAGGATTTTGGGTCAGAACCCATTGGAACCCTTACAGTGGTCGGGAATTCTCAAACAATAATACCTCGACGTCGGCCGGTGGCTGGCCATCAACTTTTGTAGGCTACCAGTAATGACAGACCACTCGAGGTAGTTTTTCCCTCATTTTAGCCATACCTACCTCTCCGGTGATGTACTTTGAATTAATGCTATGGGACGCATATCGAGGGGACACCAGCTACTCCGGTCGAGGCGACGGACAGTGGCTGGGTGCCCTAGGTCAGATCAATGATGTGTTATCCCTATTGTTAAGAAAGTGATTACACTTGCTTACTTGCAACACAACGAAGACAAGTCAGTTTCCGGGGTGGGGAGGGTTTTTTTTTTCCCTTGGGTACATTTTTTGCACTACCAGTATTTTCTAGAATCCTGGCCGGTACGCCGAGGAGTATCGGCCCGGATTTAAAATTTTTATTTATTTATTTATTTATTTATTTTTTTTTTTCTATATTCCAACTACTCCCTCTCGGGCATAGGCTGAGAGCCTTTACACTACACCGCTGAACATGGTGAGGCCCATGAGGTCTTGTTCCAGTCTAGGGAGTGAGACATGCGAAGCATGTAGGCTCGAACCCAACTCCATCTCTTAAGCCGCTTCGCCTCTGCGCTTCAGTCTCATCCCCCACACTCGGACCCTCACTCTCAGAACGCCACCTATTGAGCAATTAACTCACTAGGCATTGCCCCCCTGTAACATATTTTGAATATGCTATTTAATGCTATTTAATCAGGGAACAATGAGGGTATTTTTTTGGCATTTCGGTGTGCTGTGGTAATGCACTGATACTAGGTACAGCACAAATTCTATCCCAATAATATCTTCCCATTGACATATTGGGATTCGAACCCGGGTCCATTGGATTACCAGTCCAGTGGCAAGACCACTCTGACACACCTCCCCTTTGGTGGAAGTTGTTGTTACTCTCGGTTAGACGGGCCGATTTGGTTGTACCTCTTTAGCAGGAGAATTGTATCTCAATCCTCCCCCTTGTTTTCTTGTCCCCCGGAGACCTGACTCATCGAGTTGTCAATACGTAGGCAAGATGTGTTTATTGTTCTTGTCACCGGTAGCATGAGTAGCTCAGGCGCCGGTCTAGGTTACGACGTAAACAAGTTACAAAATTTAGCTCTCCTCTTGTTTCTGGGCCCTTAAGCCGGTCTCGTGTTTGGGTTCAGGTGGCAGCCCCCCCCCCCCCCCCCCCCCCCCCCTCATGCAATATGTGGAATAGGCCAGCGACCGGTCGGTTATTCACCCCACCGCTGGCTTCCAGTGGTTCCTTGGATTCGGCCCAAATAGAACAGCACCATCGCAACGACTCGGAAGAGGGGTCCTCGGGAAGGGTTATGTCCCCATTTACATTTTTTTTCATACGAAGGAGTAGTAATACAAGGAAAGACACACTGTTTGCCTCGGGTAACCCCTAGCAGGGTAGGCACCGGTCTCCTATCAAATCCGTTCTTCCTGAATGGGCGCAATCTGGTCGGCACAGCTTGCTTTGTCTCCTGATTAATACATTTTTGTCCACGGCCGGCTGCCTGGTAACTTTCTTTCAGGATGTAAACTGGCGGCGACCACAGAAGCCATACGCAGAGACCGCAGTTCTCTGATGGGTAATTGTTTTTTATAGACAAGTTTGTTTCAAGTCCCGGACTCACTGAGCTACTCATGCCCCGGGAATTCAAATTATTTTGCCCTTTTTTAGTGTGATACATAGTTAAGGGAAGAACATGTAAATAGTAAGCTATACTCGGGGTCTGAAGTTTTCTGGTCTACTCCGAAGTAGCTCACCCCCCGGCCTATAGGTGCTATTTGTTTCAATATTTGTAAGTTCAGCGAACTACTTTATCTTGTGTATATGTTTAGCCACTCTCGGGTTTGCAACCTGTACTGATTGTCTTAATGAAAAGAGAGTTGAACTCTACCTCCCTTTGTGTTGGTATTATTAGCCTCGGCATTTTCTCCAAACGACTTCGCGTAGGTTATCCTTCCTTATTCTCGTAGATACGCTCTTGAACCACTCTCTTTCCATTTTGGCTTATCATTAGGGTAAGATCTTGTAACGGCAGTTAGGCTATGTTTTGGTTATGTGATAGTTTTGGCCCATGGTGGGCTAAGAAAAGGGGGGGGGGGATGAGTGTACACCAATAGGTAAAGCCCCCCTCGCCGGAATTTCACTGCTACGCCGGGAAAGAGTCCAGGCATTGCTTCCGCCGGACAAAAGCCTGTGCATTACTTGTAGTTGAGAGCTAGAAGCTCGAGAATGTATGTTAATTTTATAAAGAGAATCCATCGTTATGTAAGAGCTCCCTTCAGTTAAGTTGTAAGAGCTCAAGTTATGTTTAGAAACAAGCTATGTAAAGCTAGTCAGTTTAATTTGTATGTATAAGTCAAGGTTGGCTATCCTAGAGATATCTGGCTAGTGGGATGAGTGTTGAAACTGGTCAAGAGACTCAGTTGGTTTTTACCAGATGATAAACTGTAAACAGTGTAAAATCTGAAAAGGGTATTAATTAAGGAGTTTATATTGGCTCCTCTTATCACGATTTACAACAGTAGGCTATCTCATGTAAGAGAACCTGTTTTAGAGCAGATCTTCTTCGAAGCAATTACGCACTGCTCACACTCTTTAATGTTTTTATTCCTTTTTCCTATTGTATGCAAACAATAAAATAGTTTTTCTGTTATACGAATACTTGACTATATACCCTACGGGTTTGGAGGTTTAGATATTGGTGCGAATGTCCCCTCCAGTCTTGGGAATTCAGGCAACGTCATCGTCAATGATGGAGGGGCCACTATTAAATTAAAGGTTTGATTCCCAGAGGGAAGTAGAGAAAACCTAATATTTAGTAGGGGCCCCGGAATCATTGACGATGAAGGCCCTCCCAGCCATCCCCTTCCCATTTGCTTGATATCTTGAGTATTATCTTGATATATCAGTGAAGGACGAATAGTGCGCTTGGCGAGGAGCGGCAAGAAGCCACAACGCAAGAAATCCACCGAATGTGGGAAGCATGTTATAACATTGATTAAGTAATTAATCTTTTTCCTTTTTCTTCTCTTATTTTTTACAAAGTTTTTTTGTAGTGGGTACCCAATCTATGATGATACCATAAGAGAAGTAGCGTTGCATGAGGAATGACTCTTTTCTTCCTCGCGGCGGTTGATTCATACAACTGACGTGGGTGTTGAATGGAGACTATTATACTAATAAGCAACATCGTCAATGATTCCGGGGACCCTACTAAATATTAGGTTTTCTCTACGTCCCTCCGGGAATCAAACCTATAGTCTGTACAATAACAAAGTTCCTTAACTCACTTGATAACATTTGCAAGTTACAAGCTTTCATAATATTTTTCTAAAGAGTCATTTTTTGAAGCTGTGGAAGTTGGGAAATACTTTCTACCGTTTTTCAAAATGGAGTTGTTGCCGCAATAATACTAAGTCAGATTTCCTGTAGGTTGTGACGTAATTTGTCTTAGCATTGTTTGAAAGAAACAAACATAAGATACAATGGTATACAATCCAGACTTGGGAATGTTTGTGTGTAAGACTGAACAGAGAGGTTGGTTTAGTAAAAGTGTTATAATTGTATACAGTAGTATGGCAAGGCAGCCTTATCGTTCCCTACAAAGGCTATAATAGATGGACCACCTCCACAATACTGCGAGTGATGGTAGTCTTATATACTGGTATTGTGTGGTGGACACTGGTAATGGTCAGGTTATAACAGACAATAACAGTGTAATGGACTGAGAGAGGGAGAGTCGTTAGTAGTAGCAAACCCAAAATGTGTAATGTATGTATACAGTGTATTCATTCACATACCCTATTGCTGGGGGTGGCCGACATGAGACAGAGCCCAAACAGAAACATCATTTAAAGTTCTTACTCTCAGGGTCCGGGACCACTTTCGCGTTCCCATGCCCGTTTTCTGTCTGGTTGAGTAGGAGAATTATACAAGGGGAGGAGGATTCCTAGCCCTCTGCCCCCTAATTTGTACGGCAACGAACAGAAACTGAACAAATACAAAGGAGTACAAAGAAAATCAAGCAACAACATACCTGGTGACCCTTCTAGGCTGCTTGTCCTTCAAAACACTGAGGATCAAGTGTCCAAACAGTGGTTTAGAGAGGGTAAGGGAACATTGGAAAGGGAACTACTGCCCTGGAACTAATGTCCATGGCAGGATAAGGAAGTTAGTAGGGGACAGAGGGGCTAGTTACTGAGGGGGCGGGGGATCAAATATAGTTATTCATTTACAAACGCAGTCAGTCGCAGATTTGATGCAAGATATTTGTCTAGGCGAAGTTTAAAAGAATCAACGGTGCTGCAGTCTATAATGTTTCGGGGAAGCCCATTCCACAAGTTGACAACTCGATTGAAGAAGAAATTCTTAGATTCGTGAGAGTTAAAAGATTTACCAATAATTTGGCAACTGTTTCCCCGCGTGTAATTAGATTGGTCGATAGTGAAGTACTTACTACAGTTCATATTGTCGATGCCTTTGATGATTTTGATAAATTGAATTAAGTCGCCTCTTAATCTGAGCTGGGTTAAAGGAAATAGATTTAATTCTCTAAGACGCTCCTCGTATGGTTTGTTCATCAGGCTAGGTATCATTTTGGGAACTCTACGTAGAACTCGTTCTAGCTTGTTTATATATTTTTGGTAATAAGGGCACCAGGATTGAACGCAGTATTCCAGAAGAGGGCGGACATAGGAATTGTAAAGAGTTAAGATAACTTCTTTAGATTTATGCTCAAATGACCTGCCTATAAAGCCAATTATTTTGTTTGCCTTCTTAACAACTTCTGAACATTGTTGACTCTGTTTTAGGTTACTCGATATTGTTATCCCAAATCGGTTTCTCTGTCTACACTCTTAAGCTGAGTGCCATTCATCGAATAGTTTGCTTTCTCATTTTGGTATCTCATATGTAGTACTTTACATTTATCCACATTGAAACTCATTTGCCAAATTTGGGCCCAACATGACAACTTATCTAGATTGTGTTGCATATCGTCAACTTGTTCTTTTGACAATTTTTGTATCGTCAGCAAACTTTGAGATTGTACAGGTGAGACCCTCATCTATGTCGTTAACGTAAGTTAGAAAGAAAATTCGTCCTAGTACCGATCCCTTGGGTACCCCGCTAGTTACATTTGGTCCATTTAGATGCCTTACCGTTTATGACTACTCTTTGCTTTCTGTCACTGAGCCAATTTTCTATCCATTTCAACACACCGTCTAGTATTCCATGCGCTTTTAGTTTTAGCAGTAAACGTTTGTAGGGAACTTTGTCAAAGGCCTTTAGAAAATCAAGGTATATAATATCTACAGCTTTACTATCATCATAGAGGTTGAGGATATCGTGAAAGAAGTCTAAGAGATTTGTTTAAGCAGGAACGTTTGTTACGAAAGCTGTGTTGAGTATTTTTAACCCTTCTTTGGCGGCGCGCATCATATGTCGAGTGAAAGAAATTTGGACTATGTGGCGGCTCACAACATAAGTCGTGTGGCATTTTCAGCACGTAATGTTGCTGAGAGAGAGAGACTAGTGGTGGCAGGAGAGTAGCGAGCGTATGACTGCTCCAGACCACTGCGGTGGACCAACTGACATCAATCCCACCCTCCTCCACCCTCTCACACTCGCTACATAGTGAATTGTGTGGGGAAAGTACCGAATTACATGGTTTTTGCACTTGTGTTGCACGATTGTTGCCAGAAAACTAGCGGTCATAGAAGGATCGTTGTGGTGTCATTGGAAAGCTCTGTTTATGCCCTTACAGGGATAGATACTTGATTTACGCTCTGGGTCTTATTTAGGCATGAAAATGATCACGTAAACAGCCCTATTTTGGGTAAAAACAGGCAAAAGGCATAACTGCCTATAGCGAGTGCCTCCCCCATAGTTGAAAGAGTGACAGGGCCAAAATCAAGGGACGTTCGAGCCAAAATGCCTGGACACACGGAGTTTGAAGCAATTTAAGTCATAGGAAGAGGGAAAGACTGATTCTGGGAGAGAGTTCCAGAGCTCAGCTGTTGAGTAGAAGAAAGTTTGAGAGTAACGTTTCACTCTTGGGTTGGAGAGTTGCACAGAGTAGGGGTGGGATTGAGTTGCAAGACGGGTACCACGTGCCCTACGTAAAGGAGGTGGTATGCACTGGGATAGCTCTGAGGAACACTGATTATTATAGTAGCGATAGAATAGCGAGAGAGATGCAACATTGCGGCGGAGAGAGAGAGATTGCAGAGAGTTGGTGAGTGGACGGGAGTTAATGATACGAAAGGCCTTCCTTTCAACTTTGTCTAGGAGAGCAGTGTGAGAGGAACCTCCCCACACATGTGAACAATACTCAATACAAGGGCGCACTATGCCCCTGTACAGAGCAAGAAGCTGTACAGGGGAAAAGAACCCCCTAAGGCGGTTGAGCACACCCAGCTTCTGGGAGGCTGCCTTAGCAAGACTGGTAATATGGTCCTTCCAAATGAGAGCAGAAGAAAAAGAGACACCAAGAATATTGAGAGAAGATGAAGGGTTGATTTTTGTATTGTTGAAGAATAAGGGATAGTCCGCTGGGAGATCCTGACGGGTAGATAGATGGAGAAATTGGGTTTTGGAAGCATTAAAGTTAACAAGGTTTTCTCTGCCCCAATTGGAAATAGTATTTAGATCAGAATTTAAGAGTTCTATGGCTTCATTACGTTTGTCGTTGAGGGATTGCTGGCTGGGGCGTTCTGAAAAACTAATGGAGTAGTGCAAGGTTGAGTCGTCTGCGTATGAATGGATGGGAATTAAGGTACAGTTAAGGAGATCATTTATAAAAATTAGAAAGAGAATAGGAGATAGGACAGAGCCCTGAGGAACACCGGAGTTTATAAAGTGAGGAAGTGAACAATGGCCGTCCACAACCGCGGCTATGGAACGGCCGGAAAGGAAATTAGAGACAAAGGCACAGATGGAGGGATAGAAACCGAAGGAGGGTAGTTTAGAAATTAAAGTATGTTATTTCCCTCTAAGTGATTTACGAGGCTGTCTCCTATGGGCGTTTCTAGCATTTTACATACAACTGAGGTTAAGCTAATTGAATGCTAGCTACTGGGTAAGTATTTGCTGCCTTTTTTAAAAATTGATGTTACGTTAGCTAGCTTCCACTGATCAGGCATAGTTCCAGACTGCAAGGTTTTATTGAATAGCAATGTCAGTGGTTTGGAGAGCTCGTCCTTAGCTTCCTTTAGGACTCTAGGTGAGATTGTATCAGGTCCGGGTGTTTTATTTACCTTGAGTTTATCTATACATTTCAATACTTCTCTCTCTGTAATGGTGATATTACTTAGAACATCAGAATTATGTAACTGAATCGGCGATGCTGTAGGTATATATTTTATGAGGTCTTCTGTTGTTACTCATTTGTACTTCGTCTTTGGTATATTCTCCATTTTCATCGACTAACAGTCCAACAGTTGTTGTAACTACTCTTCTTTATGATATAACTATAATATTATTTTGGGTTTGTTTTACTTTGATTCGCAACATGTAACTCCAGGGTCTTTTTACCTTGCTTAATAAACTTTTTGGCTTTGCGTCGTAGCTCTATAAATTTCACCTGTTCTTCGTAATTTTGTGAGGATTTTAATCTATCATTAGCAAACTTTTTAGCAAGCAGACAGTTTGAAATATCTTTATTCCACCATTTGGGCTTATCATTATGGCCTGTACACCATATTTTCGATGGTATGCAGTCTTGCACTGCTTTTAGGTAAGTGTTTGCGAATGATTCCCAAGATGTATTTATGTCGTTATTGTTAATTAGAAAGCACCAGTTAGTTTCTTTAAACATTGCTCTAAGTTTACGAAAGTTTGCTTGCTTGAAATTAGAGACTTTCTCAATGCTGCTATTTGGTTCGTTACTAGCAAACTTTAAACTGAAAGTTATCGTACTATGGTCGCTGTTGCTGAATTCATCACCCACATTCAAATTCTCTATCAATTCTTCTTTTGTTGAAAGAACAAGGTAAAGAACAAGGTAAAGAAGAAGGTGCGAACATCGAAGATGTCACACTACGGCCTTGCATCATTAGTTCCACTAATTTCTTCTTATCTTCATAACAGAAGAATACGTGTAATGGTAGATGGCCTTTATTCTCAATTTCACTCAATAAATGCTGGTGTTCCCCAGGGATCAGTTTTGGCCCCAACTCTGTTCCTCATTCATATCAATGATCTCATATCTACCACTCATAATCCAATACATTCCTACGCAGATGACTCAACACTCCACAGTTCCTTCACATTTACCAATTCTTTCACCCAACCCGATCTTATAAATCCAAAAATAAACACTGCAATTTCTCTGAACCAGGACCTTTCTAGAATTAATGAATGGGGACAAGAGAATCTAGTTTCCTTTAATGCACAGAAAACCAAGTACATTCAATTTTCTAACCGACAGAATCTCACTGACTCCCATATATTTTTTAATGATGTAAATATTCCCACTTCCCCTAGTATTGACATTCTCGGTGTAACATTAACTACTAACTTGAGCTGGACACATTATGTTAGAAGCATTGCTAAGAATACCTCTAAAAAACTGGGACTCCTGTACAGAGTTCGAGAATTCTTCACTGACGAGCAGTTGGCCGTAATATATAAAAGTCATGTGCGCTCTCAGATGGATTACTGTTCACCTCTGTGGGGTGGAAGTGGAGTGGTTGCATTGAGGCAGTTGGACAAAATTCAAAATAAAGCTATTAGATTAATCAATAACCCTGCAATCACACAGGACCTTCCTACATTATCCATACGAAGAAACGTTGCATCCCTTGCATTATTCTACAGATATTTTCACAGCAATTGTTCCGAGGAACTTGCTTCAATTGTGCCGCCTCTCCACATCTTTCCCCGTAGAACTAGGGCAGCTGAGAGCGCCCATGAATTTACACTTTCTCCTCCACAATGCAGAACTTCTGCTTATCAGAATTCATTTATCCCCAGAGCTACTACTCTTTGGAATTCACTTCCCTCGAATTGCTTTCCACAAACTTACAATCAACAAATGTTTAAATCCAGTTGTTACAAACATTTTATGAATGGAGGATGCCTTTAGGCACATGGACCTTTTTGTTTTATCTGTGTTTTTCCTTCCTCCGTTCATTGTCTCTTAAAAAAAAAAAAATTATTTCCACGGGTTGGAGATCTAACAAATTGATATAGCGAACTCTCTTGCAAGTTTGCATACAGTTCTTGTCCAGAGTATGAAGTAATACTATCTCCCAACTTGGTCACAGGTAAATTGAAGTCGCCAAAAATTACGGTATCTTGCGAGTTACTGCTGTCCGCAATAAGGAGGAAGCATTCAAACGGTACCGACGCCTTAACGCTCAAAGAGCGGGTGGTGGAGTATATTTCACTGTGCTGCCCAACGTTTTTTTTTTTACCATAAATGGGGTTGTTTCCGTGCTCTTTTTCATGCATAAACAAGACCCAGAGCGTAATACAAGTATGTATCCCTGAAAGGGCGTAAATTGAGCTTTCCAATGACACCCGAACCATCCTTCTATGATCACTGGTTGTCTTGCAACGATCGTGCAACCGAAGGGCAAAATTGCTAAAATACGGTAATTTCTTTATATAATTACGTATGTAGCGAGGGAGTGAGGGTGGATGTAAGTGGAGTACATCTCAGTCGGTCCACGGCGGCCGTGGCGAGCGGTCATGAGGTAACCCAGGCTCCTCCCGTTGCTCGTCTCTCTCTCAGAGCCAATATTGCGCCAAAATTGCACACAGACTTAAGTCGGGCCCCGATAGACAAGGGTTAAAACTCAAGACTCTCATTCTTCCTGTTTCTACCCGGAATCAAGTCAAATCTGTTCTTCGACTTGCCAAACACTCTTTCATCAATAATAAATGTTCTGAACTATCCAACTCTATCCAAGACCATGTGGACATGAGAGGCACTCAATTCCTGGCAGCAGCCTCCACGAACCAAGACCACCCACTTAACTACATGGCAACACACCCACAGACACCAAGAAATATCAAAACAACACCCAGCACACGGTATCACACACAATTATTGTCCTCTCTCCCTCCCTGCCCACCCCGAACCAACTTCCAGAAGCACATCCATACTCTTATCTCTCACCGATCCATCCACTCACTCACAGACAACACGCAGCTGCATGCACGACCTCCCGAAATCCATCCTTCCGAATCCTCCCTTCCTCGCGAGGACAGAATCCACCTGGCCAGGCTGAGATGCGGACACCATCCAGCTCTCCTGAGCTATCAGAAGAGACTGGATGACTCCGTTGTCGACACCTGCCCGGGATGTAACACAGCACCCCATACCATTAAACACATCATAGAAGACTGCATTTCACACAACCACTCACGCCAACAACACAATCTACACTCAATGAGAGCTCTGTGGGAAAGCCTGATAGTGGCCATGGCCTTCCTCAGGGACTCGGGGCTGTTCGGCCAGGCAGCTTAGGGAACAACAACAACAACAACAACTCTAGCTCTTCCCAATCTTTCTGGCATCTAGCCAAAAATCTTTCCAACAATTTATCTTCCTCGTCTTTCCCTCCCCTTTCCCACTCTGATGGCACAACCATCACTTCTTCCTCTGACAAAGCTAAACTCTTCGCTCAAGCTTTTGCTAGAAACTCCACCTTGGATGATTCCAGTGCTATTCCTCCCTCTACACTCTCCTCTTTCCTACTTATGCCTAATATCCTAATCTCTTCTAAAGATGTACTTTCTACCCTCACGGGGCTTAATATTAAGAAGACGTACGGTCCGGACGGTGTTCCTCCTGTTGTACTAAAAAACTGTGCTTCCGTGCTGACTCCCTGCCTAGGCAAATTCATTTGTCTCTGTCTATCCTCTAACGTCTTCCCTTCATTCTGGAAGTTTGCTCTCATTCAACCTGTCCCAAAGAAGAGTGACCACTCTCAACCCTCCAACTATCGTCCAATTGCTCTCATCTTTTGTATTTCTAAAGTTTTTGAAACTATTCTTGCTTCCAAATTTCTTAAGAATTACTCTTCTCATAATCTGCTCTCAGACCGCCAGTATGGCTTCCTTAAAAGTCGCTCTACTGGTGATCTTCTTACATATCTTACTAACTCTTGGTCATCCTCCTTTCGGGACTTCGGTGAGACTTTTTCTATTGCACTAGACATATCAAAAGCCTTCGATAGAGTCTGGCACAAATCTTTAATTTCTAAACTACCCTCCTTCGGTTTCTATCCCTCCATCTGTGCTTTTGTCTATAATTTCCTTTCCGGCCATTCCATAGCTGCGGTTGTGGACGGCCATCGCTCACTTCCTCACCCTATCAACTCCGGTGTTCCTCAGGGTTCTGTCCTATCTCCTATTCTCTTTCTGATTTTCATAAATGATCTTCTCAACTGTACCTCAAGTCCCATCCATTCTTACGCCACACGACTCAACCTTACACGACTCAATTAGTTTTTCAGAATGCCCCAGCCAGCAATCCCTCAACGACAAACGTATATGAAGCCATAGCACACTTAAATTCTGATCTAACTACTATCTCCAATTGGGGCAGAGAAAACCTTTTTACTTTTAATACTTCCAAAACCCAATTTCTCCATCTATCTACCCGTCCGGAACTCCCAGCGGACTATCCCTTATTCTTCAACAATACAAAAATCAATCCTTCATCTTCTCTCAATATTCTTGGTGTCTCTTTTTCTTCTGCTCTCATTTGGAAGAACCATATTTCCAGTCTTGCTAATTCAGTTCCCAGAAGCTGGGTGTGCTCAACTGTCTCAGGGGGTTCTTTACCCCTGCACAGCTTCTTGTTCTGTACAGGGGCACAGTGCGTTCTTGTATTGAGTATTGTTCACATGTGTGAGGAGGTTCCTCTCACACCGCTCTCCTAGACAAAGTTGAAAGGAAGGCCTTTCGTATCATTAACTCCCGTCCACTCACCAACTCTCTGCAATCTCTCTCTCCACCGCAATGTTGCATCTCTCTAGCTATTCTATCGCTACTATAATAATCAGTGTTCATCAGAGCTTTCCCAGTGTATACCACCTTCTTTATGTAGGGCACGTGGTACCCATCTTGTAACACAATCCCTCCCCTACTCTGTGCAACTCTCCAACACAAGAGTGAAACATTACTCTCAAACTTTCTCCTATTCAACAGCTGAGCTCTGGAACTCACTCCCAGAATCAGTTTTTCCCTCTTGCTATGACTTAAATTGCTTCAAACTCTGTGTGTCCAGGCATTTTGGCTCGAAAGGCCCTTGATTTTGGCCCTGTTACTCTTTAAAGTTTTAACTATGGGGGAGGCACTCGCAGTGGGCAGTTCTGCCTTTTGCCTTCCTCACTCACAAAGAAAAAAAACAAAAAAAAAATCATTGTTGTTAAGCCTATCTGGTCACCACTATTAGGAGACTGTTATCTCTATCATACATCCAATACTTTGTCGGTATCACTTAATCTAAAACAAAACAGAAACAAACAAACAAAACAAATGATACTCGGTCTATGTTATCAATTCCCGAATCAGGTTATACACTGTTGTATGCGGCTGATAGTGAATTATCACTGGGCTTCAGTAAAACACAGCCCTATTCCACATATCACCAAAGTTTACATTATGAACTGTGTTATGTCATGTTGAGCTGTTCTGTTATTACCAAGAATGGATATGTACAGTAATTATTTTGTTTTTTCTATGTGAATAAGGGAGACAAAAGGCATAACTGCCTGCAGCGAGTGCCTCCCCCAGAGTTGAAAGAGTGACAGGGCCAAAACCGAGGGACGTTCGAGCTAAAATGCTTGGACACACAGAGTTTGAAGCAATTTAAGTCATGGAAAGAGGGAAAGGCTGATTCTGGGAGAGAGTTCCAGAGCTCAGCAGTTGAATAGAAGAAAGTCTGAGAATAGCGTTTCACTCATGGGTTGAAGAGTTGCACAGAGTAGGGGTGGGATTGTGTTGCAAGGCGGGTACTACGTACCCTACGTAAAGGAGGTGGTATACACTGGGAAAGCTCCGAGGAACACTGATTATTGAAGTAGCGATAGAATAGCGAGAGGAATGCAACATTGCGGCGAAAAGAGAGAGATTGCAGAGAGTTGGTGAGTGGACGGGAGTTAATGGTGCGAAATGCTTTCTTTTCTACTTTGTCTAGGAGTGCGGTGTGAGAGGATCCTCCCCACACATGTGAACAATACTCAATACAAGGACGCACTGTGCCCCTGTACAGAGCAAGAAGCTGCGCAGGGGTAAAGAACCCCTTGAGGCGGTTGAGCACACCCAACTTCTGGGATGCTGCCTTAGCAAGACTGGTAATATGGACCTTCCAAGTGAGAGCAGAAGAAAAAGAGACACCAAGAATATTTAGAGAAAATGAAGGATTGTTTTTTGTATTGTTGAAGAATAAGGGATGGTCTTCTGGAGATTCCTGACGGGTAGTAAGATGGATAAATTGGGTCTTGGAAGTTTTAAATGCAAAAAGGTTTTCTCTACCCCAAATGGAAATAGTAGCTAGATCAGAAGATAAGCATTTTATGGCTTCATTACATATGTTTTTGAGGGACTGCTGGCTTGGGCGTTCTGGAAAACTAATTGAGTAGTGTAAAGCTCGGTTCACACATGCACGAATTAACGTCCCGTCCGGCCACGACCAAAAAAATAGGCAGGACAGTATCAATCTAAAGGCCCCATGGTACACATGCACAAATTAACATCCCGTCCGTCCCCGACCCCCTTTCCTCGGTTCACACATGCACGAATTAACGTTCCGTCCGTCCCCGACCCCTTAATTCGCCTGCAAATGAACAGGGACGCCGGCAAAATCGCCTATGGTCAGTACACGCACGTGAGGTGTCACAAGCTCACGTGATGCGACAGTGCCACATCGCCGACTCTCCTTCCAACATTTTTTTTCCGCCGTTCTCATCCCATTTGTCGGCGTCTAGACCCCCCAGTTGGCGTCTAGACTCCCCCCAATTGGTGTCTAGACACCGAATGCTCCCATGTGTGTCCCGGCCTGACACGTTTTGTGGCAGTTGCCCCGGCCCACACCGACCATTTTATCCATGCACAAAATGGTCGCCGCCTCCAGCCCCCTCTCCCGTGTACTGGCGAGACCATACATCCCTGTACCGTCCATAGGCGATTTTGCCGGCGTCCTTGTCCGTTTGCAGGCGAATTAAGAGGTCGGGGCCGGACGGGCCGTTAATTCGTGTATGTGTGAACCGAGCTTAAGGTAGAGTCGTCTGCATATGAATGGATGGGACTAGATTTACAGTTGAGAAGATAATTTATGAAACTTTGAAAGAGAATAGGAGATAGGACAGAACCCTGAGGAACATTGGAGTTGATAGGATGAGGAAGTGAACGATGACCGTCCACAATAGCAGCTATGGAACGGCCGGAAAAGAGATTAGAGACAAAGGCACAGACGGAGGGATAAAAACCGAAGGAGGGTAGTTTGGAAATTAAAGATTTGTGCCAGATTCTATCGAAGGCCTTCGATATGTCTAGTGCAACAGAAGAGTTAGTAAGAGCTAATAAGATATGAAAGACGATCACCGGTAGAGTGACCATTAAGGAATCCATACTGGCGATCTGAGAGCAGATTATGAGAAGAGAAATGCTTAAGAAATTTGGAAGCAAGAATAGTTTAAAAAACTTTAGAGATACATAGAGATGAGAGCAATTGGACGATAGTTGGAGGGTTGAGAGCGGTCAACCTTCTTTGGGACAGGTTGAATCAGAGCAAAATTCAAGCAAGAAGGGAAGACGTTAGAGGAAAGACAGAGACGAAAGAGTTTGCCTAAGCAGGGGGTCCGTCCGGACCGTACGCCTTCTTAGTATTAAGCCCAGAGAGGGTAGAATGTACATCTTTAGAAGAGATTAGGATATTAGGCATAAGTAGGAGAGAGGGGGTGGAGAGGGAAGAATAGCACCGGAATCATCCAAGATGGAGTTTCTAGCAAAAGTTTGAGCGAAGAGTTCAGCTTTGTCAGAGGTAGAAGTGATGGTTGTGCCATCAGTGGAAAAGGGAAGGGAAAGACGAGGAAGAAAAATTGTTAGAGAGGTTTTTGGCTAGATGCCAGAAAGCTTGGGAAGAGCTAGAGTTGGATAGTTCAGTGCATTTATTATTGATGAAAGAGTGCTTGGCAAGTCGAACAGATTTGACTTGATTCCGGGCAGAAACATGATAAATAATAAATCAATTAAATTATTACCGTTAAATGTTTAAACGACCAGCTTGGATTTTGAAGGCTATAACATGTATAAATAAAATCTTACATTATCTGAACAATTATATATTAATAGCTTCAACGAGAGTAAGAGACACCATACTTTATCCCAGCTGCTGATAGAGTTTCCTCAGAATGAATTTATATTCATAGTAATAGCTTATGGAGATTGTGCATTCCCCCAAAATATTCGTAGGCTATAGTAACGGGTAGGGAGGGTATCATAGTAGTAAAGTTTGGTAGAGATTTACAGTGTATTTGTTTGGAACAGTGATTGAAGTAAAGTGATAAAGATTATGGCAACTATATCATTTCCATTTAAGATATAATTTCATATTACATGTCACTCCGTTTTTGCTGACCAACTTATGATAACAGATGACCGTAGAATGTCCTACACAACATAAACCTTATATTCACCCAAGGTGTACCTTACACACAGACCCCACACACCATCAAGGTACAGTAATAAGCAGTATTATTACAGGAAAACCACATATAAGGATAATATTAAAAAGCAACTGAGACGATTATCTGGTTAACTACACATTACAGCAAAATACAACTTAATCACACAGTTCCACCGTCACGCAATCATGTACATTAACTACACTACAATACATCACTACCTCACTACAGTACCACATATACCTTTAGCAAGACATACAGACATAAAGCAACAGTTAGTTGTTCACTTCATAATGTTGTTGTTATCGTAATCAACAGATTTAGTCGCACGAAAAGGGAAATATAGATTCGGGTTATTTTACATTTACTGAAAATCCCAAAATCGTGTTGGTTAACAGTGAACCAACTAGTGGTCCCTCTATACAGTGAACCAACTAGTGGTCCCTCTATACAGTGAACCAACTAGTGGTCCCTCTATACAGTGAACCAACTAGTGGTCCCTCTATACAGTGAACCAACTAGTGGTCCCTCTATACAGTGAACCAACTAGTGGTCCCTCTATACAGTGAACCAACTAGTGGTCCCTCTATACAGTGAACCAACTAGTGGTCCCTCTATACAGTGAACCAACTAGTGGTCCCTCTATACAGTGAACCAACTAGTGGTCCCTCTATACAGTGAACCAACTAGTGGTCCCTCTATACAGTGAACCAACTAGTGGTCCCTCTATACAGTGAACCAACTAGTGGTCCCTCTATACAGTATTGGATCACAAAATATAATATGTTTAGAACTAGTTACTTAAAACAAACTCTTCATTATTCACGACAGTGATTCAGGTGGATAAACCCGTAGACTCACGCCTTGCATCCAGCACCCAACTATTATCTCCTGATGGCCTTACTGTGTGTTGGCCGAGGGTTGGGGGAGTGGAGGGACCAGGAAGGGTGGGTTATTTATGGGGTTGGGATAATAGTGATAATGTAGTGTAGAAAGGAGGATGGGGAACCCGGTGTTTAATGGTCTTAAGCTTGATGTGTGGGACATTTTTGAAGATAAGTTAATGAGATTTAAACTTGTTTAGAGAGAGAGAGAGAGATAATCAATATGACACATTTATTTCACATAGAGTAAATAATATTTATCTGATAATTAGCTAGATTAGTTAAGCCAACACTGCTCATCTCAATGCTGTTCAACATGTTCATCTAAATCGAAAGGAGACTGCGTGATATAACGATGGACACACACACACGCACGCACGCACACACACACACACACACACACACACACACACAGTCAAAGTATTATTGTCAGCAGCCAAGAAGTACCATCAACATGGCTGTTCAGTTGGCAGCAACACACTCTCGCTGTTGTATTATCTGGGGCCGTGTGACAAAATAAACTTAGGGACATTTAAGGGTTCCTGGATCCTCGAGTTTTTGGTCAACGGTTGAAATTGTTTCTTGGACTTTGGGCCTCAGTAAATACCCCTCCATTCACTCACACCTCGCTCTCTACCAGGTTTCTTCACTTGGTCGGTGGTGTTTGATCTTAATTAAAGTTTAAATTCCCTAGTAAGTTTCAAAGGTCTTAGATCACTTTCAAATTCAATATGAGAAGAGAGAGAGAGTTGTCCCTCATTGTATTTATTATAGTAGTTAATGGTACATTATATACTGTCACATCACCCCTGCGGTCCTTCCTTGCTGTCACTGTACGTTATGAACTAATTACACAAGTTTTACGGACTATACTTACTACCACTCTAATCCAATACTAACTATACATTAACATCACACTTACACTTCTCTCAACACATATAGTATATCCTTGTGTATAAACGTTGATATACAGTAGTAAGACGAGACTGCTAAAATGTCGTCAGTGATGCATGCACGGATGATGATTCATGAGCAATTCAGTGATTGATGTAACTTGTCCCTTGGTGTTAATACTGCTGTTAAGGGTGCATGAATATAACTTTTGTTGTTATTTAACTACTTCCATCCACAACAGTATCTGTATTTAGCTATTACTACAAATACATATTCTTTGAAGGTATGATCAGGGAAAGTATTTCTACTGATGCTATGCAGTTCGGAACATTGCAGATGAATTATAGCTCGTGCTGTCTAAAATATTGCCTATACATGGAGGGACCGTGGTAGTAACTATTATTCATTTGTCTCTGGGGCAAGCTCTATCCTTGGATATATGTGGCCCTGGCAATACACACACACACACACACACTAACTAACTACACACACACACACACACACACACACACACTGACTGACACTTGAAGCGGGCTAGGACAGTTATGGGTGCATTGTGGTAATGTTATGGTTATGGTCAGAACATTATGGTCCTCTGATGGTCGTCGTAAGGGCATCATACTACATCAGATGCTTATCTGTCCTATACTGGAATTGTACTATGTGGGTGCATACTTTCCAAGTAGAATTAGAAGGACATTATACAATGGCTGATGATACCGTTATATTATTATCGACGGAGATAATTTATGAGATAATAATCAATAAATAAGAGGAGATAATCAAATGCAAATTCATCATACTGGAGTTTCTAAAATGAGGAACATAATACATTATATGGTTAATTTAGATAAATTGGACTGTATATTATTGTTATTGAAGAAGTATTAACCATATAAAGTATTTACCCTTAGATGAACTCAGCTGGTGATTGGAGGATGGCGGAAAATAGGCTAGATGACTTGAAGTGGTTAGTAAGGTAAACAGCGTATGAAAAGAGGCTACAATAGGCTAGGATAGGATAGATATTTACGTTAAGTTGTGCTAATTAACAAAGATGATGATGTAGTGACTATATGGAGTATGAGATGAAAAGTGAAGCGAAAACACCTGGTGAAGTAAAGGAACTATAGAAAGATGGCTTAGCGTGTGTAGCTGGGACGGAGGTTGGTTGGAGAGTGCTCGAGCGCGTTATGTTTGTCTCTGTCGTGACATACCGCGCACGCGCATAACATATGGAAAATGTATCCCATCTTCTTTACAATGAGATACTTATTAACAATCTTAAATAATACAAATATATATATATATGGGAATTATAATCCTACAATACTTTCCCATATACAACTATAGAATAATATATTCTACCCAATCATGGAACGTTCGACCAAGGTTATGGAAGCGTTCAACTTAAGACTACGGAACGATACGTAACGCTACATCAACCCAGATTACGTAACATCGAGACTGTTCATACTAGTTTGAGTACACTAAGTATGGACATATTCCCACCAACAGAAAATATACAAAATTTACATGATTAGATTTGCCCGGAGGCAATCTTATCCCGCCAAGCTTGGGAGGATATCTGGGTTGCCTGTCGATGTGGGCGTCCGCCGGACGCGTCAACAGGCTGCGCCGAAGTAGAAGCCAGAGAGGGGACTTCAATGGATAACTGATCCGAGGGGGTGTCCTTGCGATCGAGGTCACCCTCAAGAGGATATAGTCGTACTGTTGGCCGTGTGATTACTCCACTCCTGGTGTGAACCTTTGCTACCCGAACCTCACCATCACGACCTGGTAACAACTCCTCTATCCGACCCATTTTCCAAAATGCGCGCGGGCCCTCCTCATGGATGGTTACCACGTCCCCTACCCTAGGCCAATGACCTTTTAATGGTGTTAGTTCATTTTTTTGCGCTTCCCTTAAAGTCACCAGATATTCTGTTGACCAGCGATGCCAAATATCTCGCGATAATTTACGAATATATTTGTAGCGGGCCGATATCACGTCCTCACTTATGTAGTCTGGATTTTTCATAGTATCCTCGTCATGCTCTTCAGGAAGATCCCGCAGTCTGTATCCACGTACCAGTACTGAGGGTGTGATTGGGGTAAGGTCTTCCAAATCACCAGAAGCATAGTATAGAGGGCAATCATTTACGGTGGCTTCAATCTCCAAGAGTATGGTGTTGAGTTCCTCAATCGAGATGAGAGCTCTACCCAACACCTTCTTCAGACCCGCCTTCACGATGCCTATGGCTCTCTCCCATATGGCGCCAAACCAAGGCGCTCTGGCGGGAATGAAACGCCATTCGCATTTTACATCCGCTAGACAGGTCTGAATCTTAGGATTGTTGCTCACTTCTTTGAGATATGTAGATGCCCCTATGAAAGTCTTTGCAGTGTCACTCAGCATGATACGCGGATATCCCTGTCGACTGCAGAATCTTCGGAAGGCATGTAGGAAGCTATCACAAGTGAGGTTGGTGACCAGTTCCAGGTGAATTGACCTGGTAACAGCACAGGTGAAAAGTATCATATACACCTTAAGATTGGGTGAATCTTTCACAGGGATTGCTCCACTGTAGTCAACCCCAGTAACTTTGTAAGGGTCACCTGGTGTGGTTCGCAGGTTTGGTAAGGGAGGAATTCCGACGGGATCATAATGTGTTCCCTGTACTCTTCTACACTTTAAGCATTTGCGAAGGACTTTCTTGACCACCTGCCTGATTCTAGGCACCCACCATTGTTGTCTTACATAGGTGACTATATGACCAACCCCATAATGACAAAAGAGTCGGTGACACCTATCGATGATAAGATGGGTGAAGGGATGATTGGGGGGCAGTAGTATTGGATACTTACTTGCCTCAGAGAGGGCTGCCAATCGTAATCTGCCTCCGCAATGTATCAAGTCCCCCTTCAAGTGTAAGCCCAAATGGTTGATCAGGTTATTTCTAGACTTTGTTCCCTTAACCAGTAATTTATATTCCTGGGTATATATTTCTTGTTGACAGAGCTTATGTAATAATTTATCTGCAATTCTGATCTCCTTCACATTGAGGTAAGCACTACCTGTGGGTGGTGTGCCTTTAATTTTTGCTTTTACATTTTCTACAAATCGTATCACCCATGCTGTAACACGTTGTAACTTCGCATAGCTGCTGAATCTATCCCAGTCCCATAACCGTGTGTCTTCGTCAGGCACCGAGTCAATTACCGGTGCCACAATAGCAGTGTGCTGCACGCTCAAATCTATATTCTCTGGCCATTCGTTGGGATCATTAAGCCAGCATAGGCCATTCCACCACAACGCAGAAGATTTGAGAAATTTAGCAGAGACATCACGAGTAATGCAGTCACTTGGATTCTCTTTGGTAGACACATACCGGAACTGTGCGGTTGGGAGCAGGGTACGAATTTCGTCGACACGGTTGGTGACGTACACTGGTAGCTTCTTTCGGCTATGTAACCAGTAAAGCGTAATTTGGCTGTCGCTCCATATAACTGTCTCCGAGATATTTAGCAAATTTTTAAAAGTTTCCTCTACAAAGTGAACGAGACTAGCAGCCAACAGAACTGCAGTCAGCTCTAATTTTGGGATGGAAAGGGATTTGATCGGGGCGACTTTCGCCTTCGCCATGACTAGACGGCTGCCACTTGTGTCAACAAAGTATATGGTGGTGCCGTACGCGACCTTGCTAGCGTCTGAGAAGGCATGAATGGAAACAAGATGGTCCATGACAACTCTCCGAGGAAAATTAAAACCCTTACAGAGACGAAGATCCGAAATAATGTCTTCCCACTCCTGAACCAGATCGCCAGTCAAAACCTCATCCCAACCTAATTTTATCCTCCATAATTGCTGAAGGAATAATCTTGATTTGATCGACACCGGTAGAACTATCCCCAAGGGGTCAAAAAGTTTAGCCGTCATACTCAAGCAAATTCGTTTTGTAATCTGCGAATATTGCGCGTACTGAACGCCGAATGAGAGGGTATCGGTGTCCGTTTTCCAAAACAACCCTAGCACTCTAACATGTTCCTGCTGTACAGCCGCCACACCATCCCGTTGCAGTACAGTCCGCAAAACAGAATTATTAGTCGCCCATTCACGCAAATGTAGATGGGCGTCATTCATAGTTTCTTGGACTACAGCATAGGTATCAATCAGGAAATCTTCTTCATTTCCTGTACCCAGTAAATTGTCTATGTACAACCCTGACCGAATCTGATGAATAACCTGCGGATCTGCACTGACATACGACAAATGTTTTAAAATGGTGGCGTTTAAAAGGAATTGGGAACAAGTCGCGCCAAATATAACTGCCCGGAACCGGTAACATTATGGGGGAATCCAGTTGCCTTGGATATTTAGGCCACATAAATCGCGTATAGTCTTGGTCGTCTTCATGGAGTCTTAACATCAGAAATGCCTTCTCAACATCAGACACCCAGGCATACTTACCGAGACGAAACCGAAGCAAAACCTGCGCCAAGTCTGGCACCAGTGAAGGTCCAGTGTACAGACAGTCATTAAGACTAGGATGACGTTCACTCATCTTGGCGGAACAGTCGAAGACAATACGCACTGGCGTAGTTTTGCTCTCCTTGACTACACCATGATGAGCCAAGTAATGCCCGGTATCTGATGTATCAAAAGGCACCTCTTCTATAAAACTCCGGGATACCTGTTCCTTTATGACTTTTGAGTATTCCTCGCAAAAGTCAGGCTCCTTGATGAATCTTTTCTGAAGTCCTCGAAGACGGCCTATGGCCAATCCCTTGTTAGTTGGCAGCTGATCCTTGGAATTGTTCCAGGGCAGTCTCACTTTATACTGTTGGCTGTCGGGATCGTAGGTAACGGTATCCTCATACGACGATAGTGCTTGACGCTCAACCAGTGAGTATTCCTTAGGGGTTATCCCGATATGATCTAATTCCCACAAAACATTTAAGTCATTTTTGCATGGTGGAATATTACCAGTGGACATGTATTCGTCCATTGGGGTTACTGCTACTTTCAATACAGTAATTACTTCTGTGCTGGAGCTGGTAGGCTGTGTCACACATGAACCACTTATGGCATACCCGTACTTGGTAGGAAGCAGAATTAGGCTACCTGACCTTTTATACCCAGGTCGCTCTATATCGTAGTAGTGATCCGCACCGATGAGCAGCTCCAGCTGATCTGTGTCCGTTGCGTGAGGATCGGCTAATTTTATGCCTTTACTTTGTAAACTAACCAGTTTAGACTTTAGGTTAAGTTCACCTTTATGTTCTGGCAATTCATCAACCACTATTGCGTCTAGATGATGAAATTTACCTCTGTGTTTGTATTGCAGTGCCACAACATTATATTCCCTAGAGGATTGTTTCCCGGTAAATCCGTGAAGACATAACTCCTCAGTTCCTTTAGAAATGTAGGAAAGGGAGGATAGAACAGAAGACTTCACAAAGGTCCTCTGAGAACAATGGTCAAGTAGCGATCTGATTTTAACACAATTATTATCCTTACCCTTTACCGGCAGCTGTACGGTGGGCAAGATTACTGTATTTTTTCCTGTGGCAATGGACATTGTAGTTGAAGTAGCAGCATTATGCGCTCTCTTGGTGTTATCCTCCGCTGGTCTACTTTCCTTCCCTTGTTTTTGTGTACACAGGGAATGAAAGTGTTTGCCCTTACAAAACTTGCAGCTTCTTATGTTAGGATTAGTACAACCCGAATGGCCATGCTCTTTTGACAAGCACCCAGTGCAGAGACGTAGTTGACGGGCTCTGTTAACTTTAAGAGGCCCTGTCTTATACTTCATACACTTGTACCATAAATGATTGGTGCCACTACACAGAACACAGTTGAATTTCCTGTACTCACTTTGGGCGGTAAATGTTGCCGTAGCCATGGGTGTACCCCCTACTCTATCTTGACCCACCATATTGTACACTTCAGCCTGGAAGCAATGGGTGAATTTCTTATAATCCAGGCTCGAGTCTCCCATTTCCCGTTTTATGGTTTCTTTTAGTGGTGATGGTAACTTATTGACAAGTCACCACACAAAATTACTCCAGAAAAATACCATGGCTAATGATTGACCTCATCACACTCTCTGTATTGGCATAGAAGTCCTTCAGGTCAGCTGTTTGGTGTTTGGGTGACACTCATTGATTGAATTTGATAACGTAAGCTACCTTGATTCGATCTGGATGCGCATATGTCTCTTGCAGGAGCTCTATTGCTGGGGCATAGCTTGCACCTTCGATTATGAATCCTTCGACTAGCTTATGTGCATCACCCAGAAGCTGACCCTTTAGATAGGTGAAGCGTTGTATTTCTGTGAGGTCGGGATTGTCATGGATGGTACACTTGTACATCTCCCAAAATCCCGACCACAATGTGGCATCACCCTCAAATTTTGGAAGAGTAAGATGTGGTAATTTGACTGCAGATTTCTTTGGCTCTTTCTTGACCTCTGGTGTCAAGATCCCCTTCAGTGTGGCAGCGATTACTTGTATGCCCTCCATATATAGGGTATCCTCTCTTATCACCTCAATATACTCGGCGTCCTCGTAAGTGTCTGCCAGGTCCTCCTGTGTGACCTCATACTTGTCAAGTTGCCTTTGAATACTGAGCAACCTGGCCTCCACCTCCACTCTAGACGCTGAATCAAGGAATTCGTCAATGTCAGAGGTCGAGACCGTCAAAGAGCCCTTAAGCCCAGCCCGACGCTTGTGTACACTTTTAGCCATGATTATACGGGAAAGAAATCTATTGACGTTAAATCAAACTATCAATGCCAGACCGAATAAGTTGCGGACAACAATACAGTACTCCGAGAAATCAAATAAATCGCGAGCCGAAAATAAAACACCCTAACAAAATGCGGAATAAGAATTTTGCGCAATGTAGACTTGCAATCCGGAGCTTTTCAATTTAACTCCTTACATAATAGTTATGAAATTATAGAATCATTACGCCACAAGTTAAGAAAAGCCGGGAGGGAAATTTAGTACAATACAGTATAGGCCAAAAGTCTCCAGATGTAAAAAAAGAGAGGTACCGTTTAACGTTATAATAAATTCAAGAATTTTAAGAGAGAGAGCCTATAGGGTAATTTAAACAGGCTAAACTCAATGGGTACCGCTAATTTTATATTATTAAATTTAATAAATGTAAAAATTGTACAAAAGAAAAGTTCATCTCAAGAAGTCACAAGGAAAACAGTTTTGAGTTGGATTAACACACACTTAGCCTATCAGCTATCATATTACCCCGCCTTCAGGGCACACGACGAGAGTAAAATTTAGAAAGATATGTGAATGAATAACCTTTAAATTTTAAAGAAGTTATTTTTCAGTATAATTTTGATCTAGATTTACATTATTATACAGTACAGTATGGATGAATTTAATCTTAATGCCGTGCCAATTGTGCAAGATTTTCTAGGGCTAAAGTAGTTTTAATATAATTTAATGAGCCCGAAAAAGCATTTAAAGTAGGCTAATTATTGTTTTGAGTACTGTACTGGATCAGATTTATAACTTTTCATTCTGGGTAAAACTCCCGTCGCAGCCCTGACCTAGCCACTAGTTTCCACATCCTGTCCCACTGGTGGTCAGGCACCTGGGGCGGCCAGAGCAAAGAGCGGACGAAAAAAAACCGACAGCCCCATGGGGCCAAAAGACCGGGGCCTGGAGGACGTAGTAGGACTCATGACAAAAACAGGGATAGGCCAGCCCCACTCCAAGCAAGGCAACTACCGACCGCCGAATAACTCCGCCCCCCCCCCCCCCCCCCCCCAAAAAAAAGGGGGAGGGGGAGAGGGCAAACTAGTGAAAGGTTTAAGGACCAATTATATGGCTAATTTAGATAAAGTGGACTGTATATTATTGTTATTGAAGAAGTATTAACCATATAGAAATATTTACCCTTAGATGAACTCAGCTGGTGAGTGGAGGATGGCGGAAAATAGGCTAGATGACTTGAAGTGGTTAGTAAGGTAAACAGCGTATGAAAAGAGGCTACAATAGGCTAGGATAGGCTAGATATTTACGTTAAGTTGTGCTAATTAACAAAGATGATGATGTAGTGACTATAATTATGGAGTATGAGATGAAAAGTGAAGCGAAAACACCTGGTGAAGTAAAGGAACTATAGGAAGAAGGCTTAGCATGTGTAGCTGGGACGGAGGTTGGTTGGAGACTGCGCGAGCGCGTTATGTTTGTCTCTGTCGTGACATACCGCGCAAGCGCATAACATATGAGGACCCTGGAGGACAAGGGGCGAATGCGCCACCATGAGCAAAATTGAGTTAGGACTGGTTCCCGATAGATGGAAGCACTGAAAATCACGTAGTGAAGAACGTTTTGCAATTCCCACCCATGCGGGCTCAGTACCCTAGGTTCTAAATCCATTGTTGCAACCCTGTGTAGCGGCGGAGGAGGTATGGATTGTAGGAGGTGGAGGGGCGAATGTTCCCGCGCGCTCAAGCCAATGAGCGGCCGGCTAGCATTCCCCGAGTTAAAGGCCCGCCTCCCGGCCAATCACACGCGCGTTTGCACCCTATGTCTAGCCAGTCACCCCGCCAAGAGCGTCTGTGGAGCGTCCATTGTTATTCTCTGCGTTATTATTGTGTTTTCGTAGTGATATACTCAGTGAAATGGCGTCTATTGTATCTCATCTTCTTTACAATGAGATACTTATGAACAATCTTAAATAATACAAATATATATATATATATATATATGGGAATTATAATCCTACAATACTTTCCCATATACAAATATAGAATAATATATTCTACCCAATCATGGAACGTTCGACCAAGGTTATGGAAGCGTTCAACTTAAGACTACGGAATGATACGTAACGCTACATCAATCCAGATTACGTAACATCGAGACTGTTCATACTAGTTTGAGTACACTAAGTATGGACACATTAGTATAATACCATAACAGTAATGGCACTGATATGTTCTTATAATATATATATATATATATATATATATATATATATGTATATATACCGGTATATATATATATATAAAAAGTGAAATGTATCAAGGAATTGTTGTGCCAACAGTGATGTATGGGGCTGAGACATGGGCTCTTAAGAAAAAGGAGAAAGGAGGGCTGGATGTGATGGAGATGAGCTGCTTGAGGAGTATGTGTGGAGTTACTCGTAGAGACAGATTGAGGAATGAAGAGATACGTAGGAGTGTGGGGCAGCAGGAACATTTGTCAGCCAGAGTGGACAGAAGGGTGCTGAGCTGGTATGGTAATGATGAACGAATGGGAGATGAAAGGCTTACAAAGAGAATATGTGAGTCAGGTACAAGGGGAGATAGAAGGGCAGGAAGACCCCCATTTAGATGGAGAGACTGTGTAAGAAAAGCTTTGGATGATAGAGGAAAGACTATAGATCAGGCAGGGGAAGTGGTGGTGGACAGGAGTGAATGGAGAATGCTTGTGAATAGTTGAGTGAACACGTGGTCATTTGGAGTAAGGGGTCGGGCGCAAGTTGGACTAGATAATAGTCCATCAGGCACCTGGCCCGGGGAGACGATTAATATGAAGGGTGCGCCTGGAAGTGTGGTGGGAGGGCATGTGGCTTTGGCTCCGCTGCATGTCTGCCTGCCTAGATCGGAAGCTCTCTGGGTGGTCGGGGGCCGGGGGAGTGCTGGAGCGACCTTGGTGACCCTGGTCTCTGGGTTTTCTCCTGGGTGACCTGGATGTGTGTGAGTTGGTGCTTTTTATCTGTGTTTATTCGTAGTTTTATGTTTTTGTGTTTTCCCTGTTATTGCTCTGTCTTGAGTCGGCTACCCCCAAAATGGGGATTGGGCCTGAGCATATAGATAGATAGATAGATAGATGTAGTAAAACTTGCTAGGAAAATTAAAACAATGTCTTGAGAGAATAGACGAAAGCTTGGTGTTCCATTGTTTCAATTTTCCTAACGAGTTTTACTACATAATTTGATCACGTATTTGTGATTTTACCTCCATATATATATTATATATATATATATATATATATATATATATATATGTATATACTGTATATATACTGTATATGTATATATATATATATATATATATATATATATATATATATATAACAGCAGGACAAATAGGACAGTACTCCAAACAAGACCATCTTTATTACACGAATGTTCGGCTATCAACAAGCAGCCTTCTTCAGGTATACATCATGATCCTAAAAAACATAGACAACTTTAAGAAAAACAAGAACACTTGGATCTTAACAATTAAGCTAGAAAGTCGTTTAAATAAATCGCTTGATAAAAATTAAGCAGATACCGGGACGTAAAACAAAAACTTGAAAATATCTAGTGTCTAAAATAATCGTTTGATGTAAGAAATAATAGAAGAATTCACTAAGAACTATCTCAACAGATAAGCCTAAGATAGAGTACAGGCAGACATACAGACCTTCACACATTGAATTTGACTTTATGACAAAATACTATATCTTATAAAATTATATTTGAAAAGTTACCAGAAAATCAATAGCGACACCTAAAGTCACATAAATATTAAACCTAAAATATAACTTAAATTTAGCCTAGTAATGGATATACTCAAAATATTAATATGAATACCGTCAAGGATTTTAACCATAAGGAGCCAGAGTGGTTGTGTAAGAGGAGGAGGAAGGCTGTTAACAGTTTTATTTTATTTATTACTACACCCCTCTCTCTCTCTCTATCTCTAAGAAAGTTAATCTTGTTAAAACCTGACACCCTCATAATTAGCGCCGTTGTTCCTCGACCTTAATTCAGTCTGACAACTTAATTAACACAGCCTTTCAGTAATCACGACACTGGACCAAGACTTAATTAAATATTGGTATAATTAAGTTGCTGTAGAGTGTCTTGAGGTCACACCCTTACGGTACCAAGATCGCATCCCGCTCTCGGTGTTGAATTATTGTTCAAAACCACTACTGGCTATTACTGTCTTCCATGACCAAGGATGGGTTGGGTCGGACTATATGTGTTGCTACGTAGCCGCCATAGCCTGGCTGACCCAAGGCCTTGAGCTGGATCACTCTACCATATCGGAACCTTCTGGTATATAGTTCATAACATCATTGATCTCTCCTTCGCTGCAATGTTGCATCTCTCTCGCTCTTCTACCGCTATTACAAAAATCAATGTTCTTCAGAGCTTTCTCAGACTATACCTCCTCCCTTACGGAGAGTGGGGGTACCTGCCTTCAACACATTCCCACCCCTCTTCTGTCCAACTATCTAACCCAAGATTCAACCTAATTTTCCAGTATTTCTTCTACTCAACACGTAAGCTGTGAGACTCTCTCCCTCATTCTGTCTTTCCCTTATCCTATGACATAAACTGTTTCAAGTTGTGTATGCGTGTCGAAACATTATTACTGTAACGTACCTTGAATTTGAATCTATTTGGATATACTGTATATACACTATACAGTATATACAGTATATTCGTTATATATATATATACAGTATAATATATACTGTATATATATATATATATATATATATATATATATATATATATTGTAACCAAAACATCCGTAGGCGGCCCAGGGCACCGAAGTCTCCACACCAGTAGGAAGAATAGGGACAATATGTTGCTGAGTTCCATCTTTATTAACTAATTTTCGGCCATAACCAGAGGCCATCTTCAGGTGTACATTATGATCCTAGACAATGAAAAAATGCGTTATTTAAATTAAAGTGGATCTAAAAACTAAGTTTAATACAATATGAATTAACACCAAAACCAATATAAAATACATAAGAGAACTACCTTCACCTCAGTAAACAGCAACCACAGTAAGACTAAACAGTAATAAGAAAATCATGTTTACGTTACCTAACCTATCATTTAAACTTAAACCCTAAACAAACAAAAAATAAAACAAAAAGAGATTAATTATATCGCTCAATAGTCTATGAATTATTGGAAATGTTCAACTCAGGTTTCAATTTTTCAATGAGCAATTTTTCACCGATCAATGTTTCATAATGGCTATAGAATCTGGCAATTACTTTAAAGTCCTGTATACTAAAAGCATGGTCTTCCTCGCGTGCGTGGTTCCTAATGGCCGAAAAAGAAGCAGTTTGTAACAATTTATTTGATCTCACACTCCTACCCATGTGTTCAAACACCCTGACTGTCAAGGATCGTCCAGTGGATCCTATGTACAGTTAAGTGCATATGTTCCGGCTCAGGTGGTCATCTCCTCTCTCCCCTGTTTTACCAGGAGAAAAACGGTGTTCTGTTGGTTCCCCTGAACTCACCCCTCCCCTCCCGCCATTCCCCCTGATTCCCCACACCCGTGTTCCCTTCCACCAGTATTCCCCCCTTCTCTCTCCCCCCACCCCCTCCAACACACACACACACACACACACACACATGCCTCTCCCTCCCCAATTCTAAGTTATTGGAACTTTCCATGCTCTTTTAATTTCCTGAACATATATTAAATATATGTTATGCTGTCATTCAATTTATCATGATTCTAAAGCATGCAAGTAAATATTCATCATCTATTCCTTACTACCAAGTTTTGTATTTGCTTAATGTCATATTACCCTGCATTCTTTGCATAATTATGAAGGTAATGAGAATAAGTTTTGACAAATTATTCATCCTTTATGTTACGTCTATGTTTAAGAACACAGTCTATGTTAAATAATATATATATATATATATATATATATATATATATATATATATATATATATATATATATATATACACACACACACGAGTTTAATGTAACAGTATCTACTCAAT
Source organism: Paralithodes platypus (assembly GCA_032716605.1). Lineage (NCBI taxonomy): Eukaryota > Metazoa > Arthropoda > Malacostraca > Decapoda > Lithodidae > Paralithodes > Paralithodes platypus. Next base: position 14,327,383 of record CM064533.1, on the reverse strand, counting down.
CTTTAGAATACTCTGTATATTATTTTGTATATAATATCAAATAAATCCTGCTACTCCGTAGCAGTTGATAACACATTATGCCATGTGCTTCAAATTAGAGATGTGACATAGTCTGATGACCTTAGCTTTATGTTTGGGATTAAATTAATTGACCTTCATGTGTGAGAGAGAGAGAGAGAGATTGGAATTATTCCACCACGCTAGACCTGAAGAGACCATATAGCACTACTAGGGTAAGTTAGGATGGAGCTACCCCACCCGCAAGGTAACGTGTCGGCGGCGGGACTCGAACCTGTGGCCCCTGATCACAAGTTGAGAGCGCTAGCCTGGTCCCCCGGAGAGAGAGAGAGTGGGTGTGTGTGTGTATATATGGCCACATAATCCCTTGTCTATTACTTGCAGATAAAAGGGTAATGTTTGGTTGTTTGTATGTTACTGCTAACATTATCCAGATTAAACAATTAATGTGTTCATTGCTATTAATGGCGACTGGTGCGTAACTGGAGTATTTCGTTTTCCTTGTCTTTCTTGCGCTATGTATTTATGCTTGTTTATACTTTGAGTAAGATTATTATTACATTAATTATTAGTCACCTATGATGCCCCTATCCCATACTGGAGAGCATTAGCATTCACAATTCTACAACGAAGGAAGACCATCTCGTATTCGTTATGCTCGTTTAATATTTATGTGTCATAATAATCCAAGTATGATTAACAAGTAATAACTACACACACAACTTTCCTTAGAACTAATATATGAGGATTTCTTAGCATCGGCGTATACGCGTGTGTGTTTGTGTCTGTGTGGAATGGAGGGGGGGGGGGGATTCTGCCATGGCCTTCCCCTGTGTCTCTGTCCTGTTTGTTTTTATTATTACCTTAGCAACTTGAACCATCGTCTATCTTTGACCTCTGGAAGCAATCTACATTAGTTAGTTCTCTCTCTCTCTCTCTCTCTCTCTCTCTCTCTCTCTCTCTCTCTCTCTCTCTCTCTCTCTCTCTCTCTTGTGTGCGCTTCATTGATCTTTTCATCAATTTGGTAGCCAACGACCATTATAGATTTAAGGTCGGAATGCCTATTAAGAACTGCAACGTTTTGTATGTATCAGGAAAAATAAATTTATATTTTAATTATGCCTATAGTAGCAAGGACAAGTTATGAACTACCGTAAGGTAATTCACTGTATAACACTAAAATAATACGAACCTTTCATTTGGTGCTATCTTTGACTCACTGACTTGTTCCCAAAATTGTCTTGCTTCCTCGCTACTTTCGATATGCATGCAGTTATGTGGCAAAGTGCGTTCCCTGATTGTTAGGTTTTTGGTATTATCTAACAAGTTACTGATCACCATCTCGCACGATTATAAAGAAAGATAGCATTGCACTTATTCACGACACAAAATTGCGAACAGCAAGCGTCATTTGTTACCCAGTTATGAAAACAATATCTTAGTTAAGGTTAAATATAGTTGAATTCCAAGAATGAGAAAGGATAAATACATAACAATAAATTAGAATTAATGCACAACGGACATTCGTAAAGCTGAAGCTATAATTTAAATGGGGGAATGTAATTAAACAATTTTGGTGATAGAAGTTACTGTCGAATATATAGGTTTTCTCATATTATTCAGTAGATCCGGAATTACAAATTCCCAGATTTTAAAGCATATGAGATACAAAATATCCACTTAGTAGCATGTGAAATCACTACATTAAACAGGTTAAAAGTTAAGGTATCCGTTTAATTTTATTTCATTTCCTTCTCTTACATAATTTAATTGTATCCAAACTATTTTGTTTTTGTTTTTCAACTAGGCCTAAGTCAATCATGCTTTTTCCACTGGCCCACTTTTAAGTCTTCATTCTATAATGACCACTGCACATTTGTTTATTTGTTACCTCCGCCAACGAAGTTCGGGAGGTATTGTTTTGCCTTTGTTTGTCTGTCTGGTTGTTTGTCTGCCTGTAAACCAGTTCTCAAAAGTTACGAACCGATGTTCACGAAATTTGGTGGCTGGATAGGATATGCACCAAGTAAGAAGTGATTCAGTTTAAGAGGTGATCGGTAGAGAGCATAATTCCGCCAGCATAGGCGGCTCACAAAGTTATCAACCAATGTTCTCGACATTTGGTGAGCAGATAGCATATGCGCCAATGACGAAGTTATTACATCAAGGGGGCGGTTAGTAGAGCGCATACCTCCACCAGCGACGGCGGAGGTATGCGCTCTCCCGAGTGCCCCTCTAGTTATGTTTCTTATTAAATGGACTTTCTTCTAGCTGTTCTACCGTTTATCGGTTTATTACATTCTATATATGCCTACAATATTTACTATTATTTATAATTTCCGACTCCGTACCGCTTTTCGCGTAACATTTCCTATTTTTTTTATGTAAATGTCTTCATATTGTTGTTACGACCGGCACTACGAAATAAACAAGGGCACTTAATATTGGACTAGAAGATAGGCTATATCTGCAACAACGGTACGCTAATTCCAAACCCTCGAACTATTACGCCGGTGAACAAAACACTTAAACCCTCCAGAGTTAATCTACTGGATAACGGGGTATCAATTAACTGGGTTTTAGTGCACTTCTACAAAGGCTTTCCGGTGACGGCAAAGCCTACTCACAACAGGAGTACTTTACATTAATAAAATGCTCTAAAGTAATAACAATGCTTAAATAAACTATAACAAGATTTAATAAAGGAGTATATGTTTACGTTAACTTTAGTGTGAGTCTGAACTCAACACTAAACTCTTCAATGCTCTATGAAAACACTGGAAGTCTAGTCCTACAGCAAACAGATATGGAATCTTCTGAAAACGTCTGATGCTCTAAGATGCTCGTCGAATATAGAACAGAAATAATGCAGGGGCAGGACACCAAAGCGTGTATCTTAAATACACCAACAAGTAGGATACATATATATAAAACAAGGGAGTGCAACAACTCTGTGACAGCACTAATAATAGCCACTCAAAACAGTACTTCCTTAGCCAAAGTAACAGCCATACTGGGTTGTGCACTATGCATCAACCTAGGCTAAAATAATACGTGAATAATTCCTAAAGCATACGCAGTTAAAGTTAATAAACACAATGCTGTCTTTAATACTAATAAAGTCTAGCAGTGGCATAAAAGGTACAAGGAGGCTAGGTAGAGCGCAAGCATGCTCGTAGCCTACTGTCTCCCCTGAACAGATTTCCCCTTATGTTACGTTAAGTGACTTGGAGGCTCTCTTGGTAAGTCCAGATCTCAAGTATCTGGTCTTGCCCTGGCGCTCCACAAAGGCCAACAAAATGAGGCAGCAAGCATACAAGCAAGAGTAGGTAAAAGCCCTTCGCTTGTATACTGCTATGCTCGCAAAGGAAAAATATGCACAAGGGTTACAGGCTACCTAGCTCCGTTGAAGTCGTACAGGCTCTGACTTGCCATATACATAACTCAGACAACGACCAAAGATACCCTCCACTGTCTAGCATTAAATAGTAACAAAGAACAACTCAATAATTAGAAGCACTCAATAATATGACTCCATGTGACTATGACTCTAACAATCCCTAAAGCTAGTGCAAAACATATATGTGAGAACTGGTGCTGGTAATACAACTGGCCGACTATGGAAGTCGTATGCAGAACCAGAAGGGATAAGTAATTGAATAAAGACAAGAAGTATTGGAAAAGAAGAAGTTCAGAGAGAGAAACAGTAGTAAAGAGGGTTAGATTGGGGACAGATTGCAAGGGACGTCTAGGACCAAGCACAACATACCAAGCTCTAAGGAGACACGCGGGTAGGAGCCCCCCAGCACCAAGCCAAGACAGCGGCCCCCAATTATTATGTTCCTTCCAACAACCAACAATACTCCTAAAATCGATTAATGAAATTTACAAACACATGTGGCAGTCCGTGGACTCGAACCCAGGATGCTCACACCGAAAATCAACACCTTATACATCGCACCACGAAGACAGTTAAAGGTTGGTGGACACTGCCCACGATTTATTATGCAACTTCGAATCCTGCGTATCAATCTAAGCATGTACACAAATCCCAACTGCAACTCACGTAGGCTATGCATATGTGAATGGAAAGAGCAATTAATGGGGCCTTAACCACTTAGGGAAGTCCTCTCGATAAATTACTCCTGAACCAATAACAGACCACTACGTCATGAAGAGCAGGCGTCATATGACTCGCCAGGCCCGCCAACCAATCACGAGCGAGTGGCACAGCCCAAGCGAGGAATGCACACGTACATACACACGCACACACTACCACCTCACTGCCTCCCTTATCTCTTTCTCCTTGCAACTTCACACTACATATCTTATAACTCTATCAATGATATAAAATGCTTCCTAGTGTCACAGACAAGAATGAAGACAAACACTGATCTGTCTGTGACAACATGAATACTAAGAAAGAAAGAACATCGTTCTACGATTATTATAGCCCATTTCACTGCCCTGGCGAGCGCTAGCGAGTACGAGTACATTCTGGCAAGCTGGCCAGCGTAACACCCCGCCCAAGATGTGGGACGTTTTTAACCTCAGGTAAACGCCACATCTGACCAGACAGAATGCCCACAAACCCCGCATCACCCAGCTACTCCCCAAGTTGTGAAAAACAAGGCACAATCACAAACATAAAAACACTTCATTATATAAAAAAAATCTACACAACACTTCCCCAAAATAATAGTATCACTTAACAATATTACGCTCAACTAGCAATCTTCACCAAGCCTAGCCTACTAAGACAAAAACTCAGAATGTCTTAGATTCTTGCTGTAACATACTGCACTTATATACTATAAAAAAGAAAGAGTTTTTATGTGAGGTTTTTATATTTTTGTTTTAAAAGTGTTTTTGGCGGCTTTGCACTACAGGGGCAAGCCTAATTTTTCTCCCCTCTCAAACCAACACTGACTGAACGGCGAGGGTGCTCCTTAAAACATACCCTCCCGTGACAAACAATCAGCCAGAACATTATCAGTGCCCTTAACATGCCACACATCCAACTTGTGTTCCGGCAGCAAAACAACACCTGACACTGATAAACTGCCCAGTCCATCGCAAGACTGGCACTTCTCTTCGCTCTCTCCGGCAACGGGACCTGCCAATAACCTTTCACTATTTCCACCTTAGTGATAAACGAGGCAGCTCCGATGCGGTCTATGGGGTCGTGAACTCTGGGTAAGGTATAGGCGTCTGTCAGGGATGATGCACCAACACTCTTGCAATCTACACAAACACGGATCTTGCCACTTAACTCAGGTTGCAAAGTTACTGGCAACGACCACTCACGATATCCCTTATCCCTCAGACCCTTTTCCAACATGTAGTCCAGCTCTGCTTTCACAACAGGCTATCGAGCAGGATTTATACGGTAGAGAGCCAACTTGAGCCTTGCACTGTCTCCAGCCTCCATGTCGGGTGCCATCCCGTACATCAGGCCTGGAGAATCAACAAACATGCGGACGTACTGCCACAGCCTAGTAAACAACTTCTCTTGACGCTTAGGAACAAGAGGTTGCAACTTATCTCGAAGAACAACATGCTCATTGCCCTCCCACAACCCAGCCGGGACCGCAGTTTCTAAACTATAGCCTCCCTCCTTCTCCACCTCTGTCCCTAAAACAGTCGGGTCATGAGAGGGACAATCTGTACCACCTGTGTAGTCACTCCCACAGTTCATAAGTGCTAATGCTTCCCCGCCGATACCATACATGCGCACCCCCGCATTCCTTGCGACTACATCTGCCTGCGCAGCATCACCGCCATCAGCGACCCGGCCAGATACAGTCGGTTTATGGTAGGGCTGTTGCATTTTACTAGGGCAGCATTGGGAGGCTATGCGACGATCGGGCGTATCTACTCCATAGTTAACCTCACCAATCTGCTTAATGGCCTGATACTGAACACCACCCTTAGCAGCCATGGGTCGACCCTGAACTGACAACCATGCCAAATCCTCGTCGCCCACCTTGAACAACCGAAACAACGAGGCCAATGGTTTGCTCACACCCAAGTGACCTGCTAGCGGAACATCGTGCACCACATGAGTTGTGAGGCCTGGGTGCTCGGCACAAACAGTGGGGTATGAACCGAGCAGGTGCTGGATCGCTGCACGCTGCTGCTCAGGCAGGTGCTCAAGCGCTTCCACAGCCACCTGACTCGTGTTCCCCGCCCACTGCTCCGCCGAGACATGACAATCCCAACTTTCCACCACCTGTGCCTCACTGCCCCCCTCTCCTTCTCCACCTTGGCCGCTGCAGACCAACACAGGGACAGTAGGCTGCTCAGGTGGTTGCCTCACAAACTCCTTTAACAGGTTCACATGACATGCTTCCCCGTCCTCATCGAGTTCAATAGCCCCGTTCCCACAACTCTCAAGACTAGGATCTTCTAGTTGCACCTGGGAACTACTCTGTCGCGGAGTGCCATCACGCCCTACCATGTCACTAGGGGGAACAGGTTCTGGGGCCACTCCGGAGCTCAACATTGGTGCAAGTACCGAGTCACCAAGGAGTGTCGCTGGGTCCAAACTCTCAACCCGACCACCAGCCTTGACTTTCTCCTTCCGACCCTTGGTCTGAAACCTGGGTACTAGGCTGTCACACCTGAGCAGACTGAGATCTCTCGAGCCCCTCTTGCCCCACCCTACTCGTGTCGGCCGCCCTCTCAGCAACGACTAAGGGTGGAACCTCGGAAGTAGGCACCGCAAAGTCGTTACCGAGAAGGAGGTTGACCCCCTCAACTGGCAATTTCTCCACAACACCCACATCCAACTCCTGTGTCACACCGTCCACCTCAAGCTCCACTCTGACCAGCGGGTAAGACCGCGTAGCATTGATATCTTGAACCACCACAACCCGAGTCGCGTTAATAGGCTTGCCAGTGAAGTTCTTAACAAGTGTCTGGGAAGCGCCCGTATCACGCAGCAACTCAAGCCTATGCTCCACACCAGCCCACCTCACAGTGCCGTGCCCCCTATGACCACAAAAAACATCTCGGACGAGTGACGAGCCCTCCTGCTGCTTCTGCACCGATTGTGACTTCGCAACCGACTGTTTACCACGGGCAAACGCGGAAGACCTCAAAGACACACCGATGTTTCTCACTAGTGACACCACTGCAGTAGGCGGTGTGCTCGGAGATGAGCGCGCAATATGCCCCTTCTTATGACACTTGAAACACTCCACTTCACTCTTGGACTTCCCCTGAGGTGGGAAAGGGTTTCGACTTGGGATCAAAATTGGCACCAGTACTCTTAAATGGAGCTCAGCCCTTCGCTGCTCGAGCTCAGCCTGTTGCTTAAGTTTGGCGAGCTCGAGCTGAAGCAACATCTCGGGAGACAAACTTTGAAAAGGGGGTGCTACTATTGGGGACCCACCCCGTGAGTCACCTAGAGGCATACCCAACCGCCAGCGGACATCGGCCTGCGGGAACATACTCGGCTCCGGAACCCGAGGGGGGGCCATGATAGGAGTTGAGTGGAATGGGGGCTGGGACGAAGCTGCCCCAGCTCCCGCTCCACCCGAACCCCCTTGCACCCCACCCAGCACACAGGTAACCAGCTCACCTCTTGACAAACCGCTAGTACCAGAAAACCCTAAGACCGTGGCTACACACTGCAGTCTGTACCGGTCCAGTCCCGACACCCGGTCCGCCGTCACAGGCTCCTCCAAAAACCTCCGAGCATCCTCCTCATTGTTCACCACCCGAACGCCGTCAACCAACTCCACCTTCTCCACCTCCTCGCCTGTCTCTTGCACTGTGCCTTCACTATACTCAGACCCATCCAGTGACATGATGGAGTCAACAACAAAAAATCTCCAGTCAAGACAAAAGTAGCCAAACTCTCGCGTAGCTTTATTCACAAAAATATTCGAAGATGTTTTTAAGTGCAATACTAGGTCACCAATAAACTCCAACAAGTTCCATATATCCTCAAAACAATGTCTACTGCCAACACTGCGAGAAATAAATTCAACCCCAAATGGCAATAAGATTTCTCCAAAAACAAATGCAATATTCAGTTCACTATATACTGGACTAAGGTCGCCATTTGTTACGACCGGCACTACGAAATAAACAAGGGCACTTAATATTGGACTAGAAGATAGGCTATATCTGCAACAACGGTACGCTAATTCCAAACCCTCGAACTATTACGCCGGTAAACAAAACACTTAAACCCTCCAGAGTTAATCTACTGGATAACGGGGTATCAATTAACTGGGTTTTAGTGCACTTCTACAAAGGCTTTCCGGTGACGGCAAAGCCTACTCACAACAGGAGTACTTTACATTAATAAAATGCTCTAAAGTAATAACATTGCTTAAATAAACTATAACAAGATTTAATAAAGGAGTATATGTTTACGTTAACTTTAGTGTGAGTCTGAACTCAACACTAAACTCTTCAATGCTCTATGAAAACACCGGAAGTCTAGTCCTACAACAAACAGAATTATGGAATCTTCTGAAAACGTCTGATGCTCTAAGATACTCGTCGAATATAGAACAGAAATAATGCAGGGGCAGGACACCAAAGCGTGTATCTTAAATACACCAACAAGTAGGATACATATATATAAAACAAGGGAGTGCAACAACTCTGTGACAGCACTAATAATAGCCACTCAAAACAGTACTTCCTTAGCCAAAGTAACAGCCATACTGGGTTGTGCACTATGCATCAACCTAGGCTAAAATAATACGTGAATAATTCCTAAAGCATACGCAGTTAAAGTTAATAAACACAATGCTGTCTTTATTACTAATAAAGTCTAGCAGCAGCATAAAAGGTACAAGTAGGCTAGGCAGAGCGCAAGCATGCTCGTAGCCTACTGTCTCTCCTGAACAGATTTCACCTTATGTTACGTTAAGTGACTAGGAGGCTCTCTTGGTAAGTCCAGATCTCAAGTATCTGGTCTTGCCCTGGCGCTCCACAAAGGTCAACAAAATGAGGCAGCAAGCATACAAGCAAGAGTAGGCAAAAGCCCTTCGCTTGTATACTGCTACGCTCGCAAAGGAAAAATATGCACAAGGGTTACAGGCTACCTAGCTCCGTCGAAGTCGTACAGGATCTGACTTGCCATATACATAACTCAGACAACGACCAAAGATACCCTCCACTGTCTAGCATTAAATAGTAACAAAAAACAACTCAATAATTAGAAGCACTCAATAATATGACTCCATGTGACTATGACTCTAATAATCCCTAAAGCTAGTGCAAAACATATATGTGAGAACTGGTGCTGGTAATACAACTGGCCGACTATGGAAGTCGTATGCAGAACCAGAAGGGATAAGTAATTGAATAAAGACAAGAAGTATTGGAAAAGAAGAAGTTCAGAGAGAGAAACAGTAGTAAAGAGGGTTAGATTGGGGACAGATTGCAAGGGACGTCTAGGACCAAGCACAACATACCAAGCTCTAAGGAGACACGCGGGTAGGAGCCCCCCAACACCAAGCCAAGACAGCGGCCCCCAATCACAGACGACTACGTCATGAAGAGCAGGCGTCATATGACGCGCCAGGCCCGCCGGCCAATCACGAGGGAGTGGCACAGCCAAAGCGAGGAATGCACACGTACATACACACGCACACACTACCACCTCGTTGCCTCCCTTATCTCTTTCTCCTTGCAACTTCACACTACATATATTATAACTCTATCAATGATATAAAATACTTCCAAGTGTCACAGACAAGAATGAAGACAAACACTGATCTGTCTGTAACAACATGAATACTAAGAAAGAAAGAACATCGTTCTACGATTATTATAGCCCATTTCACTGCCCTGGCGAGCGCTAGCGAGTACGAGTACATTCTGGTAAGCTGGCCAGCGTAACACTGTTAACACCTACACGTTCTAGTGATCCATTATGTAGTGTTGAAGAACATTAACCAATTATTAAGGAAATGTGAATTATTGGCCTTGTTGGCTATTTTGGTTAGTATGGCGCTTCCGACTAAATCATCAGTAACTTTCATTATTATGTTAATAGTCTTTGGACTTACATTACCCTGGTATTATTCATACACGGTGTATCACAATTTACAAAGGAGTACAAAGGAGTACAAAGGAGTACAAAGGAAATCAAGCAACAACAGATCTAGTGACCCTTCTAGGCTGCTTGTCCTCCAAAACACTGAGGATCAAGTGTCCAAACAGTGGTTTAGAGTGGGTAAGGGAACATTGGAAAGGGAACTACTGCCCTGCCACTAACGTGGCAGGACTAGGAAGTTAGCCCTCTTTACCCTTTCAGTACTGGTACCGTCCTTGTAACTTTATTCTGGCTACTGTTAGACTATATTATTCAGTTTAAATCCCCTTATTGGCGGTGCTCGACTTAAGTCGTGCACCAATTTGCAGCAAGTTAGGAGCATTATTAAGGCTTTTAAAGGGTTAAAATCGAGTGCAAATGGCCGGGAGCGCAGCGGGCCAGACAGCCGACTCCCAGGGCTTACCGCTGCCCATTAACTCATGTTCCCTGTGTTCTCGAGAGGCCGACAGTGTAGCCAGTAGTGAGCATAGCAGGGAAAAATATACCGATATATGCTAAACTCCCATGTTCGTGGCAATCACTGCAAGAGAACCTCGAGTGCTATGTAGCTCGTTCTGGTCTCATTTTGAAGCTTTTAGTGCCTAGTTTTTTGCTAAATATTTTGTTTTCATGCAGATGCTTGATTTATCATGCAGGAGGGCCTGAATATGCCCAAATGAGCCCAAAACACCCCGCTAGACAAGGCTTAAAAATAGCTTCACTTAACCATTTATATTACGACAGATCTATCACAAATAATTAGCAATTTAATGTAACATTGAAGGTAAATTGTCTTACAGCTAGAGTTTAACCTTACAGAAACAACACTGGTTAATGATGCAGATACTGACCAGTATCTGGGGGATTAATGTTTTAGAACCGTTAATGTAAACATTGCCTGTATGTTATTGTTGAATTAATGTTTTAGAACCGTTAATGTAAACATTGCCTGTATGTTATTGTTGAATTAATGTTTTAGAACCGTTAATGTAAACATTGCCTGTATGTTATTGTTGAATTAATATAGTTGGAACAGTGATTGTATAACTAAAGGTTTGGCTGTGATATAGTTTGTAATGTTAAAGTAACATAGTTAGAACAGTGAATGTATAACTAAATGTTTGGTTGTGATATAGATTGTTATTGTTAACGTAATCAATTTAGAAAAGTGATTGGATAACTGAAGGTGATTTCATTCCTATTATTTCATAGGATTATACTTATTAGCTCAAGAAGGAGCCTCTAAGTATTAGTTGGTAAATACTGTCGTAACACTCTGATACTAAGGTGGTAATTATGTGCGAGATCAGTTACATTATAGCTTAAATTCATATTAGTTTTTGGATTTTAGTAACACGAATACGATGTGTGTAGTTGTGTTGAAAGAAGGATTATGTTGATCCTGAGCTGTAAGGAAGGGCGTCATCAAGAGGGGTCGTCATATTATGGTACTGACTCACACTGAGATAATGAACTGGCCATGACAGTGATGATGATGGAGAGAGAGAGGGGAAGAACCAAGATAGCTTAGGTGAAAGATTATGCTAAAGGGTAGAAGAGAAGCATCAATTAAGATTAAGATGAAACTTCATCAGTACCTTAATTGGTATACAAATATTAACTTTAGGTCAATATCAAATTAACCACGATCTTCCAAACGACTGTCCCATATTCTTCGACAATTCATGAATCAACCTTTCATCTTCTCTCAGTATTCTTGGAGTTTCTTTTTCTCTTGACCTTTTTTGGAAAGATCATACCACCACTCTTGCTGAAACAGCTACCCATAAGTAAGGTGTTCTCAACCATCTCCGTTGGTTCTTCACCCCCACACAGCTTCTTGCACTGAATAGGAGCACAGTACGCTCATGTATTATTTGCATGCGTGGGGAAATTTAACTCCTACCACACTTCTTGAAAGGGTAGAGTCAAAAGCGTTTCTTCTCATCAACTCACTTCCTCTTACTATTTCTCTATGGATGAAGAAGTGTGGGAGAGGGTACAACAGGGGAAGAGGGTTGTAGGAACGCTGAAAGCAGTAACAAGAAATTGGGTGGTCAGTGTGGAAGTGAAGAAGTCCTTGCAGGACAGTGTGGTAATCCCGACACTGACTTACGGAAGCGAAGCATGGAAGTTGGTTGAGAGACTCAGATCAAGAGTGAGAGCTTTGGAAATGAGTTACTTAAGAAGTGCATGCGGAGTTACATGGAGGGATAGACAGACGAATGAGGAAGTAAGAAGGAGGTGTGGTGTGGAGGTAGATGTGCTGGAAAGTGTGAAAAGGAACAACTCGAGATGGTTCGGCCATATGGAACGTATGGAAAGCGAGAGAATGACTAAGAGGGTGTACGAGAGCGAGGTGGAAAGACAGAGAGGGAGAGGTAGACCGAAGGAGAGTTGGAAGGATGGAGTGAGGAAGTATATGGATGAAGGCGGTGCTGGTTGGGAGGAGGGGCATCGACTGACTGGGGACAGAGGTGCATGGGGATGGTTCGTTCATGGCCATCCCTTCGGGAATCATGGCGTCGGGCAATAGCTAGATAGATAGATATGTACACGCTGTAATGCTACATGTATCTCACTCTTCTATAGTTATTACAATAATAAGTTTTCTTCAGAGCAAACCTAATACCTCCTTCTTTACAAAGAGTGGAGGGCACCCACCTTACAAAACACTCCCACCCCTATTCTGTTCAACTCTCTAGCTCAAGAGTGAACTGATTTTCCCAGTCTTTCTTCTACTCAACAAGTAAGCTTTGGAACTCTCTCCCTCAATCAGTCTTGCCCGCACCCTATGACTTAAACTGTTTTAACCTACTAGTGTCCAGACATGTTGACCCTAATGTACTTTGAATTTGTCTCTCTGTAACTCTTTCAACTTTAGGTGAGTCACTTGTTACAGGTAGCTTTGCCTTTTGTATCTGTCATCTTTATAAAATATAATTAAAAGAGTTGGAGTGTTGAGAGCAGTCACCCTTCTTTGAGACAGATTGAATGAGAGCAAACTTCCAGCTCGAAGGGAAGACGTTAGAAGAAAGACAGAGTCTGGAGAGGTTGCCTAGGCAGGGAGTTAGCACGGAAGAAGATATTTTGTGTACAACAGGAGGAACACCATCCAGTTCATACGTCTTCTTAATATTAAGCCCAGAGAGAGTAGACAGTGCATCCATAGAAATGATTAGGATAATAGGCATAAGTAAGAGAGAGGGTGGTGTTTTAAATTTCTTATAGGATTACAAATCTGTGACACCATTCTTGTCCCCTATGGAATGTTGCCACTAGTGCAGTTGCATAGTTATTTGTATGCATTGTCGCGTCATTGCAAATCATAGACACATTGATTAATACAATGTTGGTAATAAGTGCATGTAATTACGTAACATTAGAGTTTTCAATCAACGAACTAGGGCACTAGTAAATTTTAAAATTATTAATATTGAAGAACCAAGCACCCGGCCCGTCGATCATTGACATTTCAGCCAAACCAATATTGAGCGTTGATATTGACTCACCAGGATCTTCCAGGTAAACTGTATATATTGGATTCACATCTTGCTTCCGGTAGGAAGATCAACATAAGGTTTTACATATTATTGTTTACATGTTCGTAAACTACGTAAACCCGTTACATGCCATGTGCATGTTAGGCAGTTATGAAAGAATTGTGATACGTTGTGTTTTTCTTAAGCTTCCATACTCAATCATAATACATAATTAGAATTATCAGGATTTAATCGATTTGAAATTTCAAAATTGTATTGCATAAACTAAATGTACATGATATATAAGGGTGTATTGAAACAACACTTACAGACTTTAAGTGCTAAGTACAGATTAAAAAAACAAGTTCACTTTTTTCTATTATGAAATATAAAATAAGTAAGCATTAATGATTTACAGGATATACAGTAAAATAATCAGTGTCGTCCAAGCAAGTGCTATAAGCCGAACACTGGCATTGGTCTCCCCCTTCATCCCCCCCCCCCCTCCCCCCAATCTCCTAGTTTATACCCAGGAATGTTGAATTATAAACATAATTAGTTTTCGGGTTGACATAATCATAATGTAATGTATGTTTCCTTTATAAACCGTTTACAACTAAAATAAACATCTGTTAATATCAAACATTTATGTATCTTTCTTTCAACATAGGAAACACCGAAGGTGTTAACAAATTACGATCTTCAAGTGGTCTGCAGATATTACTGTCATATGCTAGTAATTATTACCAATGTTGAATGATAAGTAGAACCACAAAAAGTGGGCATTACGAAGTTATTGCCCAATGCTATTTAATATATTGTAGGCTCCAGTTGTGAACATTTATCCAGATACAAACATATTTGAAGCGGTCTCGGGTTGAATTGACTCTCCTAACTAATTTATACTGGGTATTTGAATTTCAGAGATTCTTTTAACCCTCTCAGACAGATGACGCGATTTTAAGCCTAATGGGGATACTTTACTTCAGGGGTATTTAGAAACCTTTAGCTTAGTTACTTAACCTCTGCAGTTGTCTTTGAGTTAGCTGTGGGCAGAAAACTAATTTTGGAGAGGTGATTATAAGAGTGAGAGAACTCTATTTCTTATTGCTCATCTGGCAACCTCTGCGTCATAAATGCGTGAAAGGGTTACTCAGATCGACACTTCTAAATCGATCAGAATTAATTACCACTGCTGTACAGTCACGAGCATAAATGTTGTCACATCAACCAGATAACGTCAGCTCCTTCATCACTAGGGGTTTATACTAAGCTGAATAAAATCCTTTGACAGTAGCTAGAATGAAATACAGAAATAATTGTGAGTTTGAATACAAAGTTTTGCAATACCTTTGGAGACAAAGGGGGGACAATTATTTGGTTGGTGTTGCAGTATTTATGCTCGTGACTGTACATGGTAATTACAGTGTAATAAGAAGATTAATTGAAACAAATACTTTATAATTCCCACCAAGTGATATAATAGAGTTAAACAATTATTCGAGGCGTTTTATGAACCTTCGGATTCCACTTGAATCTGCTCAAATATCGAATTATCGGCGTGGACATGATATCATGCCTGTTTTCCAAATATCTAACCTATTATTTGTACAGTACAACTGTTACACACCAATATTGTCAGTAATAGTCGATGACGTTATACGGTAATTGAGACAATGAGCAATGACTAAGGAAACTTCACTTCACACACACACACACACACACACACACGTCTCCCTTTGTCAAGCTTATTTTATTTACCTTACATACACATGGAAATGAGAGGTTTATGTGTGTGTGTATGTATGTCTGTGTATGTAATTAATTTTCTTTAACCTCACTCTTTTATAACATGAGTGTTTGGTCAGGTATGCGTGGTCACAATTGTACGGTATGTAACATTTGGCTCCTATAACTTTTCGTATTGCTCGATGACTCTTCATTCCTGATCATAACCATACATGCAGTATACTATCTTCATCCCTGAACATAACCGTACATGCAGTATACTATCTTCATCCCTGAACATAACCGTACATGCAGTATACTATCTTCATTCCTGAACATAACCGTACATGCAGTATACTATCTTCATTCCTGAACATAACCGTACATGCAGTATACTATCTTCATTCCTGAACATAACCGTACATGCAGTATACTATCTTCATTCCTGAACATAACCGTACATGCAGTATACTATCTCTTCATTCCTGAACATAACCGTACATGCAGTATACTATCTTCATTCCTGAACATAACCGTACATGCAGTATACTATCTTCATTCCTGAACATAACCGTACATGCAGTATACTATCTTCATTCCTGAACATAACCGTACATGCAGTATACTATCTTCATTCCTGAACATAACCGTACATGCAGTATACTATCTTCATTAAATACGTAACAGTTGCGCGAGAACGATCAGCCCCCAATAGAACTACTCTTCATAAACGATTGAATTACCTTCTGCTTCGTTCGGATAACCGACCCAGACTTGGGCATCAGCATTATGTCCCATGACCAGAGTTACAAATGTTACATATTTTGTTTACGCTAATATGTTGCTAATAATTAGTATTTTTCTGCTAAGCACATAATAGCATCACCACATTATAAGATACTTTAATTTCGTAATTACTAATGTGTGAATAGGTAAACCCATGCTTTCCCTTTAGTTAAGTTGATAATAAATAGGTTTATCATGTATTAATCATTTAGTGCTTTACTTGTAACCCTGTTTTGCTACATTTATAAAAAGGCATTTATCTCTAAAATAACACATTTATGGGAACAATGTGATACAACAATATATGTTTATGTTCCATTTTACAATGTGTTCGTCATAGTCTGTAACAGTTGTTTCAATACACCCTTATATATATATAGATAGATATATATAAATATATAATGTGTGTATCTCCATGAGTGGGCAACGCAGAATCTGTATTACATGCAGTATTAGGTAATGGTAGCATTCAAGGAGACTACTGCAGGACTGTTCTTCTTCTTACCTCTGACCGGGTATAGGCTATCCTAGTGTTTACTACCCTATACCCCTTTGAAAGGACATTAGCCTAACCTAACAACCTTACCTAATCTAATCTAGTATTATAGGTGGGGGCTGCCGCCCCCACAGCCCCGCTTTGACTTAGATGTTTGGTGTATTTGTCTGTGAAGTGGGTATTTTTCAATTTGTTGATAACGAAAATCCTCCATGCGGACTATATGGAGAAAAATATGGCGAATCTATTGGTGCCTATTTTCCCTAATAAATTGTTTCTCATAACGTCGCACTAGTGTCCTTGAATATTATCAAGGTAATATCTGAATAAACAATTTCCACGACTTATAAACTCACGCAGAAGTATTTAGAATACAAAGTGTTTAACAAATAACAGTTCTCACCAAGACATTCTCCCTCCCGTAGATCATTATTGGAATACCATTGTTTAAAGTATGACATATTTCCATAGCCTGGGAAATTGAAGGCATGAGGTATTAACCCCTCCTGTACCGACGTCTGTTTATCTTTACTCTGGTGCCATTGGACAATATTATTCAGTTTAACAAGGGACAGCAATTCTCAAGCTTCGAACTATCTCACTTAACCATATTTACTACCACAGATCGTCTAAATATAGCTATTATAAAAATCGTCGATACACAAGGGGTTAAGTTGAAGTAATGTGATGACCAAACTATCAAACTGTGCTTAAGACATGTTGCAGCTTTACTGGAATAATTCAATGCTATTTTAATTGTGTCTACATACTAATATATTTAATAATTCCGTAGGTATATTATTTGCTGTTGCCAGGTGATGTTATGTCTTCTAGGAAGGATATTTGTGAGTGAATGAGGTGAGAATTTGTGAATTGAAGAATACCATATTCATTGTTGTTTTACTTGTAATAATGGTTTGCAGCTCTAACACTGATTTGTTTTCTTATCATTATGCGTTACAGGTAACTTACGATATAATAACGTAGCGTTGGGTCCCCATAGTGTGTGTGTGTGTGTGTGTGTGTGTGTGTGTGTGTGTGTGTGTGTGTGTGTGTGTAAGAGAGAGAGAGAGAGAGAGAGAGAGAGAGAGAGAGAGAGAGAGAGAGAGAGGGAGGGAGGGGGTGGGGGGCTAAACCCTTGAATCCAGCACTCATCTATTTTCTCATTCTCCTGATGGCCTCACATTTGGTTGACGGAGGGAAGAACATGGAGGGTTGTGGTCGGGGAAAATAGTTTATGGTGTTGGTTGATTAAGAGAGGGGTTAATGAAGAGGAAGACTGGGTATGTGTTATGATCGGACTTGGGTAATTGTGACCTAAAGTTTACTTTATTGAATACAAATACAGTTAGATAATGGGAGGGTTGAGGTACGGCATACACATATATATATATATATATATATATATATATATATATATATATATTTTTTTTTAAATGTTGTATGTGTAGGGGTAAAACATAACAAAAGCATATGGTGTTGATTTATTATTAAGGACTTCGTGAACAAAGAAAGACTGGAATGTGTTGTGGTTAGATTCAATAGCTTGTATTGAATATACTGACACCACGAGCATGAACATGGGAAGACTCAGGCATAGCACAGTAACATATTTTAGAAGTAAACATTATGTATGTGCATTTGTCAAAGAGAACATTTATCAAATCAAGCTTGGAAGGTTACACCCACACATTCACGATATCAAAAGCAACTTACTCCCTTGTACATAAGAACATAAGAACATAAGAAAATGGGAGTCTGCAGAAAGCCGATTGGCCTAAGCAAGGCAGATCCCTGTCCCACACAACCCCAAATCAATTACAAAGCCCAATTATAGGCTCTACACTCTAATACCCTGAGGATCATCTTACCAAAACGGTTAGAGATTAACGCAGGATTATGGGGGTCTGCAGAGCGCTGATTGGCCCAACCCGGCTGATCCCCCTTCACACCCAACCCTTCTCGTCCATATGCTTATCCAATTTTATCTTAACCCTTAATTAGAGGCTCACCACATAAGTCAAGTTAAATAAAGCTGGACTATGTGGCGGCGCTCGACATAACTCGAGTGGCAATTTCAGCACGTAATGTTGCTGAGAGAGAGAGACAAGTGGTGGCAGGAGACTAGCGAGCGTATGACTGCTCCAGACCACCGCGGCGAACCTACTGACACGAATCTCAGCTCCCTCCTCCCTCTCTCACTCGCTACATACTGAATTATATGGGGAAAGTACCGAATTACATGCTTTTTGCACTCGCGTTGCACGGTTATTGCAAGAAAACTAGCAAACCATAAAAGGATCGTTATGGTGTCATTCGAAAGCTCTGTTTATGCCCTTTCAGGGATAGGTACTTGTTTTACGTTCTGGGTCTTATTTAGGCATGAAAATGATCACGTAAACAGCCCTATTTTGGCTAAAAACACCCCGCTGTGCGGTACATATAAATAAACCGCATAGGCCGCTCGTAAGGTGTTAAAGCTCCCTACAGTTTTAGATCCCACTATAGCACTTGGTAGTCCATTCCACCCATCTACAACTCTGTTACCAAACCAATATTTGCCTATATCTTTTCTGAAACGAAATTTATCTAATTTGAAACCATTGGTACGAGTTCTTTCGCTATCACTGAGCTTTAGTACATTTGTCATGTCCCCTTTGTTAATCCCACTAACCCACTTGAACACCTCTATCATATCCCCTCTAACTCTGCGTCTCTCTAACGAATGTATACCTAATTTCTTCAACCTTTCTTCATACGGAAGATTTCTAATATTATGGATCATTTTTGTCATTCTACGCTGTACTCTCTCCAATGAATCTATGTCCATTCTGTAATAAGGACACCAAAATTGGACAGCATAATCCATATGGGGTCTCACTAATGACAAGTAAAGTTTTAAGATAACATCAGCAGTTCTGTTACTCACACTCCTAGAGATGAACCCGAGAATCCTGTTTGCCTTATTACGAACGCCTATACACTGTTTGCTAGGCTTCAAATCATTGCTAACAAACACACCTAGATCTTTCTCGCAGTCTGAATTTTCTAATTCTAAATTAGCTAGTTTATATTTAACATTTGTTTGCATCTTCCCTATCTTTAATACCTTGCATTTGTCAATGTTAAACTTCATCTGCCAATTTACTGACCATTCATGTAAGGTATCTAGATCCCTTTGGAGGCACTCTATATCGCTATCTGAATCAATTGATCTCCCAATTTTAGTATCGTCTGCGAATTTACTTATCCTACTAGTTATACCTAAATCTAGGTCATTTATGTATATAAGAAACAACAGGGGACCTAATACCGATCCCTGGGGGACACCACTTTTGACTGCTCCCCACTCTGACTTGGTACCATTTATGCTGACTCTCTGTTTCCTACCAATTAGCCATGACCTAATCCATCCCAACAACGCCCCACCTATTCCATGTGCCTCAACCTTTCTCATCATTCTCTCATGAGGGACTCTGTCGAAATCTTTACTGAAATCTAAATATATAATATCGTATGCCTTGTCATTATCTACTGCTTCATATACCTCTGAGAAAAAACTAAGCAAATTAGTAAGGCAAGAACGTCCCTGAGTGAATCCATGCTGAGAAGAATTGATTAAGTTAAATGTTTCTAAGTGGTTTCTCATTTTCCTAGCAATAATTGACTCTAGTAGCTTTCCTATGATTGAAGTGAGACTAATGGGACGGTAATTGGATGCTATTGATTTATCACCTTTTTTGAAAATCGGAACTACATTTGCAAGCTTCCAAGCTTCTGGAACTATACCTGTTTCTAATGAATTGTTAAAAAGAAATGTTAATGGGTAACTTAACTCATCTCTGCATTCTTTTAATACTCTGGCATATACCTCATCGGGACCAGGCGATTTCTGAGGTTTCAGTCTGTCAATTTCCTTAAGCACATCATTTCTACTTATAGTAACCGTACTTAACCTATTTTCTATACTATCGCTATATACCTTACGGACTTCTGGAATCTGTGCCAAATTTTCATTAGTGAAAACGGATAGAAACTGACTATTTAATGTACTGCACATTTCTAAATCATTTTCTGTCATGTCTCCTATCGAAGTTTTAAGGGGGCCTATTTTATCTCTAACTTTAGATTTATATAGCTGGTAAAAAGCCTTAGGGTTATTTTTTGAGTCATTGGCTATCCTGATTTCATAATTTCTTTTGTCTGTCCTTATACATTGTGACGTTAACCACTCCGTTAGGGACCGCATGGCTTGTCCTACAGTGACCCGCTAGGATCGCCAGGGCAGTGGATGGGGCTACAGTTTGTGTATTAGAGTGTGCTTTATTTCATATGAAAGCTTGTGTCATGGGCAGTCCAGAAAGGCTCTTTGTTTTCACCCATGTCAAGGCTTTATATATTTAATTGTAAAGTATATGTTTTATCATTAACTAGTAATGATGGGATCTGGGAGAGAGAGAGAGAATAGAACAGAGTGAGAGGGAGCGCGTAGTGTTTTTGTTCGGCTCGATGACGTCACGGCTGGCTGCCTCGCGGGGGTTGGTGGAGAGAGGTCCTTACCATGCTGCAAGCTCTCTTGCTAGTGGTTAGAGGACTTGTAACCGCTTTTTTCCCACGCGCCTCGAGCTGGTGCGAGTATATATACAGTTCCTCGCCACTCTCTCCCGCAAGCCATCCTGAATCACTAAAGTAACTTCTCCAACTAAATCAACTCAACCCCAGCTCAATTATTCAACTCACGCACGTTGGGTCAAGCCCCGACACCCTATTTCTCCCACTATTATCACTGTCTCTCCTACTTAACCAATAAAAACTTCCCTTCTTTCACCCTCACCCACCTTTTCTATATTCATTCATTCATTCATTCTCTTCCTCAGATCTGGTTTCTAGAACGCACCCATCTTTTTCCCTTGCTACCTGTCACCTGCTCTGTACCTGAGAATCTTTTCCTCTGCCTATCTCTCTCATTTTCCTTATCTTTCACCACCTTTAATTAACATTATATCCCCTCTGGTTAACTCTGCAAAATCAGCTTCATGCTAACGTAATATTTGACGCACAGACTTGAGATTTGCACTAGGCTATGCGGCATGCCATGCGCACCAGTATCTCGTATCATTGACTCTAGCTAGACTTTATCTGTCACAGTAGACATTAAGTATATTAAACCAATTACTCTTTTTATGTATACCCGTTTATGATTACACAAGCATTTCGCAGCCTAGTTTGATGTATTGAGACACAAACGACTTAGGCTCTTTTTGTTGATAGGAATACTGCATTGTCGTGGCGATTATTATTATTGTTGTTGTGTTTAGGATATTCTTGGCTCCGACGGCATTATATATTCTGCCTTTTTGTGTGCATAGCCTGCACGAGCATTGTTCCGCTGCCTGCCTTTTGGGTTCCATTTCCGATACGAGCATCTTTATAGCATCTAACATTTAAAGAAGACTCCTTGTTAGTGTTGAAGGACTTTAGTGCACTTTCTTTCATGCAGGAGTGCCTGACATTTATTGATTAAAGTAACGTAAGCTGTAACTTCTCTTACCACCTTACTTGCATACCATAACCAAGCACCTTCGGTTATAGGTAGTAATAGGCTGTTTTCACATAACATTAAGCCTAGAGTAGACGCACATTTATTGAGAGTTTGATAGCCTATTATTGCATATAGAACTCTGTAGAGTATTTGTGTTCTTTGTTCACTGGGAATATACATCAGAGGTTGGAGCTAGTGCTTTCCGTTGTAGCATTTATGCTATTACTAGTCCAATGAATAAGAGCCCTGATATATTTAAACCCCAGTCGTAACAAAAATTTTTAACCTCTCTTGATAGATTCTGATAGTAAGCAAGTAGGTGAATTTCGCCTTTCTTTATTTTTCGATATATTCCTCTCTTTTTTCCTAGAAGGTCTAATAGTCTATTATTCATCCATTTGGGTTGGTTCTGTGTTGATCTAAATTTTCTTTCAACACAGAACCAACCCAAATGGATGAATAATAGACAATTAGACCTTCTAGGAAAAAAGAGAGGAATATATCGAAAAATAAAGAAAGGCGAAATTCACCTACTTGCTTACTATCAGAATCTATCAAGAGAGGTTAAAAAATGTATAAGGACAGACAAAAGAAATTATGAAATCAGGATAGCCAATGACTCAATAGCCAATTGTACAATATTCATAGGCAATTACTCCGCAGTTCATTTTCCAATCGTATCAGTCAATGTATTGGTGAGTGGAATTTAATTCGGGAAATTGTGTAGAAGACTAATTTTTCAAAATACCATGATGGTGAAGCCTTCCATCAAGGATAACTTATCTGGTTTAGATCGTTGTTTGAACTGTGTTAACGTTTATTATGTGAGGACAAACCCGACGTGGGATAACGTTTACCTCTTGATAGACTGATGATGTTAGCATATCATTGAGCTATGAATAATATTGCAGGAGGGATCACGCTAAATTAGTAATGTTGATCTCATGTGACCTGACAGTTTTTCTTATTATTAGATCACATTGTTTGACTGAGATAAAACCAAAATAATACATATGATGGACAAAGTTACACAGGTTGGAAGGTATTGAAATATAATATATCCATTAGCCCTTCAGTATATGATGATGCTTTTGGCACTATATATGCAGATGTCATAGAAAGAAAACTTTGTGTGTCCAGAAACAAAACAATTACATTAATTAATACACAGCAAATAATGGCAAATAAATCTGATACATCCCGCTGCCGATACATCCTGTTTTAGATACGGTCATGGTGGCAGCCATTTAGGAAGAGTAGTGCATCCAAGATTCTGAACACCACACAAATGTAGACAATCTCTTGGTGCAGGAACCACCACAGGTGGAAATAAAACAGATTTACTTTGTTCATAATGATTTTGCGAACAACTGGTCTTGGTTGTCAGTCGTGTATGCAGCCGTCTAGGAGGAGTATTGCGTCAACGGATCTGGAGACTAAACATCTGGTGGTGCAATATTTACCTCAGTCGGTAGCGGAAAACGGCACATTTAACTTTATTCATATTGGCTCGGCATACATCTTTGGACTTAGTTTTCAATGTCTGAGACGACAAGGAAAAAAACTCACCCTGTTCAGCTAAACACAGCTCTCTTCCTACTGGAATCGGAAACATAAACCAAAACATAATGTAAAGGCTTCGAAATATGACTTGCATATCCCACTGAACTTACCTAACTTTACCAACCAGCTAATATAGCTCTCGTATATTACCATCCTACCCCCTTCTATTATTGTAGATGCTCTCCCTACAGTCCAGCCTCTGGCAGTTGGCCCAACTTGGCAAGCTATTTGTTTAATTATTTCACCCCAACACCAAATACCTCCAATGAAATTAATGAAAACGTATATGTGATCTACCGGGATTCGAACCTAGGTTATCACACACAGCTTGTAACCATTACACCACCAAGACAATTTAGTATAGATTTCGGCCCATATACGTTAGCTCTGTAAGATCCAATTGTATGGTCAACATTACTATAACCCACAACAAACTAAGTAAGAATATAACTAAAACGTCTATTCTTTCAGCAACTGTATTGTTCTCACAACTCCAGGTAAAGTGATGGTGGCATTAAAGGATATCACGCCACAATACCTAAGCCACCTGGGACAGTATATTTCTTGGCGGTTTAACCCTGATACTTTATTATTATACTTGGTGTTTATCTTGTGTTGCGCCTAAAGGTGAAGTGTTAGTTGGTTGTGATGCGTTATACGTTGATAATGTATTTAACAATGGTAATTTTACATGTCTCTGTGGTATTAATAGTTTGTTGTCATAAAGTATGATAATGTTCTTCCATGTATGTTGACTTTTTTCATTGTCATAAACTAAGAATTCAGCTGTAGAATTTACCAATCCAAATTGTACCATCTTGCTAGTGTAAACTACTCATATTATATACATTTGCTTACTAAGGACGCCTGTCTCTTAACCAATTATTAAGGCTACTGATGATAGACAACGCCCTCTTACACCGTATAGATGAGGAATGACACACACACACACATACACACACATTTACATGTTTATGGTAGTCCATCGTAGTCCGATGATGACGTTCCCTTCCTGCAAAGCAGGAAGAGAAAACCTGCGCATAGAAGAGTTTAGAGTGCCGAGGGAGGTGCGCAGTTCCAATTTCACTATCTTGGTACTGAACAGGGGTTGCTGATGGCAAGGGGGTGACCCAAGACGACCAGCTCCTGCTCAATACTGCAGGGGACTGCCGGGATTCCAGTTTGCCGGAAACCGCCAGGACGTGACCCCAACGTCTATTTTTCTCTCAGGGTGTGCTCCCCTAGCCTTTGTCTTACTAGACTAAACCACACACACACACACACACGCACTCACACACTCTGACCCTCTGGCTGCATACTCGCATCAAATTTACGCTGGGTTCCTGTTCTACGATCCACGAGTTATTAAACTGGTGTTGGAGTTTTATGATTATCTACGAGTTGGGGAAGATTTGGTAACTGACTGGAATGAGGTAGTTGTAGTTAAATGTGTAGTGGAAGTCATGTGATAACAGAATACAGTGTGTGAAATCAATCATAGCTATATAAAGTAAACATTAACAAATATGACATAATATAAAGGTGATAACAATATTTGATATGTAATCTATAGTGTTCAAATGAGATACGTAACCCAGATGGCTATGTTTGTGTGTGTGTGTGTGTGAAGATTATTCGGAATATGTCATAGCCTATACATTCTTAGAGGTCATTCATAAGCTGAATATTATCGTCTAACAATAGCCTTCGTACACTTGGAAAGGCGTCATAGTAAATTTAAGACTTTAATTGGTACTAAGACTTGCCAACACAGCTGCTTGATACATAACACCATACACAAACACACGCACAAACTAGCCAAATAACACAATAAATGCACAACGTATAATATTGTACAGTAGATACATAAAGTACCTGGCCAGTTCCATCATAGTAATAGTTCAATGGTATTGTATGAGGCAAGCCATAATTATGTGCCCCACCAAGCCAGACAATTTATTACACTGCATCAGCAAGAAGGTAGGCAGTCAGGCAGGGGGGAAGGCAGGGTAGGCATCGAGGTAAGTAACATAGTCAGGGTAGGTAGGAAGGACAGATTGGTAGGCAAGGTAGGAAGGGTAGGTAGGCAGGGGACATTCTGGCAATAGACAATGAATCTATTCAGTGTCTCTATAATACATACTCATACAATATGAATATGGTATGTTAAGTGGTCAGTAATACAAATCTAAACACAATAATATTTTTTAGCATTATATTATTTTTCAAAATATTTGGACAGAAAACTATATGCAATCCAACTTCCACCTAGTTTATTCATAGCTCAATTGTCAAGTATTCATGATATAATGATTAGTGCCATAATACACAATCTAAAGTGTATATGAACACAATCTAAAGTGTATATGAATTATATTGTGTATTCGTTTGAAACTAATTATGTATTACAGTTAATAAAGCAGGATATGCTAATGAGAGGATATATTAGGACTTAATATTAACATTGGTATTCAACATGACTATAACTAAACCCAACTCTGCTGCTTCCCTCGTCCTCTGTCCCTCCAATAAGGACATACTACACTCTTACCAACATTGTCTCTTACCTCCCACATATTTATGTTTTCCTCTAAAACAAGTTGTTGGGATGTTGAAGAAAACTAAAGGTAGAGGTTGGTGGTAAGAGAGACTAATCACCCTTCAAAACCAGACAGCTGGAAAATATTTAGGGACAACAAAGAAAAGCCTCGAAAGTGATGCTGGGTTGTGGTAAGAGGCTCTGAGTGAGGCTGAGGTAAAGCTGACATTTATATTATGTTCGTTATAACAACCTGTATATTGGTTACTGTGTGTTATCTGTGGTAAGACTGTTTTATATTATGTTCGTTATAACAACCTGTATATTGGTTACTGTGTGTTATCTGTGGTAAGACTGTTTTATATTATGTTCGTTATAACAACCTGTATATTGGTTACTGTGTGTTATCTGTGGTAAGACTGTTTTATATTATGTTCGTTATAACAACCTGTATATTGGTTACTGTGTGTTATCTGTGGTAAGACTGTTTTATATTATGTTCGTTATAACAACCTGTATATTGGTTACTGTGTGTTATCTGTGGTAAGACTGTTTTATATTATGTTCGTTATAACAACCTGTATATTGGTTACTGTGTGTTATCTGTGGTAAGACTGTTTTATATTATGTTCGTTATAACAACCTGTATATTGGTTACTGTGTGTTATCTGTGGTAAGACTGTTTTATATTATGTTCGTTATAACAACCTGTATATTGGTTACTGTGTGTTATCTGTGGTAAGACTGTTTTATATTATGTTCGTTATAACAACCTGTATATTGGTTACTGTGTGTTATCTGTGGTAAGACTGTTTTATATTATGTTCGTTATAACAACCTGTATATTGGTTACTGTGTGTTATCTGTGGTAAGACTGTTTTTATATTATGTTCGTTATAACAACCTGTATATTGGTTACTGTGTGTTATCTGTGGTAAGACTGTTTTATATTATGTTCGTTATAACAACCTGTATATTGGTTACTGTGTGTTATCTGTGGTAAGACTGTTTTATATTATGTTCGTTATAACAACCTGTATATTGGTTACTGTGTGTTATCTGTGGTAAGACTGTTTTATATTATGTTCGTTATAACAACCTGTATATTGGTTACTGTGTGTTATCTGTGGTAAGACTGTTTTATATTATGTTCGTTATAACAACCTGTATATTGGTTACTGTGTGTTATCTGTGGAAGACTGTTTTATATTATGTTCGTTATAACAACCTGTATATTGGTTACTGTGTGTTATCTGTGGTAAGACTGTTTTATATTATGTTCGTTATAACAACCTGTATATTGGTTACTGTGTGTTATCTGTGGTAAGACTGTTTTATATTATGTTCGTTATAACAACTGTATATTGGTTACTGTGTGTTATCTGTGGTAAGACTGTTTTATATTATGTTCGTTATAACAACCTGTATATTGGTTACTGTGTGTTATCTGTGGTAAGACTGTTTTTTGTAGTTCAGTAAAATGTCAGTAAAAGGTAATCAAATCTTAGTCAGAAGTTATTCATGTGTACGTACAGTAGGTATAACAATGCTGTGGACATAATTTTGTGAACATTAACAGATTTGAGGATATTATAACCCCCGTCTCAATTAACTTGATTTACCGAGCTAATATATCAGTAGTAATATCGGACATGCATTAATTTTAACTGTACACTAAAGGATGCAGAGAAGCTAACAGCTAAAATAACATGGTATTCATGTTTTGTAAGACGAAGCCCATAGTTATCCACATGCATACTGGAGCTACACGTTTTCCTTGGATGAAACCTCGTACCAGTAGACGTTTTCCTTTGTTGGTCGTGACTCTCTATAGGGAAACAATGTCAACAACATTACAGTAGCAGCCATAATGTTCATCACATGGTGGGATGAAAGATGGTGTAATTAAATATTTTCGAACCATGTATTTAATATTTTGTGACCCAGTATTTAGATAAATTATAGAACAACATTGTAATGTAAATAGAACACCCGGGTGGAATAGGTAACCTGGTTCGCTAGATTATCTTACAAACAGGTGAGTGGTGTACACTGTGACGTCACTGTGTTGCTCCGCCCACTGTCTAGCCAGTTCGCCCAGTTGGTCTCCATCTGGTTTAGTGTTCACGTGTGGTGGGGGTGACGGTTGAACATTAGTTATTGGTTTGTCTGTATTATGTGGTTGATGTGTGGTGGTGATGTGGTCAATATTGGCCATATACAAATCTGCACCAGGATAACCAGTAGACAAACAGGTTCACTCCCAGTTTAACAAGGTAAGCCACCAATATTGTGTCATACCTACTGGGTGGGAAATGTGTGTGTGTGTGAGAGATATATCACTTTTAAGTGCTCATGGGTGTTCTGTCAAGGTTAATTTGGGAGACGATTCGGATCATATCTGGGAACGAAAATCCCGAAAACTTGTTAGGCTATGATAGTTATGGACAAATAATCAGCCAGCATTAAGAACATAAGAACATAAGAAAATGGGAGTCTGCAGAAAGCCGATTGGCCTAAGCAAGGCAGACCCCTGTCCCACACAACCCCAATTACAAAGCCCAATTATAGGCTCAACACTCTAATACCCTGAGGATCATCTTACCAAAACGGTTAGAGATTAACGCAGGATTACGGGGGTCTGCAGAGCGCTGATTGGCCCAACCCTGCTGATCCCCCTTCACACCCAACCCTTCTCGTCCATATGCTTATCCAATTTTATCTTAAAGCTCCCTATCGTTTTTAATCCCACTATAGCACTTGGTAGTCCATTCCACCCATCTACAACTCTGTTACCAAACCAATATTTGCCTATATCTTTTCTGAAACGAAATTTATCTAATTTGAAACCATTGGTACGAGTTCTTTCGCTATCACTGAGCTTTAGTACATTTTAGTACATGTCCCCTTTGTTAATCCCACTAACCCACTTGAACACCTCCATCATATCCCCTCTAACTCTGCGTCTCTCTAACGAATGTAAGCCTAATTTCTTCAACCTTTCTTTATACGGAAGATTTCTAATATTATGGATCATTTTTGTCATTCTACGTTGTACTCTCTCCAATGAATCTATGTCCATTCTGTAATAAGGACACCAAAATTGAACAGCATAATCCATATGGGGTCTCACTAATGACAAGTAAAGTTTTAAGATAACATCAGCAGTTCTGTTACTCACACTCCTAGAGATGAACCCGAGAATCCTGTTTGCCTTGTTTCGAACGCTTATACACTGTTGTCTAGGCTTCAAATCATTGCTAACAAACACACCTAGATCTTTCTCACAACTCGAGTTTTCTAATTCCACATTAGCTAGTTTATATTTAACATTTGTATGCATCTTCCCTATCTTTAATACCTTGCATTGTCAATGTTAAACTTCATCTGCCAATTTACTGACCATTCGTGTAAGGTATCTAGATCCCTTTGGAGGCACTCTATATCTCTATCTGAACCAATTTTTCTCCCCATTTTGGTATCGTCTGCAAATTTACTTATCCTACTAGTTATACCTAAATCAAGGTCATATATGTATATAACAAACAATAGAGGGCCTAATACAGATCCCTGGGGGACACCACTTTTGACTGCTCCCCATTCTGACTTCGTACCATTTTTGCTGACTCTGTTTCCTACCAATTAGCCATGACCTAATCCATCCCAACAACGCCCCACCTATTCCATGCGCCTCAACCTTTCTCATCAATCTCTCATGGGGGACTCTGTCGAAAGCTTTACTGAAATCTAAATATATTATATCATATGACTTGTCATTATCTACTGCTTCATATACCTCTGAGAAAAAACTAAGCAAATTAGTAAGGCAAGAACGTCCCTGAGTGAATCCATGCTGAGAAGAATTTATTAAATAAAATGTATCTAAGTGGTTTCTAATTTTACTAGCAATAATTGACTCTAGTAGCTTTCCTATGATTGATGTAAGACTAATGGGACGGTAATTGGATGCTATTGATTTGTCACCTTTTTTGAAGATCGGAACTACGTTTGCAAGCTTCCAAGCTTCTGGAACTATATCTGTCTCCAATGACTTGTTAAATACAAATGTTAATGGATAACTTAACTCATCCCTACATTCTTTTAATACTCTAGCATATACCTCATCAGGACCAGGCGATTTATGAGGTTTCAGGCTGTCAATTTCCTTAAGCACATCATTTCTACATATAGTAACCGTACTTAACCTATTTTCTATACTATCGCTATATACCTTACGGACTTCTGGAAACTGTGCCAAATTTTCATTAGTGAAAATGGAAAGAAATTGACTATTTAATGTACTGCACATTTCTAAATCATTTTCGGTCATTTCTCCTATCAAAGTTTTAAGGGGACCAATTACATCTCTAACCTTGGATTTATATAGTTGGTAAAAAGCTTTAGGATTATTTTTTGAGTCATTGGCAACCTTAATTTCATAAAAAAAAAAATCTTTCCGAATATCCTTTTTTACCTGTCTTGATAGATTCTGATAGTAAGCAAGTAGGTGAATTTCGCCTTTCCTAATTTTTCTATATATTCCTCTCTTTTGTCCTAGAAGATCTAATAGTCTATTATTCATCCATTTGGGTTGGTTCTGTGTTGATCTAAATTTTCTTTTGGGGATGTATTTATTTTGTGCATTGAATACTGACTGATAAAATTATCGTATGTATCTACCAAGGTTGACGTCTCTTCCTGACTTAAGATAACAGGTGCCTGAGAAGGGGTACACTCATTTGGACACCTGGATCGACTTAATTTTTTGACCATAGGGTCAGCTAATAGGGCTCTTCTTAACCCACCATAATTGGCTTTTCTGAAGTCAGGTATTAATGTTGCATTCTCTCTGGTATTACCTTTCCATTGAATATTAAAATACACAGAATTGTGGTCACTATTTCCTAGGTGGTCCCCTATCTCTACATTATTTACCATATGTTCATTGTTACTGAAAACTAAATCGAGAATATTATTACCTCTAGTCGGCGTATCTATGAATTGAAATAAAAACTATCTTGTACTACCTCTATAAACTCCTCAGAATCAGAGTCTCATATTTGATGCTGCCAATCTATATTCGGAAAATTAAAATCCCCCATAATGCACACATTGCTAAACCTTGATGCCATTTTAATTTCCTCCCATAATGACTTTCCGTCATTTCTACTCATATTTGGCGGTCTATACATAACTCCAATAACTATGGTCTCACTACCTTCGTTAACCTCTACCCAAACACTTTCATTATCGTTATTTAGTCTAATACCTGATTTAATACAGCTTTTAAATGTACTCTTGACAAACACTGCTATACCGCCACCCCTCTTACTTGTTCGGTCATATTTAAACAAACTATATCCTGGTATATCAAATTCTGCTAAAAAATGCCTGGTTTCTGTATTAATCCACGTTTCAGTTAGCGCTATTATGTCTATATTTTCTTTGCTAACAAGGGCTCTAAGTTCGTTCATTTTGTTACATAGACTCCTACAGTTTGTGTAATATACTCTCAATTTACTTCTTTTCTTTATACCTAATTTACCTTTATTTCTAACGACATTTCCATCTTCCGTTGCACCATCACTACTATCATTTGCAATATAGTCATCATTTTTAGCATGAGACTGAATCCTTATCGCTTTCGCCTGACGCTAAAATTGTTCCATTTAACCTCTCATTTACACTCTCAATATTTCTGTTCAAAACCCCACAACCACCCTATCTAAAGAACTAGCTAATGTAGAAACCCCTAACCGTGAAAGATGAACCCCATCCCTTGCGTACATCCCATCTCTCCCATAGAAACTATCCCAGTTATCAATGAATGGTATTGCTTTTTCTTTGCAATATTTCTCCAAACGGAAATTGACACCAATCGCCCTGGATGTCTATTCCTTGGGAACTCCTCTTCTGGGTAGGATTGACGGCCGTATGTGCTCTACTGAGTGTTCCTCTAGTTAGATCATGTGGTAATTCCTGTGGCTGTATACATGCGGTATATATTTTGATTCACTTCGTTAATTGTATAGTTTCTCACGTGTATTTTTTCCCAGTATATATTATAATTATGATCCAAGTTATGCGATTAATTGTGCATTATAGTTATCTTCTTCATTACCTGGATTGTATATCATTGTCCCAACTTAGCTACAATATATTACAATTGTCCGACACATTGGCTGACGTGGCTGAATGAAGTTAATTAAGCAGCACTTCCTCTACCCGTTTTCTGTCCTACCAACTGTCGGACGATCATTGTCAATAATTGAACTGGTGAGAGGTGCTTGTAATGGTTGGTGGAGATAATTTACTGCCAACGAATTAATTAGGTTGTAGAGCCTGTAACAGTGGCAGGCGGCGGACGGGGTTTATTTTAGATTGGTTCATCTCCCCCCAGATTGGTTTATCTGTACATTTGATGTTACTCCTTCTGACACACTTTACAATATGTTGGTGACAGTTTCAGCTTCAACGTAACAGTTAGAACGGTAGTAGTAGACGTTGCAACCTTCTTCGTGTTTTTACTATTTTAATGTGAGGTTTAGATTGGTAGAAACATTAAGTTAACATTTAGTTACTTCGCTATGTTCATGAATATGTGATGGTGCAACAATATTTAGTTCCTACATCACTATTGCAAGTATGACGAATTATTACAATATGTACAATATTTGATTATTACTATACTACTAAATCACGTTTTAGGCTTTAGTTATGTAGTCTGCCAAACAATATGGAGGTAGAATATTAATATTTGCTTTAATAGTGAGACTAGATTAAAACAAAAAAAAACGGTTAATCAGGCTGTGGTAATTATTTTTAGATAAATACATAAAAGATTCAGGTTCATGGTTGAACCATGGTAATATGTATAATATAGCCTCCTTTGCTGGGACCTCACTGTAATGTCTGGCTTATGCTCATGGCAAGATTATTTAATATCAACACATGCATGTTTCTCTTTGGGGAATATTAAGCCGTATAATATCATGACATTTTGAACATATACACAAGGCTCTCAGGGAATGATTCGGTAGTTTACCGCTGTGCTGTCGTATAAACATAGTTTTGGTGGTGACACTTTGGAAGACATGTCATTAAGTCTCTCGGGATACTGTTCATATTTCCTAGTTTCTGGGATTTAAGGTGATTTACCCGCAAATCCGGCGTTGAGAAAGGAGGAAGATTGTAACCTTGGAGCAAACGTTAATCTGTTTTATGGTGGAACTGGATGTCTTGGACTGACAAAAATGATTATATGTCCACGTCCGTTCCTCATCGATTATCTTGTATGCCTCCCACTCACTCATCCATTTATCTTCATCTTTATTACACATCCCTTATTCATCTTACTTATCACTATGTATTCCTTTTTTCGTCTCTCCCAACCCCACTCCTTCCTCTATCACCCTTTCTCTCCCGTTCAGTGTGACCGTAAGCTCAGCCACCTGGATAACGAGACACTCAACTTTCTTGGATAGTCTGGCGACCTAACGTTTTTCTCTCGCGACTTTTTGTCACCTTGTTCTATATTCTGACCCTCTACCCTTTTTTTTCCTTGGACCTACATAAATGTTTGAACGAATGGAAGATACGTTTGTTGAAGAGTGAACAATTTAGAATGAATACAATGTTGATAGGAAATATGAATTTGATGAATATATTTCTACATAATATTGCAAAACATAATATTTAACACATAATATATACAAATCACACTCACTACCATGACAACTCAATATATTCTCAGTAACTATATTGTCTTTGATATTCATCATCACAATTATCCTATGGATAATACATGTAGATGTATTATTCAGGTGTTGTATCAGTGTGTATCCTTCTCAGTGACGGTAACATGATGAGGGAGTTGTCCTCTGGGTCCTGTGTCATAGTCAATTACACTAACTAATTGTCACCTAATGGGACACACTTGATAATTGACAGATTGAGAGCTGGGTCTTGCTGGATCCAAGAGTAATGGGAAGGGACCGATCAAGGCAGAACGCCATGTATATAGCATATTAATTTAATATTGTTCTGCCTAAAGTTTGAAAGAGATTGTACACAAAGAATCATTTAATGCCGTACAGTAAAATCAGGGTAAGACTAATACTAGTTATTTAGCTGATTATACTATAATCCACTTAATTTAGTGTTCTTTTCTTGACTTGTCAAAGGATGTATACATTGACAGATGGGTTATGCCACACACACACACACACACACACACGGGGATGTCTATACATTAAATCACGGAATTATACACTTTCATGTGGGTATCTGTACTATCATACAAAACAGTATCCTTACTCTCGTGAACGCTGAGTTTCATAAAGTGGGGTACGATTCGAGCAGTTTCGGTATAGTTGGCAAGCCTGGCTGTCTGAAATGTCACAAAACATCTGTTCCTTATCATATTGTATCAATCAATGCTATACATCGTACTATCAGGAATAATTCCATCAGTGGTATTCTCGTATTTATTTTCACAAAGGCATCACGTGTCACCATTTGATAATACACTTATATCTAGAGCACCGCTTAGCCCTATAAGCCAGGGGGCGGAGCCACACAACTTTATGACGTCGGTAAGCTAAGATTTCGTTCGGAAACGTTTCTTCATGGCAAGGAATAAGACTTGGCACTGCTGCGAAATCTCAATACAGGTTCATATTTCAGGAGGAAGAAAATGTTCCACTGTGCTCGAAATGAGCCTGATACACTTCGGCGAGGTCAGTAATGCAAAGATACGAACAAGGTCGAAATCGTTAAATGCTTTGTGGATCCGCCCCCTGGGCTACCAGCCCATCCTACGCTCAAACAATATTTTCCATATTACTTCGTCCATTGAGTCTAAATGGTGCGTGTCATTTTAGTAAGGATACATTTTTGTATGATAGTACATGCAGTATTATTTAATGCTTCTTCCATTCATAACTATTATAGTAACTAACAATTAAATACAAATGTATAGTTGGTAACAACAGTGGTATTCTAATGTTTACCTTTTCCCTCCTGTGTGATTCGTTATAAGCGTTATTAAAGTAGCGTGTATCTTGATAATCAACTAACAAAACAGTTGATAATATGATATGGCTTAGTTTAAGTGAAGACGAAGTCAATGGTAGCCATATTAATAAGAAGGATTAATGTGATGATATTAGTTGGCATTAAAAATAAAAATAATTACTAATGTATTAGGACTAACTTAATCTACGAATGTTTGTTTCTTCATATTACTAATGTATGTGTGTTTTCCTAAACAGTTCGGTCCACGGTGGGGACAAAATTTGTAACAACATCTACACCTTGTGTAAGTACCAAATTGTCATTCTTTGTAACGATGGTTTGAAGAAGTTATGTTTATCAACAATTATTGGTATATTAGATACTTTAATATCTACGGTAAACAATATACTCACTTTCTTGTTTTCGTACAGCAAATTATATACGATTTATAATTGCCTGTTAGAATGTGTGTAAGCTATTGCGTGGTTATATGAAATACAAAATCACCAATACGTGAAAAAGTAACACTTTGGTAATGAAGGCCAAATGTTGCAGTAAATCAGTCAAAGGAGAAGTACAACCAAGAATGGTACCAAAACGTTCACACAATATTATCCCACCATTCTGTACCAAGCATTTGGTTAATTTATAGAATGGACACATGGATAATGTTGAACCAATAAATTACGTAGCCTACACATATTTTGTCCCACAACACACACACACACACACACACACATACCGAAACACATACTTTAATGTCGATTATATTATCACACCCTATACAGAATACAACAATGTTTGTTTTGTTCAGGTAAAGTGCCTGCCATGAGTGTTTGTCTACTAAAACACTTGCATGTCATTGGGAGATCTTTTGAATATAAATCCGAAAACGTTACACGCATTATATAATATAATATAAGCAAGAGAGTGTCGAAAGATGGAGGGAGCACTTCAACAAATTGTTGAATGTAAGGAATGGAATGCCAGCAAACATAGTTGGATGGGGTATGGGAGGGAGAAGAAAATAAGTAGTGGAGGAGGAGGTGGGAATCAGGAGGTCAGAAGTGTGTCAATACTTGAAATGAGATAAAGATGTGGAAATCATCAGGAATAGATAGAGTTTTGGGGGGAAATGTTGAGGTATGGTGGTGAGATAGTGATTGAATGGGTACAATATGGGAAATTTGTAAGTAAGAATGGGAGAAGGAAAGTACACCTGATGACTGGAAGACAGGCATCATAGTCCTTCTGTATAAGGGTAGACGGGAGAGAGGAGTGTGTGGTAATCACCGGGGGATATGTCTTCTTGTGACGCTCACCGCTTCCCCCAGAACCGCATGGCTTACTCGCTAGGACTCGCCAGGGCAGAGAATATAGCTACAGTCTACCTATCATTGTGTACTTTCCTTCTCGAGAAAGCTTGTGTTGCAGACAGTTCAGAACTGTTCTTTATTTTCGTCTGTCACAATCCATTCTATTTTATTTAGTCAATTGAAAGTATTGTGTTAAGTAGTTGAATGATGGGAAGGCGAGCGGGAGAGGGAGAGAGAGAGAGACAAGGTGGTGTGACTTGGTAGTGAGTGTGGCGCGTGGCTGGCCCCCTTACATAGGCCTCGCGGGATTCGTTGCCTCCTGCCTAACACTGCCTGCTACGCGGCTGCTTACTGGGCGACTGTCGCGCGGCCTCGTGCCATTCTTGCGAACTGGGACTCCAGCCAGGAGGTCCAGGGGAATATCCTTGTCAGATCCTTCCCAGACAGCATACTCTAAGCATTTCCCTTGAACTGTCCCACACTCTTGTCTTAGAATCTTTCTCTCCTACTGCCTCTATCATTTCCACTACTTCCTCACCTTTTATTAATATCAATTCCCCTCTGGTTCTCTGCATCCACACCTTGAATTGGTGGCTAGACTGTATTATATGCTGGATCTCACATTTCTTATGTACTAGATTAAGGTTGAAGATAGTCATTGTCTTTTTGGGAGATTGTATTACTCAGACTGTCTCCATCAATCGCTAATGTTTCTACAGGGTTAAATAATGCTAGACTAGGGATCAGGTACCTTGCTGTTGGTGTTTTCAATGTGTGTTGGCTACTTTTGAGCTACACGACACTACGGATTCTGTGGGTTACCTGGGTGGATCTTTTATCTGTGTACCTTGGAGTTTAGACTGTGTAGTGCGTGAGGGCTGCTTGCCTAATCCACCCAACACTGTTCTAACTCTATTTGCTTTTACTTTTGAGGGTCGCCAGGAGGATACTCGATACTTGTGATCGAGAATCCTCAAGAGAGCACCCCTTCATATTAACGTAATCAGGCTGCACAGACCCAAGGTCCACACTAGGCTAGGAGCTGCCTTGCTCCACCAGAATTCTGTACCTTTGCGCATCCCAGCTAGACTTTATTAACCCGGGTAGACATTAGCTGGATTAGATCATATACTCTTTTATGCATACCCATTATTTGTACACAAGCATTTTGAGGTCTAGGTTGTTGTAGAGAGACACAACCAGCATAGACCGGTTTTGTTAATAGGAGTGCTACTTTTTCGTGGCGAGCATTATTACAGTTGCACCGCTTATAATATTCTTGTGTCCAATAACATTATATGTCCAGCCTTTTTGTGTATTTAGCCTACACGTGCATTGTCCTGCCTCCTCCTATTTTGTGGTTCCATTTCCAATACGTTCTTCTTAGTAGCATCCAACATTATTCAGAAGATTCCTTGTTCGGTGCTTGAGGTGTTTACAACACTTTCTTTCATAAAGGAGTGACAGATATTATTGTTTAAAGTAACGTTAAGTAAACCTTCTTCTTGTTTGCATTAGATCACTCTTGTGATTTAATTAAGTTAACTATCTTTTCCTTGTGTACCATAACTAAGCAACCATATGTTATAAGTAATAGGCTGTTTCAGAGAACATCAGCCTATAGTAGAAGCACATAGATACTGAGAGTTAAGATACCCCGCTATCGCAGATATAACTCTGGAGGGTATATGTGTTCTTTCTTCGACGGGATTATATATCAGGGGTTGGATCTAGCGTTTCCGTTGTTGCATTTATGCCAGTCTAGTCCAATGTATAAGAGCCACTGATTTATACGAGACCCGATCGTAACATTCTAAACATAGTATGGATGATATAGAGTAGGGTAGTGATCAAAAGAGTGAGAGCGAAAACGGAGAAATGAGTAGGTGACGAGCAGGGCGGGTTTAATAATATAGATGAACAAGGAAGACTGAGAGCGGTGTGGTGTGGATGTAAATGTGCTGGAAAGTCTGGATAGATACATTGACCATATTCATCATAGAATTCTATCTATCTATCTATCTATATGCTCAGGCCCAATCCCCATTTTGGGGGTAGCCGACTCAAGACAGAGCAAGAACAGGGAAAACACAAAAACAACATAAAACAAAAAATAAACACAGATAAAAAACACAAACTCACACACATCCAGGTCACCCAGGAGAAGACCCAGAGACCAGGGTTACCAAGGTCGCTCCAGCACTCCCCCGGCCCCTGACCACCCGGAGAGGTTCCGATCTCGGCAGGCAGACATGCAGCGGAGCCAAAGCCACAAGCCCTCCCACCACACTTCCAGGCACACCCTTCATATTAATCGTCCCCCCCGGGCCAGGCGCCTGATGGACTATTATCTAGTCGAACTTGCGCCCGATCCCTTACTCCAAATGACCACGTGTTCACTCAACTATTCACAAGCATTCTCCATTCACTCCTGTCCACCACCACTTCCCCTGCCTGATCTATAGTCATTCCTCTATCATCCAAAGCCTTTCTTACACAGTCTCTCCATCTCAATGGGGGTCTTCCTGCCCTTCTATCTCCCCTTGTACCTGACTCACATATTCTCTTTGTAAGCCTTTCATCTCCCATTCGTTCAACATGACCATACCAGCTCAGCACCCTTCTGTCCACTCTGGCTGACAAATGTTCCTGCTGCCCCACTCTCCTACGTATCTCTTCATTCCTCAATCTGTCTCTACGAGTAACTCCACACATACTCCTCAAGCAGCTCATCTCCATCACATCCAGCCCTCTTTTCTCCTTTTTCTTCAGAGCCCATGTCTCAGCCCCATACATCACTGTTGGCACAACAATTTCTTGATACAGTGCACTTTTTACTTTCACTCCGAGATTTCTCGTCTTCCACATACTTCCCATTGCTCCGAAAACCTTCCTTCCTTCACACACTCTCTGTTTTACCTCCACTTCCATACCTCCACTCCTGCTTATCGTTCCTCCTAGATATTTAAAACACTCTACTTGTTCCAATATTTCCCCATCCAGCCTCACATCTAGATTCACCCTATGCTCTCCCCTATTACACACCATTACTTTACTTTTATTGACGTTCACCTTCAGTTTCCTCCTTCCACAAACCACACCAAACTCTTTGACTACCCGCTGCAGTTTCTCATCAGAATCCGCCACCAATGCTGTGTCATCAGCGAACAGCAACTGATTCAACTCCCAATCTCTACCATTCTTTCCTACTAAACCCAATCCTCATCCCATAGTTCTCCTTTTCACCTCCCTCACCACACCATCCATAAACATATTAAACAGCCATGGTGACATTACACAACCCTGTCGCAAACCTACCTTTACCTCAAACCATTCACTCAACTCACCATTTCCTACTCTCACACATGCTCTGCTCCCTTTATAAAAACTCTTAACTGCTTCAAACAAATTTCCTCCTATTTCATAAATCCTTAACACCTTCCACATTGCTTCACGGTCCACACGATCATACGCTTTTTCCAAGTCCATAAAAGCCCGAAATATCTCCTTATGCTTCTCTAAATACTTCTCGCATAACTGTCTTACTGCAAACATCTGATCCACGCACCCTCTTCCCCTCCTAAAACCGCACTGTTCTTCTCCTATTGCAACTTCCGTACACTTTATTATCCTCTCTATCACCACCCTGCCATACAGCTTTCCAACCACTGACAATAAACTAATACCTTATGATTGCTTAAAAGCAAAAGCAATCATAGAATTAAGGAGATAAATATGTTGCATGAGCCATGCCATATTTCACTGATTAAATTTTGTTTTTACCATATATTGGGTAATATATTTCTGCGGTATATCAATATGGCCATTACTATCAAATAAATTTTTTGATCATAATTATCGGTATAGCTCTCCCTGTGTGCTGTTCTGTCAGTGCAGCTTTATACACTGTTTGGGGCGATAATAGTTGTTCACGATAATAAGAGCTGCTATTTTGGTACTCTAATGTATGTGGATCAGTCACCTTGTTAATGTCCTTGCAACCTAACCATATTATTATGTTCCTCATAATATAATATTATAAATTAATTATTATCACTATTAGGGGATTTACGGAAATGCTGTGATGTTTGGTGTGCGTCTGCATGTTAGATATTTGTTAACCGGGTTTTCTAAAACCCGGTTAACAAATGTGGTGGACAGGAGTGAATGGAGAATGCTTGTGAATAGTTGAGTGAACACGTGGTCATTTGGAGTAAGGGGTCGGGCGCAAGTTGGACTAGATAATAGTCCATCAGGCGCCTGGCCCGGGGAGACGATTAATATGAAGGGTGCGCCTGGAAGTGTGGTGGGAGGGCTTGTGGCTTTGGCTCCCTGCATGTCTGCCTGCCGAGATCAGAACCTCTCCGGGTGGTCGGGGGCCGGGGGAGTGCTGGAGCGACCTTGGTGTCCCTGGTCTCTGGGTCTTCTCCTGGGTGACCTGGATGTGTGTGAGTTTGTGCTTTTTATCTGTGTTTATTTGTTGTTTTATGTTGTTTTTGTGTTTTCCCTGTTCTTGCTCTGTCTTGAGTCTGCTACCCCCAAAATGGGGATTGGGCCTGAGCATATAGATAGAATAGATAGATAGTTTTCTAAACATGAAGAACGGATTTGGATTACATTTGATTATCACACATAATACTGTATATCCTATCGTTTGGCTAAACGAAAGATATTACTATCAATATCTCCAAGTTATCGTTGTTACTTTGCCGAAATTGCCTGAGTTACCCTTGGATTATATAAGCAACACAATTAGTCACGGTGTTCAGTTACCCAACTACCCTACATTTACTTTAGACAATGCGCGGAATGGAATTATATCATCATGTCTGGTTTGTAATTTACTTTAGGAATACACATTTATAACATAACTAGTGATGGTGTCAGCATAAGTATATTAATATGGATAATATAACACACATACATTATACATACACAGTAAATGCTCAATATTTCAAGTACACTGGCATCGACACTTGTGTGATTATTGAACCTGCTTGTAAACAGGTAGTGAAATATTGTGCCATCCGAGGCCATTCTATGATAAATGAATCAAAGCGAACGGGATGAAGGTCGACATCGCGTGAGCCAGCGAAACGAGGCGATCGCGATGGAGATTTTGTCCTACGGCCGGGACATTATTATTATTTGTTTTATTCTGTTGTTATTTTGTCCTACGGCCGGGACATTATTATTATTTGTTTTATTTTGTTGTTATTTTGTTGTTATTTTGTCCTACGGCCGGGACATTATTATATTTGTTTTATTTTGTTGTTATTTTGTCCTACGGCCGGGACATTATTATTATTTGTTTTATTTTGTTGTTATTTTGTCCTACGGCCGGGACATTATTATTATTTGTTTTATTTTGTTGTTATTTTGTCCTACGGCCGGGACATTATTATTATTTGTTTTATTTTGTTGTTATTTTGTCCTACGGCCGGGACATTATTATTATTTGTTTTATTTTGTTGGTATTTTGTCCTACGGCCGGGACATTATTATTATTTGTTTTATTCTGTTGTTATTTTGTCCTACGGCCGGGACATTATTATTATTTGTTTTATTTTGTTGGTATTTTGTCCTACGGCCGGGACATTATTATTATTTGTTTTATTCTGTTGTTATTTTTTGGTGGGGAAAGAAAGAGAGAAAGAGAGAGCGGACTGAACAGGATTTTTTAAGAAAAACACATTTTGTCCTTCGGCCGGGACATTTTTCTACCGAAAAATGTACACATTTATCTTGAGAGGGGCTCTAGGGGGTGTATTTCTAAGCTTGATGGAGGTCTAGCGAGGAACTAAAAAATGTATTTATAAATAAATATATAGACCAGCCTCCCCCCCCCCCCCTTAATTAGATTATATGTATCTTTAAAGGCATTACAACCGTTTTGTATCTAGTCTTCAACTTTCCAAATTGACTAATTCCTTGAATATGACGAGAATATGTTAATATATGTGTGACTGAATAACGTCTATTGCCAATAATTCATGTCTTGCAGCCATGAACTACAGAAGGTGTATAATTTTGGTCTGTGTGTGCATGTAGTAGTGCGTGGCGGTCATCTACATGTAGTAGTGCGTGGCGGTCATCTACATGTAGTAGTGCGTGGCGGTCATCTACATGTAGTAGTGCGTGGCGGTCATCTACAGTTAATATTCATGTGTTATGTGGTATTGGGTAACATGCTATGGTGTAACCTGCCGCCTGTAATGATCGTCTGGTCAGTAGGACTAAATAATGGTTTGGTATAATTATGTCATCATTGTTAATCAGAAAACTCCAATAGGTTTCTTAAGTATTGTTTTAAGTTTACAGAAGTTTGTTTTCGTGAAATCTGGGACCTTCTCTTTGCTGGCATTGAGTTTGTTGCTAATAAATGTTAAATGGAAAGTGATAATATGATTGTCAC
The DNA here is from genome assembly GCA_032716605.1 of Paralithodes platypus. Taxonomy (NCBI): domain Eukaryota; kingdom Metazoa; phylum Arthropoda; class Malacostraca; order Decapoda; family Lithodidae; genus Paralithodes; species Paralithodes platypus. The sequence goes on along the minus strand of CM064533.1, from coordinate 14,284,420 downwards.
TATTACTGAATTCATCACCAACATTCAAATTATTTAGAGCAAGCACCTGTGTTTCACGCATTTATGACGCAGAGGTTGCCAGATTAGCAATAAGAAATCGAGTTCTCTCACTCTTATAATTACTTCTCCAAAATTAGTTTTCTGCCCACAGCTAACTCAAAGACAACTGCAGAGGTTGAAGTAACTAAACTAAAAGTTTATAAATACCCCTGATGGAAACAAAGGCTTTAAAGTAATAATAATAATAATAATAATCGTCTGGTTACTTATATAGCGCCCATTCTCCTCCTTCGAGGATTCACAAGCGCTTGGCTTTCTTTAGTCTACCAGGGACCATTACCCATCCCCCTTGCTCATGGGGAGATGGTAACCGCCGGCTATATCCCAGAAAAACTTTTCAATCTGAGCGGGGATTGAACGCGAGACCTGCAATATGGGAATCAGGCACGCTATCAACTGAGCCAGCCGGACGGCTGGTATCCCCAGTAGGCTCAAAATCGCGTCATATGTCGGAGAGGGTTAAGAACCCACGGAGATGGTTGAGCATACCTATCTTTTGTTTGAGCATGATTGATAATAATATCTTTCCAGGAAAGATCAGGAGAAAAAGAAACACCAAGTATACCAAGATAATATGAAGATTTGATTTGTGTATTTTTGAAAAGTAAGGGAAAGTCGTGTAGATGACTGTGTCTGATACTGTGCCTGGTAGAACGAAGGAGAATCAAAGAACGTTGATAGATCAGAAAATGGTTCTTCTGGGAGGAATAACTTGTGTTGATGTCCAAATGTACATAGTTACATTGTCCATATGAATTGTATGCAACCAAGAATAAATATTAATATTTCCATTACATCATTGTTGTATCCATAGTGAAAACACATTCCTAGAGTGTAAAGTATATATTGTGTTTATATGGGGCCATAGTGGCGTCACAGAATGAATCAATTGAAACATCAGCTGAATGTGGTCGACAATTTACAGGCAAAATGGGCATACATCAGCAAGAATTTGCTATAGCCTAAATACTATCGCTAAGTGACGAAAATATTGTCAGGAAGTTGGACTCGACACTATGCAGACAGTTAAGTTAATTGCATAATGAACTATAGGATGTGATGTGACAATAATAGTGAATGTGTTTTTGTTTATGTGTGGAAAAGCGAGACAAAAGTCAGAACTGCCTGTGACGACTGCCTCCCCCATAGGTGAAAGAGTAACAGGGACAACATCAGTGAGCATTGTTTGATTATACTACATTTGGAAAATATAGTGTAGTATGTATGATGTTGTAATATACTGTATTGGAAGAGAGATAAGGTGTTTAGGAAGGTTGCCCTCTGTTTGAACGGGAAATTCCTGACAAGCAAAATGAAGATACAGTAAACTTAACACTAGATCAAATAAAAAAATCAAATATGCAAAGCTAAGCCAATTAACATTAATGATGTTGAGCAAGGCCATTCATGATCCGGTTTGCAACCTATCCATGTTAGGCAATGTATCTATAAACAACGGGTGTACCTCAACCCAAAGCGTTAGTCCAATGTATAATGTTTTAATGACTAATATCATGTTTGTCATATGTTAAATGTGTTTTGGTAGAGGCTTGCAGTGTACTATTTTGGAACATTGATTGCAAAATTATTGAACAACAATGCCATGAAGCCAGTAATGTCATAACAATTATAACAACTACTATTATATGTATAACCATTATTTCATATTCGTCCCGCTCAGCTTTTCCTGACCAACATAATGAACACAGATGACCGTAAAATGTCTTACACAACAGAAGAAACCTTATATTCATCCAAGGTCCGTATTGTCAAAAAAATGCCTTACAAACAGAGTCCACACAACATCAAGGTACAGTATTAAGAAGTATTAATACACGAATACCCACGTACATATAGGGATAAAATACAATTGCAACTTAACACAATTATCTGGTTAACTGCGCATTACACCATTATCACAAAATTCCAAGATTACACAAACATATATATTAACTACGCTGCAATCAATGTTAAACACATACTACATCACTACTTTACTATAGTACTGCACAGTAATTAACCATCTTTTAATAAGGATTACATAAACAACACTCCTGCTTATAAGATTTTTCAAACATTTGCTTAACATAAATTACGCTCTTTATTCACAACTATTAATAATGTGGATAAATCCGTCGTGGCCTTATCTCTAGTACCCACCTATTATCTCGTAATGGCCTCATATTGTGTTGGTCGAGGGGGGGATGTGGAGGGACCAGGGGGGGGGGGGGGGGGAGATGGTTTATGGTGTTGGGACAATAATACTAATGTAGTGTAGAGAGGAGGTAGGAAGATCCCGGTGTTAAATGTACTTAAGCTTGATGTGTGGGACGCAGTTGTAGATAACTTAATTAGATTTTCACTTGTTTAGTTATGATTTATGAGAGAGAGAGAGAGAGAGAGAGAGAGAGAGAGAGAGAGAGAGAGAATTGTGTAGATAGTACACATCTCAATGCTATGCAATAGATTCATCTAAATCCAAAGGTGGCTGCGTCACACACACACACACACACACACACACACACTCACACAGTGATATAGTCAGCAGCCAAGAAGCACCATCAGTGTGGGGATACAGTTGGTAGTCCCGCTGGTGTGTCGTCTAACCTCTTGGTAAATTAAACTCTGATAGAGTTATATTTTCTTGGATCCACTAGTTGAATGGTTGACAATGTTTCTTGGACTTGCTGTTTCAGGATACATCCTCATTTACTCACACCTCGCTCAGTCACACCAGATTTCTTGGTAATTTGTTTTTATTTGTATTAGTATATTGCTAGAATACTGTATTTCCAAGGTTATTGACCATCTTCGTTTTAAATATAAGATATTGATAGTGAAAGTAAGTGTCGGACTCTCCTTCTATTTACCTATTTAGTTAGTAGTAGATGATATACTGTTACAACTCCCCTGTGGTCCCTAATGTCTGTTACTGTACGGTAGGAGTTATTTATGTAAGTTTTGGAAAGTATGGTCTCTATCGCACCACTCCAATACTACATGTACATTAATATTATACATACACTTCTCACTACACATATATAGTTTGCCTGGTACAACATAAACAACGTTCCCCACATGGTCTTATTATATGACCTGGGTCGTTTATCAAACCGAAATTTACGATGGAGCTTTAATAACATGTCACCATTTTATGACTCTGAAGCAGAAGTCGGGCTGAAAATCATTATCATTGTTGTTAACTTATTTTTGTTTGTACAGAAAATGTACATTACAGTGCGTGTAAACCACTCAGCCATAATTGTTTGATTTAGCTACTGTATAATATATACTATTTCGAAAGCTATTGGGTTAGTGGGTTACTTCTAATAAAATTATTGTATATAATATTGTCAAGTTAACGACCCAACATAAGTGAATAATAAGGTGTAGGAGAATACTGAATGTATGGACAGACTGATGGTACCGTGAACATGTACAGGCTAGATAATAGAATGAGTTGCTTAGGCATATGGAAGCATATGAAGACGATTCATTCGCGTCCAACCCCTCTCGTGGCGTCCAGGAATAGATAGATAGATTTACATTGTAACTACATTGTACGTAGGAGAGTGGGGCAACAGGAACATTTGTCAGCCAGAGTGGACAGAAGGGTGCTGAGCTGGTATGGTCATGTTGAACGAATGGGAGATGAAAGGCTTACAAAGAGAACATGTGAGTCAGATACAAGGGGAGATAGAAGGGCAGGAAGACCCCCATTGAGATGGAGAGACTGTGTAAGACAAGCTTTGGATGATAGAGGAATGACTATAGATCAGGCAAAGGAAGTGGTAATAAACAGGAATGAATGGAGAATGCTTGTGAATAGTTGAGTGAACACGTGGTCATTTGGGGGAAGGGGTCGGGCGCAAGTTGGACTAGATAATAGTCCATCAGGCGCCTGGCCCGGGGAGACGATTAATATGAAGGGTACGCCTGGAAGTTTGGTGGGCGGGCTTGTGGCTTTGGCTCCGCTGCATGTCTGCCTGCCGAGATCGGAGCCTCTCCGGGTGGTCGGGGGCCGGGGGAGTGCTGGAGCGACCATGGTGACCCTGGTCTCTGGGTCTTCTCTTGGGTGACCTAGATGTGTGTGAATTTTGTGTTTTGTCTGTGTTTGTTCGTTGTTCTGTCTTGTGTTTTCCCTGTTCTTGCTCTGTCTTGAGTCGGCCACCCCCAAGAAAATATAAAAAAAAAAAAAAAAAAAAAAAGTAAAATAGAAAATAAAAATACAAATTGGGGATTGGACCTGAACACATACATACATACATACATACATACATACATACATTGTGACTGGGATATGTTCTATAATATTAGGTACTGTTGATGTAAATATTACTTGTGACTATGAATCTCTTGACATTAAATAATAAAATATATTGATTACGTTGGTACCGGAAGAGTCCTGAAAACGTCGGTATATATAGAAATGAAGGAAGAATACACAGTTGGTTAGAAGCACATTAAGTAAACATTGTGATATATATAGTATTAACAAGTATTATAATAATGTCAGTTTATAGATGGTAAGAATGGTAGTTTTGAAGATATAAGATACAAATAAGTATGTAATTTGGTAATATACTGTATATAATATTAGGTATGATATTTGTGTAGATATTGCAACACACGTTTGGTCCAGTTAGAACTTTACACCATATGACTAATTTAGAACACACATCAATTTGTTGGTGAATTAAATATGAAACCTGCCTGTTATGTATTCCTATATCACAACACCTATCAATATTGTTAAGAAGTTAGTCTGTAGTGACCTTTAGATTTATGTATTAATCTTATGGACACATTATTTCAATACATGTATCACAATGCTACATAATAATATAGGATGTGTGCATACAATAACTAATTTTCGTTTGATGAAAGGATAGTCTTTAATTAAAGTACAGTACAATTCAATTTTGGTTTGCCCTTCCCTCCCCCGTGCATCAGTCATTATTCCATCGCCGGGGACTAATTAAATGGGTCCAAGAGCGATAATTAATGTTATTCACATCTGACTTATGTTTAGATGACTGGGTGATCAACACACGCACGCACACACACACACACACACACTGTCATGGCAGCTGCACACACCAAGTATCTGTACTTAAACAGCTTGTTCGGGGGTTGGGGTTCGAATTCACTGCCGACAATGGAGATTTCTCGTAAAAGCACTCCCTAGGTGTTGAAACTAAGTTTTTCTATATAGATATCAACCTATATCTCTATATATCTATATATTCCCGACTTCGCTACGAAGATTTCTGTGATTTGATGATTTCGGTGAGTGTTGTCGTCTCTGGAACCTTTGACGCAGTACTACTCCTAAACTGTTGCCTCCACGACTATAAAAGCTAAGACAAAAGTTGTTTGCAGAGCCAACATGAATACAGTGATCATGTCAGATTTCCGCTACCGACAGTGGTGGTTCTTGCACCGAGAAATCGTATACAACGGGATCTAGTGGACTCAACCGTCATTAATCTGTTTTTACATCCCCACCATTCTCAGTTGATAGCCACTTAATGTGCCAGACCAGAAGTTAGGAATATATATATCAAATTTGTAGTTTTGCATTTTCCCACCCATGGGCCAACCATTTTTGTTTTCTATGTGGCTGAGAGAGACAAAAGACAAACCTGACTGTGACGAGTGCCTCCCCCAGAGTTAAATGAGTGACAGGGCCAAAATGAATTAATGTTTGAGCCATAATGTCTGGACACACAGAGTTTGAAACAATTTAAGTCATAGGATGAGGGAAAGATGGATTCAGGGAGAGATTTCCAGAGCTCAGCTGTTGAATAGAAGAATGATTGGGAGTAATGTTTCACTCTTGAGTTGGAGACTTGTACAGAGTAGGGGTGGGATTGTGTTGCAAGACGGTTACTACATACCCTATGTAGAGGAGTTAGTATGCACTGAGAGAGCTCTGAGGAACACTGTGTATTGTAGTAGCGATATAATAGCGAGAGAGATGCAACATTTCGGCGAAGAGAGTCAGATTGCAGAGAGTCGGACAGTCGGTGAGTGGACGGGAGTTAATGATAGGAAAGTCTTTCCTTTCTACTTTGTCTAGAAGTGCTGTGTGACAGGATCCTCCCCACACATGTGAACAGTACTCAATACAAGAACGGACTGTGCCCCTGTACAGAGCAAGAAGCTGAGTAGAGATAGAGAACCCCTTGAAACAGTTGAGCACACCCAGCTTCTGGGAAGCCGCCTTAGCAAGACTGGTAATATGGTCCTTTTAAGAGAGAGCAGAAGAAAATGAGATACCAAGAATACTGAGAGATAATGAAGGGTTGATTTTTGTATTGTTGAAGAGTAAGGGAAGTCCTCTGGGAGTTCACGGCGGGTAGATAGATGGAGAAATTGGTTTTGGAAGCATTAAAGGTAACAAGGTTTTCTCTGCCTCAATTGGAGATGATAGTTAGATCAGAAGATAAGTGTTGTATGGCTACATTATGATTGCTTTTGAGGGATTATTGGCTGAGGCGTTTTGGGAAACTAATTGAATAGTGTAAGATAGAGTCGTGTGCATATGAATGGATGTGCAAAATTAGAAAGATAATAGGAGATAGGACAGAACTCTGAGGAACACCGGAGATGACAGGATGAGGAAGTGAACGATGGCCGACCACAACCGCAGCTATGGAATGACCAGAAATTAAATTAGAGACAAAGGCACAGATGGAGGGATAGCAACCGATGGAGGGTAGTTTAGAAATTAAGACATTTGTGCCAGACTCTATCGAAGGCCTTCGATATGTCTAACGCAATAGAAAAGGTCTCACCGAAGTCACGAACAGAGGATGACCAAGAGGTAGTAAGATATCTTTTGTATCTCTAAAGTTTTTAAAACTATTTTTGCTTCCAAATGTCTTAACCCCTCCAATCCCTGAGATGATTATAGTCGTCAGAAGATAAGTAACTCCCCAGTCCCAGCGACGGATATAGTCGTCAGTAATGTACTTTCCTTGTAACTGCCTGTACAAGGCTGTAGCAGTTACCACGACCGTGTGAGCACTGCTCCCGTCATGGCAACACTGCTCAGCTTATACGAGACCCACTGAAGGGTGGGAGGGCCAGTGTTGCCTCATCTCTGGAGGTGGAAAGATGGTCTCTCCTGCCATTTTGGCCACATTGCTTGGAACTGCTGGGGACTTTTATTACTGTATCCTACGGTACAGTACAGGTTAAGCTTTTCCCTTCTCATAATCTGCTCTCAGATCGCCTGTATGGCTTCCTAAAGGGTCGCTCTATTGGTGATCTTCTTTCATATCTTACTAACTCTCGGTAATCCTCCATTCGGGACTTCGGTGAGAATTTTTCTATTGCGCTAGACATATCGAAGGCGTTCGATAGAGTCTGGCACACATCTTTAATTTTTAAACTACCCTTCTTCGGTTTCTATCCCTCCATCTGTGCTTTTGTCTCTAATTTCCTTTCCGGCCGTTCCATAGCTGAGGTTGTGGACAGCCATCGCTCATTTCCTCATTCTATCAACTCCGGTGTTCCTCAGGGCTCTGTCCTATCTCCTATTCTCTTTCTAATTTTCATAAATTATCTTCTCAACTGTATCTCCAATCCCATCCCTTCATACGCAGACGACTCTACCTTAAACTACTCAATTAGTTTTCCAGAATGCCCCAGCCAGCAATCCCTCAAAGACAAACGTAATTAAGCCATAGAACACTTATCTTCTGATCTAACTACTATATCCAATTGGGGCAGAGAAAACCTTGTTGCCTTTAATGCTTCCAAAACCCAATTCCTCCATATATCTACTCGTCCGGAAATCCCAGAGGACTATCCCTTATTCTTCAACAATACAAAAATCAACCCTTCATCTTCTCTCAATATTCTTGGAGTCTCTTTTTCTTCTGCTCTCACTTGGAAGGACCATATTACCAGTCTTGCTAAGGCAACCTCCCAGAAGTTGGGTGTGCTCAATCGCCTCAGGGGTTTCTTTACCCCTGCACAGCTTCTTGTTCTGTCCAGGGGTTCAGTGCGTCCTTGTATTGAGTATTGTTCACATGTGTGGGGAGATACTCTCACACCGCACTCCTAGACAAAGTAGAAACGAAGGCCTTTTGTATCATTAACTCTCGCCCACTCACCAACTCTTTGCAATCTCTCTCTCTCCGCCGCAATGTTGCATCTCTCTCGCTATTCTATCGCTACTATAATAATCAGTGTTCCTCAGAGCTCTCCCAGTGTATACCACCTCCTCTACGTAGGGTACGTGGTACTCGTTTAGCAACACAATCCCACCCCTACTCTGTGCAACTCTCCAACCCAAGAGTGAAACGTTGCTCTCAGACTTTCTTCTATTCAACAGCTGAGCTCTGGAACTCTCTCCCAGAATCAGTCTTTCCCTCTTCCTATGACTGAAATTGCTTCAAACTCTGTGTGTCCAGACATTTTGGCTCGAACGTCCCTTAATTTTGTCCCTGTCACTCTTTCAACTCGGGGGGGAGGCACTCGATACAGGCAGTTCTGCCTTTTGCCTTCCTCACTCACGTAGAAATAAAAATATATATAATTAGGGGTAGGGAGAATGAACAAGATACACAAGAAGAGGGAAACAAGAAGGTGACCTCTTTGTGTGTATTTTTGTTGTACAAATGCCTTACAAAGACATTTGTATTGTAAACGTTCCGTATTTTGGTACATTTAACCATTAACAGTAAGCAGCATTATACAAATCCCTGATGAACCTAACACAGGGTATTGCAGGCTTCAACAACGTGGCATGGTCATTGATGTCAATCAGTCAACACCTTTTAAAACCAATGCAGACATTTCATTAATTTCGAATTTGCAATATTTGTTTGCCGTTATTTTTCACTTGATCCTTATACGTTGTCAAGCAAACATTATTATGATTTTTTTTTTTGATTTTTGTATAAAATTTTCTCTGAATCATTGTATTATAATTTGATCTGCCTGCATTATGACTGTTTATATGAACAGAGTAACAATGAACCTGTTTATACTTACTGTATATTTAGAACACGTGTATATTATTATATAATATAACCTAATCAGTTAATCTTCCATTTGCCTCATTTAGGAATCATAGTTGGGGCTTGTATTTGCCAGGACATCCTGGGATATTTGTGTTTGTCATAAATACAGGTAGGTTGAGTCAAGTTTGGCCGACCAGTCAGTGAGTTTAACGAGTGTATGTGAAGTTAGTAGCTTTAGTTGGTCAGGAAAACATTCACCACCATTACTACCATCAACACAACTTGGTTTATTCAGGAAAATGTCAATTGAACGAGTGATATTCTTGAAATTGAAATATACACCTTATTAGTTGGCTAAATACTTGTCTTTAAAAGGTTGTATGTGCAATAAGTACAGATCAGAAGATACACAAATCATAAGAAAATGATGTAACCCTCTATGTTACTGATAACAGACTAACGACCGTGTTAGTCACCAATATTACTGTCAGATTATTACCCATGAATTACTGATATATTGTAGACTTGGAGAGCTATAAAGTAGGACAAACACTTGCTCATTATAGAGAATTATCCATGAAATGTTATAGAAATTCATAAAATACAAGACAAGTATATTTTATATAGAAGTCATAATTCAGATGGAGGGTGTGCTTGAAAGATAGTTTTTGTGTTCTTGTTTAAACTAGTCCCGTGGCTAAGCTTACCTATCATAAAGCCATTTTCCGATGTTGTATATTTATTCCAATTTGTAGTCAGCCATGATTCAATATGAGCAGACAGATATTGGCCGGATTATCAACAACAAATACGCTTGAACAAATGTGGAGACCAATCATCCTGGGAGGAGGGTGAGGAGGACAGTGAAGGAATGATCTGGTTATGGCTGGTGATGGTGAAATATATATGGTGGCTTATGTGACTTTTAGTAAGCTAATATATAGATTAAACTTATTATGAAGCCTATACAGTGTATGTATGCATTAACTTATTATGAAGCCTATACAGTGTATGTATGCATTAACTTATTATGAAGCCTATACAGTGTATGTATGCATTAACTTATTATGAAGCCTATACAGTGTATGTATGCATTAACTTATTATGAAGCCTATACAGTGTATGTATGCATTAACTTATTATGAAGCCTATACAGTGTATGTATGCATTAACTTATTATGAAGCCTATACAGTGTATGTATGCATTAACTTATTATGAAGCCTATACAGTGTATGTATGCATTAACTTATTATGAAGCCTATACAGTGTATGTATGCATTAACTTATTATGAAGCCTATACAGTGTATGTATGCATTAACTTATTATGAAGCCTATACAGTGTATGTATGCATTAACTTCCCAGACACATATGAACCTTAATGAGAGAGAGGGATAGTTTTAGACTCTCCCTCTCTCTCCCCTCCCACGGCCTCTATATCTCTACCATAATACCCTATGTTTCCATCATCTATACTTTATACCTCCACTCTCTTTACTTCCAACAGGCTAACAATATATATATATATATATTATTTGTTTACAAAACAGGATGATACGAGTTTATATGGAAGGTTGTTGGCTGAGTTGCTGTGTAATTTGATGCTTTGATATGCTTAAATTAATATAATCAGTCGTGTTTTATATTTGATAGAAAACAAATGAAACCATTAGTAACAGTAAATTATCAGTGGATTATTGTCGTCTTTCTATGTACAGAGCTCGTTATTAGTTTTGTATCGGTTTTTCTTCCAGCCTTACCTCCCTCTATTGAGGTATCCCCATCGCTATCCTCTGTAATTTTCTCTCTCTACAATCTTCCCTCGTCCACTTAGCTTCATTTCCTCCCTGATTCACTTGACTGCGCTCGGGCATTATATGTCATGGAAGTTTGGGCTTGTTTAGAATACATTACGGTATATTTTCTTTCTTTCATCATCAACTTCAAGTTATCCACTACTCTCTGAATGTTTCTTAATTCTTCTCATTAATTTGATCTCTTTGTTTCCATGTTCACCTTAACCCAACACCTAGTCACTCTACACCAGTCTATCGTTTGTCTACTAACACCTCCTAGTATCTCCCCATTTATATTTACTAACAATTTCCGGAAATATCCTCTCATAATGCCCCTGTACCCCGTTGTGTATCACAGTGGAATAAACGAGGTAAGTGTTTGCATTAAAATATCGTCACCATTTTGCGACTCTCTGGAGGTGTCCATGTCCGTATTGGCGTTCACTTTACTAATGATAATTTATGTTTACTCCTGTAGGCTATATGATTCAGCTTGCATAACATCGCGAAAATACTTGGGTGGGATGGAACACATTTTGATGTTTGCTCCAGTCTGGGTATTGTCAGTTGTTGTGATGTGATATTATTGGTGGGTAGATTATATACCGTTCACATTTGGTGTGGCAATAAGTATGATTATTGACAATAGGTGATAGTGACTTTTAACATTGAGCCAATACATACTGGATATACATAACCACCTTGATGTGGAACATCGCAGAGTAATTGTCTTGGTGCGTCAAATATTGTTCATACGAGAAGGAACCACAAAGGAAACCCTTATTAATGTATCTTTAGGCAAGAGCACCAAGCCAGTCCTGCACAGAGGGAACTCTGGCAACACACACACACTTTTACAAATTCATCTTTCTAAATATGAGCCATTCTTAAACCAACAGATAATTGTGTGGACTAATGATAGAGGCTGGACAATTGGGTATATGTTTTAAGGCATAGAGCAAGCATAGTTTGTATATCAGGTAGTAGGAATAACCGCTTCCGCAGTAGTTTTTGAGTAAATACATATATTAAGTACATATGATATGCCGTCCTTGTAGCATTGTGTACATTGACTGAGGTAGTGATAGAACCGTAAACACCACCATTATTCGTGTCGATAATTTAGTGATTAATGGTACAGTATAAATGAAGCTCAAGGTTAACCAAACGAAAATAATGAGACAAGGGATGAGAATGTGAGTGTGTGTGTTGGAATAATTTACTGTACTTCCCAGAGGGGTCCAGCCATACTAGAGTGTTTGGTATATATTGGGAAATAGACTGGAATATTGCATATACGCTCTGTAGTTCAATGTATTATATAATCGATCATGCAATCAAACTAGCTCTCTCTCTCGCTCCCACTCTCTCTCTCTCTCTCTCCCATATCACTGCGTATGGTTGTTGAAAGTCATACGTGTTACTTATAATCGGCTGGCATAAATATTGATCTCATAGATGACACATACAAGGTTGTACTAAGGTATCTTTGTAGTGAAAGGCTACTAAACATTATGTTACATCATTGGGCATGTATTGCACTGCCGGAATATATTATCATATGTACTACAACACCAATTGGTTCTTACACTAAAATACAATTATGTTTCAAATATGTTTTTTTAGTACACTATGTTTACTTTGGTTTTTGAAGCCTGCATTCAAGGTGCTACACATGTTGGCTGTAGTTCAATATTCATACATGTGACGGTAGTATCTGATTGGATAAAATTACTCCCGCATTGCTTGTGTATGCACCCCATACCTCCTGATATTGACTGATAATGTATTGTAATGCCACCTTCTCCGATTCTGAATTCTTCCACACTGCAAGTTGATGGTTACACAGAACTTCATGTCTAGACAATGAACAGGTTCACATTATTATCCAACTTTTCTTCACATCTTTAAATTACCTGAAACAGGTTGCAACTAGATATTCCCTGTACAGTATTCAGTGGAACAATGGTCTAACATTCTGTGTTACGTTAGCTGTTTCTGCTAAATGGATATTTATTGGTTCTTGGGATATTGTGGTGTTCGTAGGGAACTGAATCTTCAGGAGGAAAAGTATCAAAAGGGTATACGTAGCGAACAACATCTCTAATATAATAATTATAATGACATACTATTATACCTTAATAGAAAACGATTGCGTATTTGTCTTCTCAATGGCTTGCGTCCAACCCCATATTTCCCTGAGCTTTGAATCGCTTCCCACTTGTGTATTCTAATATATTCATGTGATAGTGGGGCATTTCTCTCTCTCTCTCTCTCTCTCTCTCTCTATCTCTCTCTGCTTTACTCATAATGTTAACATTCCTTCATTAGGCTATACCTGTCAGCTCTTCCTGTTAATGATACTGTTATATTATCCACTTTCTCTCTGCTCTCTTTCACTCCTACCCTTCCACAATCTGTCCATGTTTTGTTACAATGTCCTTTTTTGTTTGGTGATTCCTTCTCCCCTCCTTCGTTATTCCTACATCCATCTCTCATTCTATTTAAGATTTGTTGTACACTTGGTTCCCTCTCCCCATTGTCTCTTTATTGTAAACTTTAAAATGAGCTTGCTTGTGTAGAAGTTAAATTGAATGGGAATGTATGAATGCAATTTCAGGTACAGTTATACATACTGGAAGAGGAGAGTGGGGAACGGATTATCGAAACGAAACAATAACTGAACATTGAGTCTGAGATCAAAAAAACAGTGGACATTATAGCAAGGAGAACGATGATTTTTTTTTTTTTTTTTTTTTTAGCAAGAACTTAGGTCGAGAGAGAGAGAGAGAGAGAAGCTATGCATGCGTTCGTGTACTGTATTCTGTCGAGGTTATTCCAGATTAAATAACAATATATCCATAAACTAAAGTACATAAAAGACACAGAGGGATATGAGGAGGATAGTAGGGAATGGTGAACAGAGCAGGGAGAGGAATAAGCGAACAAAGATGGCGAAAAAGTATTTGCATTCCTCTTATGATCAAGTTCATTTCTCTGCCACAATAACCTCTTCGGTTTTTCATCTTCCAACATATCATAGACACAATTATCTTCTTTTAAATAAGGATATTTGCTTGTACTTCACAAACAGTAACACCACCTATTGTTATTCATGTGAGTGGATTCATAAGTAATGTTGGTGGCGGAGACACCGGGTGAACTAAGTAAGCCTTGAAATGTCCTGTACAGTATACATTATTAGTGTTATTCAGGGTAAGGAACTTAATGATATACCTTTACCTGCATGTTACACAATTTATGGCTTGGTGTATGTGTGTGTGGGGGGGGGGGGGGGTTACAATAAACCTTATCACAACATGCTGTACGGTTGTTCACCTCCACAACTTGTACATAACCCCTCCAGTCACAGATCAGTTATAATGTCACAAAACACTCCATATTAACAGCATTAATAATGTATTCGAAATACAAACATTGTAAAGCCATTCTTAGGGCCACCACCACCACCAGCATCACAACCACACTCCCACATTCACTACCACCACTATCACCACCACCACAACAACACTCTCCAGCTCACAAACACCATTTACCCGCCTTATCACATACTTTTTACCAGCCATTGTCGTTTTAGAGGAGAACTTTCCATTTTATTGTGTCTTTACTTTCAGTGTTCTCCCATATCGGCAACTAACTTTCCTCAACACATAAGATTGTTTGACCTTCGTCGTTTATCAAACAAGATTTTATGAGGACGTTTTCTAACCTAAAATGTCATCACATGTTTACGACTAGCTGATATAAAATGGCTACCGAGGGAATGTTGGTATATCAAATAAATAAGCAATGAACGCTACTTTCACCATAAGGAATATAATGTTTGAGATAAATTAACTTGAGGAAAGGAGAAACTATAAATATAAATTGATTTGTCATCATGTTTTGATCAACGTATTAAATATTTTACATTATCTTTAGGTGGTAGGGTATATTTGTTAGTATATTTATGTATTCAATATTGGTTTAGTTTCCCTCCAAGACTTATATCAAGCTCAATTAGTTATCCTCAATATCCCCCTCTGTGATAGATTTGTACATTTTTCGGCAGAACAAAATTCCCGGCCCACTTCGCTGAGACAGTCATCATCAAATACACATAACCCACTTCACTGAGACAGTCATCATCAAATACACATAACCCACTTCACTGAGACAGTCATCATCAAATACACATAACCCACTTCACTGAGACAGTCATCATCAAATACACATAACCCACTTCACTGAGACAGTCATCATCAAATACACATAACTCTCTTCACTGAGACAGTCATCATCAAATACACATAACCCTCTTCACTGAGACAGTCATAATCAAATACACATAACTCTCTTCACTGAGACAGTCATAATCAAATACACATAACCCACTTCACTGAGACAGTCATCATCAAATACACATAACTCTCTTCACTGAGACAGTCATCATCAAATACACATAACCCACTTCACTGAGACAGTCATCATCAAATACACATAACTCTCTTCACTGAGACAGTCATCATCAAATACACATAACCCACTTCACTGAGACAGTCATAATCAAATACACATAACCCACTTCACTGAGACAGTCATCATCAAATACACATAACCCTCTTCACTAAGACAGTCATCATCAATTACACATAACCCACTTCACTGAGAGAGTCATCAAATACACATAATCCACTTCACTGAGACAGTCATCATCAAATACACATAACCCACTTCACTGAGACAGTCATCATCAAATACACATAACCCTCTTCACTGAGACAGTCATAATCAAATACACATAACCCACTTCACTGAGACAGTCATCATCAAATACACATAACCCTCTTCACTGAGACAGTCATAATCAAATACACATAACCCACTTCACTGAGACAGTCATCATCAAATACACATAACCCACTTCACTGAGACAGTCATCATCAAATACACATAACCCACTTCACTGAGACAGTCATCATCAAATACACATAACCCTCTTCACTGAGACAGTCATAATCAAATACACATAACCCACTTCACTGAGACAGTCATCATCAAATACACCTAATCCTCTTCACTATGACAGTCATCATCAAATACACATAATCCACTTCACTGAGACAGTCATCATCAAATACACATAACCCACTTCACTGAGACAGTCATAATCAAATACACATAACCCACTTCACTGAGACAGTCATCATCAAATACACATAACCCACTTCACTGAGACAGTCATCATCAAATACACATAACCCTCTTCACTGAGACAGTCATCATCAAATACACATAACCCACTTCACTGAGACAGTCATCATCAAATACACATAACCCACTTCACTGAGACAGTCATCATCAAATACACATAATCCACTTCACTGAGACAGTCATCATCAAATACACATAACTCTCTTCACTGAGACAGTCATCATCAAATACACATAACCCACTTCACTGAGACAGTCATCATCAAATACACATAACTCTCTTCACTGAGACAGTCATCATCAAATACACATAACCCACTTCACTGAGACAGTCATCATCAAATACACATAACCCACTTCACTGAGACAGTCATAATCAAATACACATAACTCTCTTCACTGAGACAGTCATCATCAATTACACATAACTCTTCACTGAGACAGTCATAATCAAATACACATAACCCACTTCACTGAGACAGTCATCATCAAATACACATAACTCTCTTCACTGAGACAGTCATAATCAAATACACATAACCCACTTCACTGAGACAGTCATCATCAAATACACATAACTCTCTTCACTGAGACAGTCATCATCAAATACACATAACCCACTTCACTGAGACAGTCATAATCAAATACACATTACTCTTCTCACTGAGACAGTCATAATCAAATACACATAACCCACTTCACTGAGACAGTCATCATCAAATACACATAACTCTCTTCACTGAGACAGTCATCATCAAATACACATAACCCTCTTCACTGAGACAGTCATCATCAAATACACATAACCCACTTCACTGAGACAGTCATCATCAAATACACATACCCCACTTCACTGAGACAGTCATCATCAAATACACATAACCCACTTCACTGAGACAGTCATCATCAAATACACATAACCCACTTCACTGAGACAGTCATCATCAAATACACATAACTCTCTTCACTGAGACAGTCATCATCAAATACACATAACTCTCTTCACTGAGACAGTCATCATCAAATACACATAACCCACTTCACTGAGACAGTCATCATCAAATACACATAACTCTCTTCACTGAGACAGTCATCATCAAATACACATAACTCTCTTCACTGAGACAGTCATCATCAAATACACATAACTCTCTTCACTGAGACAGTCATCATCAAATACACATAACTCTCTTCACTGAGACAGTCATAATCAAATACACATAACTCTCTTCACTGAGACAGTCATAATCAAATACACATAACTCTCTTCACTGAGACAGTCATAATCAAATACGCATAACCCACTTCACTGAGACAGTTATAATCAAATACACATAACTCTCTTCACTGAGACAGTCATAATCAAATACACATAACTCTCTTCACTGAGACAGTCATCATCAAATACACATAACCCACTTCACTGAGACAGTCATCATCAAATACACATAACTCTCTTCACTGAGACAGTCATCATCAAATACACATAACCCACTTCACTGAGACAGTCATCATCAAATACACATAACTCTCTTCACTGAGACAGTCATCAAATACACATAACCCACTTCACTGAGACAGTCATCATCAAATACACATAACTCTCTTCACTGAGACAGTCATCATCAAATACACATAACCCACTTCACTGAGACAGTCATCATCAAATACACATAACTCTCTTCACTGAGACAGTCATCATCAAATACACATAACCCTCTTCACTGAGACAGTCATAATCAAATACACATAACCCACTTCACTGAGACAGTCATCATCAAATACACATAACCCACTTCACTGAGACAGTCATCATCAAATACACCTAATCCTCTTCACTATGACAGTCATCATCAAATACACATAACCCACTTCACTGAGACAGTCATCATCAAATACACCTAATCCTCTTCACTATGACAGTCATCATCAAATACACATAATCCACTTAACTGAGACAGTCATCATCAAATACACATAACCCACTTCACTGAGACAGTCATCATCAAATACACATAACCCTCTTCACTGAGACAGTCATAATCAAATACACATAACCCACTTCACTGAGACAGTCATCATCAAATACACATAACCCACTTCACTGAGACAGTCATCATCAAATACACATAACTCTCTTCACTGAGACAGTCATCATCAAATACACATAATCCACTTCACTGAGACAGTCATCATCAAATACACATAACTCTCTTCACTGAGACAGTCATCATCAAATACACATAACTCTCTTCACTGAGACAGTCATCATCAAATACACATAACCCACTTCACTGAGACAGTCATCATCAAATACACATAATCCACTTCACTGAGACAGTCATCATCAAATACACATAACTCTCTTCACTGAGACAGTCATCATCAAATACACATAACCCACTTCACTGAGACAGTCATAATCAAATACACATAACCCACTTCACTGAGACAGTCATCATCAAATACACATAACCCACTTCACTGAGACAGTCATCATCAAATACACATAACCCACTTCACTGAGACAGTCATCATCAAATACACATAACCCACTTCACTGAGACAGTCATCATCAAATACACATAACCCACTTCACTGAGACAGTCATCATCAAATACACATAACCCACTTCACTGAGACAGTCATCATCAAATACACATAACCCACTTCACTGAGACAGTCATCAAATACACATAACCCACTTCACTGAGACAGTCATCATCAAATACACATAACCCACTTCACTGAGACAGTCATCATCAAATACACATAACCCACTTCACTGAGACAGTCATCATCAAATACACATAACCCACTTCACTGAGACAGTCATCATCAAATACACATAACCCACTTCACTGAGACAGTCATCATCAAATACACATAACCCACTTCACTGAGACAGTCATCATCAAATACACATGCCCCACTTCACTGAGACAAAGGTTTGTTCTTAATGTGTGTAATCAATCTTTCTCCCACACACACAAGCATACACAACATACAGTTCACACATTGTTCATTAACAACTCACTTATGATAACATTTCATAATATATTATGTTAATGTTTTATGGGAATTGCCACACGGTATTGTAATGTTAGATAACATCCCAAAGTATAATATGAATACACTTATAGCCATGTTATATAATTAGTATTACTGTGTTGTTTTACTGTAAAATCCAAAGTTCTTAGATGCATGAAGAATATATACATGATCTATACTTGGCATAACCCAAATACCTTCATACTGGAGGTCAAATTATTTTTGTTTTAATAAGAGGCTGTTTCTTTCCGTGTGTGTGTGATCTCAGGAAGAAAAACTCTTGATATTAGTCTTGGGTGAAAAACCTTGGATCCAGCTCTCATCTGTTTTCCCATTCCGCTGATGGTCTAACATTTATTTGGCTGAGGGGAGGAAGTGGAGGGAAGGGGCGGGGGAATATTTCAGATAAGAAAGGAAGAGAAAGGTTGGGAGAGTACAGTGGTCACAATATTGTAGTTTCTTCTGGATACAAAAACGCAAGTAAGCCACATTGGAAGGAGGCAACTAAAATTTCATGTCAGCACATAGCAGCAAAAACTACAACCAAAGGGAATCACGTAACTAAAGCCATCACCATACATGGCTATGCTATCAAGAACAATGCAAACATACAATAAATATGTAAATCCATGCAGCGTCCGAAATATATTAGCAGAATTAAATGTTTTCAATTCAAATTAAATTCATGAAGTTTATTGTCATGAAAATTACAAAATTTGATACATATATATATTTTACATCACATCAGTCCATTTTCATGACAGTGAGGGCTGACACAATAGTATATTTGCCCTCTTTATCATATTCCCAAATAATATACTGAGTATAATTAATGCAGTGTTAGTAATGTGAACTAACACGAAACTAGCAAGATGTATTATAAATGAAATACAACGCAATAATATTCCATTTCGTAATATGCCTTATCTAATAATATATTTCACATATCATCACAGGGATTAGTTACAATACTTTAAATGTTACCTCAAACCCACCAGTATAATATTTTACACATTGGTTATAAAGAAACTATCAACATTTGTGACCCATACCAGGGGTGGGGTGGGGGTGGTAGAGGGATATAATAGTAGCAATATACATATATTCTGTGTAGTAACCGGTCTGACTGTATGGTTGATTAATTGTTCTCTGGGGAAATACTCAACTATGGTTCCTTCTCCATTTTCCTGCCTCAAGGGGGTCTTCAAGATAGTTACGTACACCAAGAAGAGAAATGTGTTGATCTCTGCGCGTGGCTTCTGAAGTGGAAATAGAGTCTGGTTACCAGCAGTCTGTGTTCTGATATATAAATAAAATAAACCAATCATTGCTAGCACAAGTATATCAGCTCAAACCTCACAACTAGTTACTCAAACATTGATAATCATAATGTATACGTTTCCTTAATCTGTGAACAGAACAATGTAACCTAAACTGTATCTGTAAATTTTGAAACATAACTTGATAGTAGCTGTGATCAATTATATATATTACAAATTCGTTCTAGACATAAACCATTAATACATTCAGTAATTTGCAATTGAAAACATTTCGGGGTATTCGTTGATCAACTGCAATTGCGTCAGTACAACCATATCCAACATTTATATGTTGGTACGGTAACATTTCTACGTCAGTTCAGACAGAACTACACATTTACCAACTGTATCTAACATACCAGGGGGGGGGGGGGTATAGGGTGTGAGTGATCAGACACACTTCAAATGAATCCACATGCAAATCATTACATATTAACATACATATTGAGGTGTTTGAGAGAGAGCGAGAGAGAGAGAAAGATGATTATCCTAATATAACAAACAAGCAGTTTGATATATATGTTTGAAGTGGATAAGCAGAATATATTTGATAACCAATATATACAACAAAGGAATGTGTGGTTGCTCCAGCCTTGACAACAATATTATGCACACATATAGCCTAATATGTTAGATACAATGAACACCCTCCATCTTGGATTATATTACAATATTCAAATATAACGGATAGAGGATGAACATATGCAGGTCCCAAAGACAGACAATGTACGACGCTACACCACCTGTTGGATATTGGCAGTTTATGTGCGAATATGATATAGAAAGAGAGTGGCAGAGAAGCTATATTAATGGGACATATGCAGGTCCTAAAGACAGACAATGTACGACGATACACCACCTGTTGGATATTGGCAGTTTATGTGCGAATATGATATAGTAAGAGAGTGGGAGAGAAGCTATATTTATGGAAAAATGTTTGATATGTGCAAGAAAGTACTGAGGGTATTAGAACGTATGGGAAGGAAGAGAATTACTAAGAGGGTGTACGAGAGTGAGGTGGAAGGACAGAGAGGGAGAGGTAAACCGAAAGAGAGGTGGAAGGATGGAGTGAAGAAGTATAGGGATGAAGTCGGAGCTGGTTGGGAGGAGGGGCGTCGACTGACTGGGGACAGAGGTGCATGGATGTGTTTCGTCCGTGGCCACCCCTTCGGGGATCACTGCGTCAGGCAATAGATAAATAGATAGGTAGTTTGTATCCCTAAGTAAATTAAACCACTGGTGATTAACTATATAGTGTTAGCGTGTGTGATACGTATTCGGCCTCTGTTAACATTATCCCGGACTACTGTTACTGTTACTACTGTTAATACATCATAATGGTTGGGGCACTTCATGATAATAATAGTGTTAATCTTTTATAATCACCTACCTACCCTGTTAATACCTCATGTCAAGGTGTCCCTGCTGTTACCATTGTTCAGTGTCATTAAACTTAGTATTTTTATTGTATTGTATTTTGTATCTCTGTTAAATATAAGTCCGTAAAATAGTGCTAGTAATTATTAGAAGTATTTATAACATCAACATCAATAGCATAACATTTT
Source organism: Paralithodes platypus (assembly GCA_032716605.1). Classification (NCBI taxonomy): domain Eukaryota; kingdom Metazoa; phylum Arthropoda; class Malacostraca; order Decapoda; family Lithodidae; genus Paralithodes; species Paralithodes platypus. Next base: position 14,262,438 of record CM064533.1, on the reverse strand, counting down.
CTGGCTATACATGCATTACTAGTTATTATCATATGCAAATTGCATTGACCTAATATTTTTCGTGAATATTAATATTTGCTTTCCTGGTGCGTTATAATGAGCCTCATATGTAGCACGGAAGATTCAGTTCATATCAGGGTAAAGTTGCCAAATTTAATGTTATTGTTTTTCAACTTATGAGCAAATAAGAAAGGTCGGAGAGTAAACTGTACAATATTAATGTTGTTGGGATTAACTGATACCAATAACTGAATAATATATTACATGTTCTTTATTTATCATTATTTATGTTTTACTTTTGTGTATTGTATACAACCAAATGATGCATTAAGTTACCAATTACAAATTAAATGTAAACAGTATTACCTAACGGTTAAATCTAGTGTAGGTAGTAAAGTACGGTGTATTAAATGTGTGTGGCCGTGTACAAATCCCAGACATATAAACACACTATGTATATGGTAATGTTCCCCAGTGTTTACATTAACACTGTAAAGTTACCAACCAACATAACCATAGCCACAAACTAGTGTAGTTATGTGTCCAACTCGGCCATTACTGTTATGGACAACTACTATATTTTGCCTCATAAACCAACAGTCAGGTTAGCGTCCTCCTGCAATATAATATTTTTGTTTGTTTTTTTTTTGTTTTTTTGAGACAATGAACGGAGGAAGGAAAAACACAGATAAAACAAAAAGGTCCATGTGCCTAAAGGCATCCTCCATTCATAAAATGTTTGTAACAACTGGATTTAAACATTTGTAGATTGTAAGTTTGTGGAAAGCAATTCGAGGGAAGTGAATTCCAAAGAGTAGTAGCTCTGGGGATAAATTAATTCTGATAAGCAGAAGTTCTGCATTGTGGAGGAGAAAGTGTAAATTCATGGGCGCTCTCAGCTGCCCTAGTTCTACGGGGAAAGATGTGGAGAGGCGGCACAATTGAAGCAAGTTCCTCGGAACAATTGCTGTGAAAATATCTGTGAAATAATGCAAGGGATGCAACGTTTCTTCGTATGGATAATGTAGGAAGGTCCTGTGTGATTGCAGGGTTATTGATTAATCTAATAGCTTTATTTTGAATTTTGTCCAACTGCCTCAATGCAACCACTCCACTTCCACCCCACAGAGGTGAACAGTAATCCATCTGAGAACGCACATGACTTTTATATATTACGGCCAACTGCTCGTCAGTGAAGAATTCTCGAACTCTGTACAGGAGTCCCAGTTTTTTAGAGGCATTCTTAGCAATGCTTCTAACATAATGTGTCCAGCTCAAGTTAATAGTTAATGTTACACCGAGAATGTCAATACTAGGGGAAGTGGGAATATTTACATCATTAAAAAATATGGGAGTCGGTGAGATTCTGTCGGTTAGAAAATAGAATGTACTTGGTTTTCTGTGCATTAAAGGAAACTAGATTCTCTTGTCCCCATTCATTAATTCTAGAAAGGTCCCGGTTCAGAGAAATTGCAGTGTTTATTTTTGAATTTATAAGATCGGGTTGGGTGAAAGAATTGGTAAATGTGAAGGAACTGTGGAGTGTTGAGTCATCTGCGTAGGAATGTATTGGATTATGAGTGGTAGATATGAGATCATTGATATGAATGAGGAACAGAGTTGGGGCCAAAACTGATCCCTGGGGAACACCAGCATTTATTGAGTGAAATTGAGAATAAAAGCCATCTACCATTACACATATTTTTCTGTTATGAAGATAAGAAGAAATTAGTGGAATTAATGATGCAAGGCCGTAGTGTGACATCTTCGACAATAGGGATTGATGCCAGACTCTATCAAATGCCTTTGATATATCCAGTGCTATTGTATGTGTTTCACCATGTTGGTCTGTAGCTTGGTTGACTTGATGCGTAAGAAGGCAAAGAATGTCTGCAGTTGATCGACATCGTCTAAAACCATATTGCCTATCACTGATTAATTTATTATTCTCAAGATGCTTAATTATGTGATTATTTAATATAATTTCAAAGACTTTACCAAGAGTGGAAGTTATAGCTATTGGTCTGTAGTTTGATGGATCTGAAGAGGCAACTTTTTTAAGAACTGGATGGATGTTTGCTTCTTTCCAGGGTACTGGGTAGCATGAGGTATGAGTACACAGACGGACAAATGTTGCCAATACAGGAGCGAGCCTCAAGGAGCAATTCTTAAGTACTATTGGAGGAATTTTTTCTGGACCAGGAGCCTTATCTACTGAGAGATTCTGCAAAATAGTTATGACATGTCGGGTGTGGATCTTAAGTGAGGGAATTTCAGGCGAATTAAAATTAAGTACAGGGACATCTTGATTTATTTCATCTAAGGTTGAGTTGGTGGAGAAAATATCCGCAAGAAGGTTAGCTTTACCTCGTGGGTCACTTACAAGGTTGCCAGTCAGAGATTTTAATGGTGGAATGGATGAAGCAGTAGTGAAGTTGGATTTGAATGAGTTAAGAGTAGACCAAAATATTTTGTTATCATTTGGATTATTTAGAAGTTTATTTGCCTGCTTGTGGAGAAAATTTGATTTAGTTAGGTTTAATACCAACGTGGAATTTAAAGAACGGCCCTGGACACAAGCCACCCTTCCTGTCCGCCTCGGGGGCTTGGGCATACGGAGAGCCTCGGATATTGCCTCCCCAGCCTTTATATCTTCCCTCATCGCGACCAACGACCTCGTATTGTCCATCCTTTATTCTCAACCCGGAATGACACTTAATGGGGACGTAACAGCAGCGATTAACCCTTCTTTAGCGGCCTATGCGGTTTATTTATATGTACCGCCCAGCGGGGTGTTTTTAGCCAAAATAGGGCTGTTTACGTGATCATTTTCATGCCTAAATAAGACCCAGAACGTAAAACAAGTATCTATCCCTGAAAGGGCATAAACAGAGCTTTCGAATGACACCATAACGATCCTTTTATGATGGCTAGTTTTCTTGCAATAACCGTGCAACGCGAGTGCAAAAAGCATGTAATTAGCCACTTTCCCGATACAATTCCGTATATAGCGAGTGAGAGAGGTAGGAGGGAGGTGAGATTCATGTCAGTAGGTTCGCCGCGGTGGTCTGGAGCAGTCATACACTCGCTACTCTCCTGCCACCACTTGTCTCTCTCTCTCAGCAACATTACGTGCTGAAATTGCCACTCGAGTTATGTCGAGCGCCGCCACATAGTCCAGCTTTATTTAACTCGACTTATGTGGTGAGCCGCTTTTTAAGGGTTAACACCTGGAAGGGAAGTACAGGAGTAGAGGAGGAGCCTCAGGGTACCTCCAGGAGCAAGCAGAAAGCGTGGGATACCATCTCGGCGAAGAAAACTCAAGAAAATCTCCTAACCAATGCAGACCAGGTTGCAAAAGCACGCCTCCAGGCAGCCGCCCGTTCGGAGAGTGGCTTGTGGTTACACGCCATCCCCATCCCACCTCTTGGAACTCACTTGGATGCTGAAGCGCTCCGGGTTCCCATCGCGCTCAGAGTGGGTGCGGCAGTTTGTCACCCACACATTTGCAAGTGTGGTGGGAGGATGGATGCTCAAGGTCACCATGCCTTGTCATGTAATTACAACGCAGGCCGCCTGCCAAGACACTCTGCACTAAATGATGTCATAAAACGGGCCCTGCAGAGTGCTAACCGTGCATCAATCCTCGAACCATATGGACTTCACAGAGAAGATGGCAAACTGCCAGATGGGATGACCACTTTCCCTTACAAGAATGGCCGGTGCCTCGTGTGGGATGCCACATGTGTTGACACTTTCTCCACAGCCAACATCACCAGAAACGCCGACGAAGCAGGTGAAGCCGCCCGGATAGCAGAAAATTAAAAGCGAGAAAAATATCAAGCCATCGCCAGAATTCATCAGTTCGAGCCCCTGGCATTCGAAACTTCAGGAGTCTTCGGCCCTACCACCCTTAAGATGGTGAATGAAATAGGCCGTAAAATCAGAGAAGTTTCAGGAGAACCCCGGGAAACCCTCTGGCTCAAGCAAAGACTAGGGATGGCTATCCTCCGGGGCAATGCCACCAGCGTCATGAGCTCAGTTCGACAGGACTGGGTCATGCCACTGTGTGAGGCCCGGGCAGGAGTGGTGTATCCGTAGTCTTTCCACAGTAGGGTAAAACAAAACATAAACTTTATTTGTATGTAACATGTGTGATGCACATAAATAAAAGGGGATGTGTCGGATGGTTGAAAGCCACACTTGCTCGCGCGTTTGGGGCTAGCAACACGTATTATGAAAAACATGCATCCTCCTTCATTCACTGTCCCCCCTTCACTCACTCAACCCCACAATTTGCCGGAGGATAACAGGTTTTTCACAATACGTAGACGGAGGTCTTTTCTTAAAAAAAACAGTTTTGGCATGATTTCTGATGTTTCTAAAGTAATTAAAGGCTTCATGTGTTTTTGATCTTGTGTATGCATTGTAGGCTATTGTTTTTTGTTCAGTTACTCTAGCACAATTATGGTCAAACCATTTAGGTGAATTAGATATTTTACTGTACTTTTGATGAGGAATAAAAGTTCCCATTCCAATTCTTACAAAATCTTGTATGTGGTTCAAGGTGGAGTGTGCATCATTAGAAAAGAAAGACGTCCAGGGAATATCAATAAAGAAACCTTGAAGACCCTCCCAGTCTGCCCTATCGTAATGCCATTTAGTCACCAAAACAGGTTCAGAGTGGGAAGGTGTGGTAGGTGATAGACAGGTGGCCTGTATCAGACAGTGATCAGAAGATCCAAGCGGGGACCTCACTGTAACATCATAATTTTCTGAATTGGTTGTTAAAAATAAGTCCAGTAGGTGGGAATTATGATTAGGATTATCTGGTACACGGGTGGGTTGGTTGACTAGTTGAGTGAGATTAAATGAGTCTGCAAATAGCTCACATTCAAGACCAGCATCATCAGTCCTGGCTGAATGAGTGAGCCATTCAACATTATGGACATTAAAATCACCCAACACAGTGATTTCAGAAGAAGCATTTAAGTTGAGGACACTGAGTTGTGAGGACAGAGAATCAAAAAGACTTTGCTCTGGAGGAGTATTTGGGGAACGGTAGATGCAACATATATATTTAAATTTACCACCAGAAATTAATTTGTATATAGAATAATCAAAATAGGGACAATCGAAACTAGTAACCTCCTCCAGGGCAATTTCAGATTTTGCGAAGCAACATACACCTCCCCTAGGTCTGAAATTTTGGAGCAGTTGATAACCTGGAAAATTAAATCTAGACGTGTCAGATGTGGATGTTACTTGAGTCTCTGTCAAAAAAAGGAGAGTAGGGGATTCTGCTTGAAGAAATTGGTGTACAGAATTGATGTTAGAGTGAAGTCCCCTTATATTACTAAAGAAAATGCTGCACCGACGAGCAGTTTTGGGACGTTGCAATGCTCTTGACACAGTCGCATGATGACGACCTGGAGGGCCCTGTGTCAATGACCCAACCCTGCCGGGGGTGGATATCCGAGGGACCACCAGGTTTGCTCTTAACAATTGTACTGCCATATTTATTAGGTAAGTGTATGGTGTTACATGTATGATATGTAGTGGGAAGAGTAGTGTTTTATGGATAGAGGATAGCGATGTAGGGCAATGTCGTGAAGTTGGATGTGTATGTTATATAAGGAGGGTTTTCCTGATACCCCTGATGTGTGAGGCAGAAAGATATGTATCCAGCTACCAAGGCCTGGGAGAGAAAATGGAATTCAGGCTATTCCCGGAGTCTCCCGAAACCTTGGCGGTAGTACTTCCCTAGCGGGGCTGCCTTCCCCTACTACCTACAAAGTACCTATACCTATGTATTATATAATCATAATATATAATTAACATAGCTGTAAATATAAAATTAACCCATTTAATGGTACATGGTTGAAAGTTGTGATATATATGGGCGAGGTAGTTAATTTTGTCTGCATTAATACGTCGAGTTTCAAACAATTAAATATCGCTGCTTACAGCTATATATGTTTAATTAATTGATGTGTTTTACAAATTTTCTTTGACAATAATTGCTATCTCAGAAAGCAGGATTTTATCAGTAGTGTCCGTGTAAACGTTTAAGTGAACAATCAGTCAAAATATAGTGTGTAATTAATGTATGTAAATTATAATGAATTACATTATTTTATGAAGACATATAAATACCAAGAATCAGCCTCCACCTACCAAAGCCGGAAGCATATATATATTGATATGGCTTAGTTCAGATAAAGGCACAGTCAGTGGTGGCAATATCAGCATGAAGGATAAATGTGAGGATAGTTGTTGTCATCGAATGATTTGATCTATGAATATTTGTTTCTGCTTCAACGTTACTAATGTATTTTATTTTTTACTCAACAGTTTGGTCCATGATACTGACAGTATCAGGAACACCATCTACACCATGTGTAAGTACCACATTATTAATATGTTTAAAGAGGATTAGTTTATAGCAACAGTTAATGGACATCTAATGGTATAGTAGATAGTTTATTATGACCAGTATTTACAGTGTGGTGAGTTACCTCAACTCGTTTATTTTTGTTCATACAGTAAATTACCAGCTATTCTTATTTGAAGCTTATAATGTATATACAATATTGCGTGCAAAATAGCCCACACATGAATATGTAATGAAGACCAAATGGTGCAGTAAATCTCCGACATATGACGCGATTTTGAGCCTATTGGGGATATTTTGAAGCCTTTGTTACCATCAGGGGTATTTAGAAACCTTTAGTTTAGTTACTTCAACCTCTGCAGTTGTCTTTAAGTAATTATAGAGTGAGATAACTCTATTTCTCATTGCTAATCTGGCAACCTCTGCGTCATAAATGCGTGAACGGGTTAAGTAGTTAATACATGAACTTTCAAGCATCGGATAATACGTGTTCCCTGTTATCTAACGATCTTAAAACAATTGGGTGTACGTTATTTTCAGAGACAAATAATATATAGTATTTGTTGCCTGAGATAGAGAAAACGTCCCCCCCCCCCATGCCAAGGGCTTATTTCAGTCAGCTTATATTTTGCTAGTAGGGTGCCGAATTGGTTATATACCACCGTTGATGGGGAAACTTATAGTTCTATGTATTTATGTTTTTGTTCAGTACTATATATTGTGCCCATATAATGCTTGTTCGAAAATACATTTTAATATATCATTATCTTTGCACCATCCTAGTTCTAAATAGCCTTCAAATATTGATATAACATTCGAGGTCGTCTCGTAAAGAAACACTAATAGTTGTTAAGGCAGGGTGTAACTAACAATATGATAAATCTATATCGATACATCTATTTAACATGAACTATCTCTCTCTCTCTCTCTCTCTCTCTCTCTCTCTCTCTCTCTCTCTCTCTCTCTCTCTCTCTCTCTCTCATACAAACATCAAGGCCAGGTTCCACAATGCTAAGGACTTAACCATTGACTGTGATCCAGGGGATATTGTTGTGTTCCTAATTAAGACCTCGTTACCTTTAGTAGAGAGACAGCGAGAGAGAGAGAGAGAGAGAGAGAGAGAGGAGAGCGAGAGCGAGAGCGAGGGGGGAAGAGAGAGAGAGAGAGGGGGGCGGGGGAAGAGAGAGAGAGTAAAAGTTAGTTTGTTTATGGCCACGTCACTCTAGGTTCTGCCGGGATATAGTATGCCTACTAGCTGAGGTACCCGGCGTTGCCTGGGGGTAAATGGAAAGTACTCCCCCCTTCACCCTGCTTAAGACCTATTCTGGCACCCCCTTAGTATACATGCCAAGTATGAGCTCTCCATCTTGAACACTGAGAGTTGAGGCTCCCCCCCTACCCCCACCCTTCCGGGCTAAATACCTATTCTGGCACCACCTTAGTATGCATGTCAAGTATAGACTCTCCATCTTGAAAGTTGAGGGAGAGGGGGGGGGGGGGAAGGGGCAATCACTCAAAAACTCACGAAACAGGGCCATGGCACGCCTATCTTCTGATCTATTACATTATTTCTGACTGGGGTACTGTAATCTTGATACATTCAACGCCTCCACCAATATCTCACTTCTCGAAGGAGTAGAGTCAAAAGCATTTCGCCTCATCAACTCCCTTCCTCTTGCTAGTTCCCTATAATCTCTTCCTACACACCGCAATGCTGCATCTCTTTCACTCTACTATCACAACAATCAGTGTTCTTCAAATCTTTCTCAATGCATGGACCCCCTCTCTTGCGGCGAGTGCGAGGCACCCGCCATTCAACAGTCTCGCTCCTATTATGTCCAGCTCTCCAATCCAAGAATTGCCAAAGTTTCTCAGTCTCTCTTCTACTCAACAAGTGAACTCTAGAACTCTCTCCCTTAATCATTCTTCCCTTTATCCTCTGATTTAAACTGCTTTAAACTGTGTGTCAAATTATTTTTGACCTCAACGTCCTTTGAATTTGGCTGTGTTACTCATTTGGTTTTCTTTACTATTCATGTAATCTTCACAATATATATATAGGTCTACTGTATATACTGTACATAACCGATTTTACCTGAGAGATTCAATACTACTTGCAGAATGATAGGTCGCAGAGTTGCGTATGCATTTTTGTATTTATTTTTATTTTGTTTTGGTAATGCGAAAAGTGCACACCTACTTTATTGATATATTGTTATTTCCTAATCTACGTATTGTTTATTTCACATACGTTATTCTGTTGACATCCTTTATTGGAAATATGTAAAATTACACCAATTACCAACTACATTACCAAAAAATTTAATAAAGTACACTAACAGGATAAAGAAAGTGTAAGAAATAGCCCTAAAGATGAATTTATCTATCTATGCTATTGACGGACGCCTTGATCCCCGAAGGATTGGCCACGAACGAAACACCCCTATGCACCTCTGTCCCCAGTCAGTCGACGCCCCTCCTCCCATCCAGCACCGCTTTCACGCATATACTTCTTAACTCCATCCTTCCACCTCTCTCTCGGTTTATTTCTCCCTCTGTCCTTCCACCTCACTCGTACACGCTCTTAGTCATTCTCTCGCTTCCCATACGTTCCACATGGCAGAACCATCTCAAGGTGTTCTTTTTCGCACTTTCCAGTCCATTCACACCACACCTCTCTCATACTTCCTCATTCGTCTGTCTATCCCTCCATGTAACTCTGCACACACTTCTCAAGTAACTCATTTCCATCCCTTTCACTCTTGGTTTGAATCTCTCCAACAACGTCCTTGCTTCGCTTCCGTAAGTCAGTGTCGGGATTACCACACTGTCATGCAATGACTTCTTCAGTTCCATGCAGACCACCCTATTTCATGTTACTGCTTTCAGCATTCCTACAACCCTCTTCCCCTGTTGCACCCTCTCCCACACTTCTTCATCCATACTCCCATCTTTACTCTGTACACTGCCAAGATACTTAAATGAGCTGACAATCTCCATAGCCTGACCGTTCAACTTCACCTCACACTCTGTAGCTTCACCCCTTTCGAAGACCATAACCTTGCTCTTCCCCGCATTTACCTTCAGATTCCATTTTTCGCACACTGTTCCAAACATATTTACCAGACCCTGCAACTCCCATTCATATCGTCAGCAAACAGCAGTACACAAACATACACTGCTCTTCCTTGTATTTCTTTTATGACTCCATCCATATACTGTATATATAGAACAACCATCGGGACATCACACACCCTTGCTTTACCAACCATTCAGATCAAAGAACTCCCTCTGTTCATTCTTCACACGTACTGATACCTTTGCACTCTCATACATACTCTTCACTGCTTTCAGCAACTTGCCATCTACCGGTACTCCATATATTCTCAGTACTTTCCACATGCCTTCTCTATCAACTCTGTCATTCCACTCGTTGCCTTCCCTTATTAGTGGTACACCAACATCCACTGCTCATCCTTGCATTTCTTTTATGACTCCATCCATATACAGTTCAGTATATATTGAACAACCACGGGGACATCGCACACCCTTTCTTTAACCCAAAATTCAGATCAAAGAACTCGCTCTGTTCATTCTCAACACATACTGACACCTTTGCACCCTCATACATGCTTTTCACTGCTTTCAGCAACTTGCTATCTGCTCCGTATATTCCAAGTACTTTCTACATACCGGTACCTTCTCTATCAACTCTGTCATAGGCCTTCTCCAAGTCCATGAAGGCAGCATACAACTTTTGTCCCTTCTCAAGATATTTCTCCACAACATATTTCAGGGCAAAGATCTGAGCTACACATCCTCTTCCCTTCCTATGATGAATACTGTATGTTAACCGTTTCCCCAGCAATACTGCCTGAAAATGCCCAAATATATTGCATGTGCCCTTCTGATTTATCTAAAATATGTAAAATTATACCGAATACCAACTACATTAGCACAAAACTCAATCAATCACAGAAACAAGATAAAAACATAGAATAAATACCCCAAAAGATGAATACGTTAACCCTTTCCCCAGCAATACTTACTGAACATGCACAAATAAATTGCATGTGCTCTTCAGATTTAGCTGAAATATGTAAAATTACACCAAATACTAACTACATTAGCACAAATATCAATCAAGCTGTCGGGAATAGGGTAATGATCCCGACAGGTTTAGGTCCAATAGAACATTTGAATTTGGCAGTATCGTATCGCATGTACGATTTCAGCTGGTTCTTTGTGTATTGTAGTTTATTCTTAAGTTAGGTTAAATATTAACTGTAATGTATAAATATCTACATCAGCTCTAGATGTATTATGAAACCAAGTTATGGGTTATAATTATTATGAGCCGGCAGCCATATGTAATTTCGCGAAGCGATCGGACGCCGGCCCTTTAGTCTCTCAATCAACACCATACAGCCAACATCTCCCCCCTCCCGGCTCTGACTCAACCAACAGTTCACCATGTGCTACAACTACTAACAATATTAACAACAGTCCTACATCACCAGTCCTCTAAGCTAAGTTCATTGTATCGATATTGTATTATGTGAACATTCCTACATGTCATGCAATTGAATTAGCCGCGTGTGAGGGACTGGATTACACCCATCGAATACCTCGTTGGTAATTACATTATAACTATTTGTTGGGATATTTCATGTACCAGTGATATGTAATTTAACCTCTTTATCTAAATTCCCGACAAATAATGGTCCTTCGTGCCCTGAAGCTTCCATACCGTAGTACCGTTTTGTTTGCTTCCTTGACGCTTGTGGGCTTACAAATGGCTGCCGCCTCGCGCGTTGTTGGCCGACTGCCATTTCCCTAGTTTAGACCCAGCTTCTTCCCTCGTGTTTTTTACCATTTAGGCACCGTCCCTATCTTTTTTGGGGCTTGTTTCCAGTTTTTTTTTGGGGGTGTGATCCTTGGCGTTTTTTGGTGGGTTAGCTGGGCTGGAGATTGGGGTAGGGGTAGTTTCGTCGGGCACCATTTTGCGCTCCTGGCTAGGCTAGGCTAAGCAGTCTAGGCCTGCGGGTGTCTGCGGTTGCTGTTCATTTCGCTTTGGTGGTGTGCCTGTGGTGTTCGTTGTGTTTTGTCATTGTGGGACTCATTATTAATTTTGCTGGTGGGGAGGGTTCTCATGTGACCTTTTATATTTCAATTTCATAATAGCCTAGGCCTAGTTGCTTACAGTGGCGGTCATGAGTGTCGGTCTTTGTTAATTCCTAAGCGATTGACAGTTAATAGTCAGACATCATGATTGTCGCTTAACCAACTGGGCTTACCTATAAAGGGCTTACAATAATTAGTGCTTCACCTTACCCTTTCTTTTAATGGATTTAGTATTTAATTCTTTTGTCTAGTTAGATAATTTCCTTTCGATAGTTTATATTAAGGGGGATGTAAGTATTATGTAATTCTTTTTGAGTAAATTTCTTAAGTAATGGGGGTTTGCCGCTGTTGATTCCTAAGCGATTAACGGTTTGTAGTCTGACCTCATTGTAGTTTAAGTTACTTAAAATTAGACCTTAACGATGACAGATTTAAAGAAACTTAAGATTCTTAAGGGAGGGATGAAGGGAAGTTTAAATAGATGTTTAAGAGATCTTGATGAATTTTTAATAAGTGCCACGGCTGATCATATAAAGGGTAAATTCGCTACTGTTACTAAATCGCTAGCTACTTATGATAGTTATGCTCAGCAGGTATATGGTTTATTGACAGTTACTGACGATGTGGAAGAAGAAATGTCGGCAGATCTTGAGTACTTTGAGAATGTTAATACAGCCTTAGCCAGACTATCTTCCACCCAAGAATCAACCTCTGTTAAGGATACCGGTACACCAAAGGCGACTGGTTTTAACCTGCCGAAGCTTACTTTGCCTACCTTTTCCGGGGATTCGGCTACCTGGACTGGATTTTGGGATATTTTTGAGTGTTCCGTCCATCATAATAAAACACTCACATCCATCCAAAGGTTCACATATCTCCGTGGTCAATTGAAAGGGGAGGCATTGAAGTTAGTCGATGGGTACAAGCTAGAAGCTACCAGCTACGAGTCTGCAGTGGAGTTGCTGAAGAGAACTTACGGGAGAGTGGAAGTCATCAAAGACCGCGTTAATTACTAAGTTCTTCACGCTAGATCCTCCATCCTATGATGTGACGGCCCTAAAGGAGTACTATGCCTCCTTTGAGAGCCTCCTCCGATCTATGGAGACAATGGCCGTCACCAAGGAGGAGATATTTAGTGTGAATATCTTGAATAACATACCCTCTCCCCTAAGGGAAATCTTAAGACGACAACTAAGCGACTCTCCACTAAACTTGGAAGCGTTGGTGCAGGTGTACCAGACTGAAGTCTTCAATATGGAGAGTACTGGACACTACCGACAAGTGGAGATGTCGCCATCTACTGCAGCTTTCCCGGTACAGACTTCTCCTAAACAAAAAAGGCCAATATCATTAGGTTGTAAGTTGTGCAGTGTCCACGGTCATCTGTGGTATCAGTGTCCTAAGTATCCTAAGGCTACACAGAAGATTGGCAAGGCTAAATCGCTTAAGTTATGTACCAGCTGTCTGGCAAGAGACCACTTCAACAGTACTTGCACCAATTCCTACATCAAACCTTGTAAGTATTGCAAGGGGAAACATTGGTTTTCCCTTTGCACCCAGTCTGATCGGCACGACGGCAAAGAAAAGGGGAGAACCCCCAAAGAGTCACATGAAAAAAGTAAGAGCGAGGGTGATAAAGTATCTGCCATGTCCATTGCTTCTCGAGAATGTCAATTGCTTCCTACTATGATGCTGCCAGTAGTGGGGAGTAATAATAATACTATAATGACGCGCACCTTACTTGACCAGTGCTCACAGAGGTCATTCGTTCTGCGGTCATCATTACCCCAGCTCAAGTGTACCAGCAAGGGTCAAGAGAATTTGCGTCTCCATGGTTTCACTGGTGAAATAGATACCAGTGACTATGATATAGTGGAGATTTCCTATGTTTGTAGAAAAAAGGTATGTCCCATCAAGGCTGTTGTGGTCGACACACTACCCAGTTTCTATATAGCATCAGAGATTCAACCACATTTGAAATATCTCAGAAGCAAGGGTTATAAACTGGCTGATGATCAACTCTCTGCTAACAATGGTATTATGCTACTGGTCGGAGCTGATTATTACTACGACCAGGTTCACCCTGGATATCGGCGGGTAGATAAGCTAATAATGCTCCCCACGATCCAAGGGTATGCCATTTCTGGATCCTATGCCACTTCCTCTCAAGACACACAGGTGGAGGTGGTTACGGTCCTCAAGGTAGCAGTAAGCCCCATAGATAAATATATTAGGCCAAATGTGCCTGATAATACATGTACTGATTTAGATAAGCTATGGGACTTGGACAATATTGGAATTGACCCACATGAACTTGATCATGAGTCCAAGCTAGCGTTAAGCTCGTATGAAGAGACTGTAACGTATGACTCTGGCAGAGGTCAGTATGTGGTAAGGCTCCCTTGGAATGATAACAAGAGTAAATTACCTACTAATTTCCATCTAGCACTTGGTAGGTTACGTGGCCTTCAGAAGCAGTTTGTCAAGGATCCAAGTTATTGCGAGACTTATGCGTCAGTTTTAGCCGAGCAGGTACAACGTGGATTTGTGGAGAGAGTAGGTCTCAGTGAATATGGGGATAACATCCATTACCTTGCTCACCATGGGATTAAAAAGGACAGTTCCACCACTCCTGTTCGTATTGTGTATGACTGCTCTGCTAAATCCAGTGATCGCTCCTATAGCCTGAATGATTGTCTGTACACGGGTCCGTCCCTGGTCTCTGATCTAGCGCAAATTATGTTGCGCTTCAGTTGTCATAAGTTTGCATGGGTCGCCGATATTGAGAAGGCCTTCCTGATGCTTCAACTCCATCGTGAAGACAGGGACTCGACAAGATTTTTATGGCCACGGGACCCAATGGATCTAGATTCAGAGTATCTGGTCTACAGGTTCAGAGTCGTCTTATTCGGGGCGACCTGTTCCCAGTTCCTTCTCAACGCTACTATCTTGCGTCATCTTGAGGAGGCTGGACTAGATCCTGACTTCAAGAATGAGATCAAGCAGGGGATCTATGTGGACAATCTTCAAGGCACCGGAGACAATGAAGATTTATTGCTCAAGAGATGCTGGGAGATCCGCGATATATTTGCCAAGGCTCATTTATACTTAAGAGAATGGGCCACTAATAGTGATCTTTTGAAAGGTCAATTTGCTTCTGACGGTGTAGCTACTGAGAATAGTGAGGTGAAGTATTTAGGCTACAAATGGGACACTACCACAGATTGTATATCCTTCTGTCACACCCCATGCGGCAGTGAGCTTATGACCAAGCAAAACTGCTTAAGCTTGTCAGCGAGGTTGTTTGATCCCCTAGGTTTTTTGCTGCCTGTAACTATCCGTGCTCGTATGTTTTTACAGCAACTGTGGCGGCTAAAACTAGACTGGGACACGCCCCTCCCGACTGAATTACAAGATACTTGGCGGTTGATTCGGTCGGACCTTTCCACATGTTGCAAGGTCCAACTTAATCGTCAGGTTATTAGTGGTCAACAGGTGGATCTACATGCCTTTTCTGATGCTAGTAATAGTGCATACGGTACTGCCATATACATATGCAATGGTAGTAAATCGACGCTGGCTATGGCAAAGGCCAAAGTAGCCCCTATAAAGAAGATTACAGTTCCTAAATTAGAACTTACTGCATTGCTTCTGTCTGCTCGTCTAATAAAGTTTACACTGGATGCTTATACAGACATACTACAGATTAATAACGTCTATGTCTGGAGCGACAGTCACATAGCGCTTTCATGGGTACACAGCCAGAAAGTGTTACCTGTTTATGTTTCTAATCGCACTGATGAGATACATAACTTAGTTCCTACAGCTAAATTTCGCTATGTGAGCACCAGGGATAACCCCAGTGACATAATTTCCCGGGGGATCTCGGCGCAACAGTTTATGTCGTCCTCTATTTGGTGGCATGGACCTCCATGGCTTACATCTCCAACTGACTGGCCTCAGGATTTCAGGGAATACATATCTGATCCTTCAAGTCGGCCCCAAGATGATGTGTTAAGTAGTTCGAATGTGAGTACTACACATCAGGATAACAAGTTGGTAGAGTGGGAACGTTACGGCAGCTATGATCAAGTAATACAGGTATTTGCATGGATATACCGTTTCATTAACAACATGAGAAGTCGGGCTCACGGGTCTTTCCTTAGTGAAGATTCGAAGCATATCAGACTCCATGAATTGAGATCAGCAGAAGCGAAACTAATATGTTTAGTACAAAAGGAATCTTATCCTACTGAACATCAAATCCTGAGCGGGGAGTCAAAGGCCAAACCCTCAAACTTAATGAGGCAGCTAGGATTATATATGGAAGGAGGCATAATTAAGTGTAGAGGCAGGATACAAAAGGCGGACATTATTGATTCTGCGAAATATCCTGTCCTCCTTAGCTCCTCTCATTTGATTACCAAACTGTTGATTCGCCAATGCCATAGGACCTGCCTACATTTTGGCGTAAATTATGTTCTGACGTATATGCGACAACGTTGGTGGATCCCTAAGATGCGACAAGCAATTAAAGGGATCCACAATAGCTGTACTATCTGTAAAAGATTACAGGGTAAGCCTTACTCCCCAGTTGATCTACCTCCCTTGCCTGAGTTCAGGGTACAAAGGACTGAATCATTTCAGGTAACCGGGGTAGACTACACCGGAGCGATTCATGTTAGAGAATCGCCCGGTAATATCATAAAGGTATATGCCGTCCTATTCACATGTGCGGTAACCAGAGCGATTCATATTGAATTGATTGACGACCTATCCAGTGAGGGGTTTTTTGCATACTCTAAGACGCTTTGCAGGCCGCAATGGTTTCCCTCAAATTATTATGAGCGATAATGCGACTTGTTTTGTCGGGGCCTCTAAATATCTCCAGAGTTTAATGGATGACCCGCAGGTTGTGGCTACCCTCACTGGAAAGGGTTGTCAGTGGAGATTTATACCAGCACGTGCACCATGGTTCGGGGCGATTTGGGAGAGAACTATCGGTATCGTCAAATCTGCCATGAAGAAGGTATTAGGAAGGGCACTAGTGACCAGACGGGAGTTGCAAACCATCTTAATAGAAATTGAGATGTCAGTCAACGACAGGCCCTTGACCTATACCTCGGCAGATGTTGACGACCTCTTACCCATTTCGCCTTCTATGCTAACACGTGGACGAACCCTTAATACCTTTCCTAGATCGTCCGTAAATGACGAAGATCTGCATGACCCTACGTTCAGCAATGCTGACGCCACACGTCGTCGCTTCCAGTATGTAAACAAGGTGTCCAACGATCTATGGAAACGGTGGACCCAAGAATATTTGCTGTCTCTTCGCGAGCATCACTCTCATAAGATCAAAGGGACGAATCAACGATGGCCTCATATCGGGGATATCGTTCTGATTCATGATGAGCGTCCTAGGTTATTTTGGAAGCTTGGGAGGATTATCGATTTGTTCCAGGGCATTGATGGTCTTATAAGGGTTGCTAGAATACGAACTTCGACTGGGGTTACTACTCGCCCAGTCGTAAGGTTATATCCCTTGGAGCAGGATGTAGAACTGCCGGATGATCCTGGCGTCTCTACTGATACCCCTCCGCGGGAGAGTGCTGGTGACAGTGCTCCTCAAGCTGGGGCAGCTGATGATGAGAAGGATGATCCTCCTCAGGCTTCAGGTGGCGCTCGTCCCAAAAGGAGGGCGGCTATGAGTTCCGTGGATGTTTGGAGATCAAAGATCAAACAAGGTGATCTTTGACTTCGATGTCCTTTTTTTTGTTCTCTGTATATAGCTCCTGTATATCATTTTTGGTGGCGGGCAATATGTCGGGAATAGGGTAATGATCCCGACAGGTTTAGGTCCAATAGAACATTTGAATTTGGCGGTATCGTATCGCATGTACGATTTCGGCTGGTTCTTTGTGTATTGTAGTTTATTCTTAAGTTAGGTTAAATATTAACTGTAATGTATAAATATGTACATCAGCTCTAGATGTATTATGAAACCAAGTTATGGGTTATAATTATTATGAGCCGGCAGCCATATGTAATTTCGCGAAGCGATCGGACGCCGGCCCTTTAGTCTCTCAATCAACACCATACAGCCAACATCTCCCCCCTCCCGGCTCTGACTCAACCCACAGTTCACCATGTTCTACAACTACTAACAATATTAACAACAGTCCTACATCACCAGTCCTCTAAGCTAAGTTCATTGTATCGATATTGTATTATGTGAACATTCCTACATGTCATGCAATTGAATTAGCCGCGTGTGGGGGACTGGATTACACCCATCGAATACCTCGTTGGTAATTACATTATAACTATTTGTTGGGATATTTCATGTACCAGTGATATGTAATTTAACCTCTTTATCTAAATTCCCGACACAAGCACTTTAACCCTTCGTTCCTGGAAGGGCTCTTGAACGCCCATAAAAAAGCATACACGAGCTGCCCGGAAGGACTCTTTAACGCCCAGTGGTTGAAAGCCTGTGAGCTTGGTGTGCGAGGCGTCGGTCCGACGCATGTAAACAACAGCCGGCTGGACCGACGCCCCGCATCTCAGGCCACAAGAAGGAGTGCGTCGCTTGTTCGTGTGTGCCTGTATGTTGTTGTTAAGTATCGAAAAGTAGTGTAAAGTGGCTGTTTTTGCCATAAAATTATCTCCACTGAAATCATCATCACAACTCAACCACTTAACTTAGAGAGCTCTACTTAACGCTATTCTACAGGTAATAAACATATCTACGCTTGGGGATGCGCGGGAATGCGGAAGCAGTCAGAATAACAAAGATACGGTAGCCTAGGCGTAGACGTTTTTCGGCCAAAACACCCGGGTTTCGGGGAATATATATATATTACATAGCCGGGGCTGGAGGGTTAACAGGATAAATAAAATGGAAGAAATAGCCCAAAAATGAATTTATCTATAGCCTACCGGTATATATTGCCGGACACCTTGATCCCCGAAGGGGTGACCCTGAACGAAACGCCTGCATATTTCAAGCTCGCTTGAGTTATCACTCGATCGTCTTTTAGAGCATTTTGGCCCGGGGTAATTACCACACCATCGCGTCATAAGGAGTTTGAGGGGGTTAAATTGCTAGATACATAGAGGAAGAGGAATGCCAAGTAAAGCAAAACAAAAATATATAAGATATTTTTAACGTGATGTTGCTTATAATAATTTGTACCTCTGCAGTTTCTCCATGGCTAACGAAAAAGGTCACATTCCTAAGAAGCCTCAACCAAAAAGACTAAGCTTTTGTACAGAAAAAATGCCACACCATTACCCTTATGGTGACCCTATCAAATAATCAAAACAACCACACTTCTTAACCCAATTCCCGCGGGGCCCCTCATATGACGGAGACGATTTTCCGGCTATTTTGTAGGCCAGCTTTTGCAAGCAGCACGGATGGACGTCAGCCGGAGCCTACAGGCCCCGCCACGACACTGAGGTTTGTGTGAGAGAGAGCTCACTTATGTGCAGCGTCACACATAGCGAAAACAGAAAATAGTTGGTCATTTTTAGCAATTTTGCCTATCGGATTTTGTAATTTTTAGCAATTTTGCCCTTCGTTTGCAAGATCCTTACAAGAAACCCAGACGTCGTACAGGGATGATTCAGGAGTAATTTGAAAGCTATTAACGTACTTTCACGAATACATAATTGTATTAATTGTACATAATCGCTCTGGCTTTTGCTTATGCATGAAAATGAGCAGGGAATGAAGGCAATTTCGGGCAATTATGCCTACTCGTACAGGAGTCCTTGGAGCGGCTTCGGTCGCGCCGGGAATTTCCACACCTCTCACACCACACACACATCACACAGTTTTTCCTACACCGAGAAATGACTCTCCGGCTGTCATTTCTCGAAGATTTCTTCTAGCTGGAGACATTGAGAGCAACCCCGGACCCAGTTACACATACATATGTCCAACTTGCTCAAAACCCATCACTTCAAGTCGCCACACTAAGAGTTCAGTTCTCTGCAATTCATGCAGGAACTGGACCCATTTCACCTGCACAACACTTGCCTCCAAGAAACACTACACAAACACCTGGACCTGTTCCTCATGCCCCTCCCTCTCCCAGTCAAATCCCTCGCCTAAAACCCGTCCACCTCTCCTCCCCAACCCACCTAACCTTCCCATATCATCCACTCCCCCCCCTAAAATCCGTCCAACTCTCTTCCCTAACCCATCAAACCTTCCCATACCATCCACATCCTCAACTCAACACACCACACCACATCCTAATCCATTCCAACCCCCATCTCCTGCTCCCCAATCCCCACCCCCACCTCACCCATCCCAACCCCCAGCCCCTCCCTCACCCCCACCCCCACCCCCTCCTCGTGCAGCAGCACCCAACATACATCGTACACATAACATTAACATTCTCCAATTGAACATAGATGGCATCAACACAAAGAAACACAAACTCTCACACTTCATCAAACAGCACAACATACATATTGCCATCTTACAAGAAACAAAACTCCACAGAACACAAAAAACACCCACATTTCATGATTTCACCACCATCAGACAAGACCGGGCTGTCGGCGGAGGCGGTGGACTCATCACCTTGGTACACAAAGAAATATCATACATAGTTACCAGTGTACAAACCAAATCCCTCCTCCCCCCAAATGATAACACAACAGAAATACAATCAATTAAAATACGCACTGGCAACAACTCCAACATAACCATCATAAACACATACATCCCCTACAGTACCAAATTAATACAGACCACACTTACAACACATCACAAACACCCCACACATCATCCTGGGTGGTGACTTCAACGCCAAGACGTCGGCCTGGTTTGTCGACAACCCCGACACAGACAGAGGGCTGGTACTACAAAACCAAACTGATAACCTCATCATCCTTAACGACATCCATCAACATACCCATATTCCTCACCAAGCCCTCTATAACCCATCATCTCCAGACATCACCTTTTGCTCCCCAGAACTCGCCTCCACAACATCCTGGAGGGTGGTCAAAACCTTAGGCTCTGACCACCTCCCGTTCATTATCACCACCAAAACCAGACTCACACCAGCTAGCCACAAACACACATACACCAATTATAAAAGAGCTAACTGGGAAGCATTCACAAATGAGACAGAACAACACTTCACAACTCTAAACAGTACACCCATCACTAACATCAACAATGCTGTACACATACTCAATAAAACTATCCAAAACGCTGATAAGAAACACATTCCAAGAGGTAACAGAAAAAGACACAACCCCAACTTCACACCAGAAATTCAAAACCTCATCAGACAACGCGACATACTGAAACACTCCCCAGCACCCCACACACAAGACATCACACAACAAATCCAAGCACTCAACACCCAAACTAACAACAAAATACAAGAACAACAAAAACTAAATTGGAATAACTTCCTACCAACACTTGATCACAAAACAAATCCCAAAAAACTCTACAAAACACTAAACAGCATCACACTTTCTAACAGCAACACAACACCATCACATGCTGCAATCACAACAACAGACTCTACTCCTTCATGTAAACAACAAGCAAACACTCTCATCAATCACTTCTCACATGTCAGCCACCTAAAACCTCACAAAGACGACCGACGTGTCATCCGACGTAAGAGACAATTCCCCACAGACCCTGACTATACACCCTTCACCAATCACCAGACAAAGCATATCATCAACAATCTCAAGCACTCACCCGCTTGTGGCCTAGACAACATAAGCAACATACACCTCAGACCACAAGGCATACAAGCACTCACTAACATATCAAACTACAGTTATTCATACAACACAATACCAGACATTTGGAAGCATGGTCTCATCACCACATTCCCCAAACCCAACAAAGACCCCACGCTACCCTCCTCGCACCGCCCCATCACACTCCTTTGCTCCCCTTCCAAAGTCATGGAACGCCTAGTATTACAACTAATTACACCCGACCTACCCCTAGCTCCAACACAACATGGCTTTAGGCAACTGCACTCCACAAACACACTTCTCACAGACCTTACACAAAGAGCTTTTTACGGCATCAACTCAGCTAGACCACCACACAGATCACTATTAGCCACACTCGACATTAGTAAAGCCTTCGATGCCATCCTCCGCCACAACCTAACAAACAAAATCGACAACACAAACATGCACAACAACACAAAAAGGTGGCTGGCCAACTTCCTAGCAGGAAGATGTGCACACATATCTTTTGCCGGTCAGTCATTTAAAATCAGAAACTTTCCAAACGGAGTCCCACAAGGATCCGTCCTATCGTCCGCACTCTTCAATCTGTACATGCACGATATAACTACACCCAATACGCCCCAAATAAACTTAGCCTCCTATGCTGATGACATAACACTCACATGCACACACCATGACCCAAAAAGAGCAACAGATCTACTTCAACCCTATCTCAACACACTACATGGCTGGTGCACTACAAACAGACTTAATCTAGCCCCAGCCAAATCCACTGCAACCCTGCTCACAAGCTGGACAGGAGAACACGAATACATCCCTCAACTCACCATAAACAACACACCCCTAACACATACACACACACCCAAAATCCTAGGAGTAACATATGATACTCATATGACATTCAAACAGCACACCACAAACATTAAAAAGAAACTGTACCCAGACTTAACGCCCTCAGGTCACTTGCTCACACAAAATTTGGACACAACAAAGAAACTACCACCACAGTATAAAAACAATACATAAGATCAGTGATGGAATACGCAAGCCCAGCCTGGGCTAACCTAGCTGAAACACATCATAAGACCTTACAGACTATTCAACAAACAAGCCCTGAAGATCATTACAGGCTGCACAGCTACTGCACCCACAGATCACCTACATCAAGAAACCAAAATCCTCAAAGTCAAAGACCATCTGGACTTGAGAGGCACTCAATTCCTGGCAGCAGCCTCCACAAACCAAGACCACCCACTAAACTACATGGCAACACACCCACAGACACCAAGAAATATCAAAACAACACGGTATCACACACAATTACTGTCCTCTCTCCCTCCCTGCCCACCCCGAACCAACTTCCAAAAGCACATCCATACTCATATCTCTCGCCGGTCCATCCACTCACTCACAGGCAACACGCAGCTGCAAGCACGACCTCCCAAAATCCATCCTTCCTAATCCTCCCTCGCGAGGACAGAGTCCACCTGGCCAGGCTGAGATGCGGACACCATCCAGCTCTCCTGAGCTATCAGAAGAGACTGGATGAATCCGTTGTCGACGCCTGCGCGGGATGTAACACAGCACCCCATACCATTAAGCACATCATAGAAGACTGCATTTCACACAACCACTTACGCCAACAACACAATCTACACTCAATGAGAGCTCTGTGGGTAAGCCCGATCGTGGCCATGGCCTTCCTTAGGGACTCGGGGCTGTTCGGCCAGGCAGCTTAGGGACAACAACAACAACAACAACAAAACATACATTAATAGCTTTAACCAAAATGGTCACTCTTAACCCTTAAAGCGGCTCACCACTTATAAGTCGGTTAAATAAAGCTGGACTATGTGGCGGCGCTCGACATAGGTCGAGTGGCAATTTCAGCACGTAATGTGGCTGAGAGAGAGAGAGACAAGTGGTGGCAGGAGACTAGCGAGCGTATGACTGCTCCAGACCACCGCGGCGAACCTACTGACACAAATCTCAGCTCCCTCCTCCCTCTCTCACTCGCTACATACTCAATTATGTACCGAAAGTACCGAATTACCTGCTTTTTGCACTCGCGTTGCACGGTTATTGCAAGAAAACTATCCATCATACAAGGATCGTTATGGTGTCATTCGAAAGCTCTGTTTATGCCCTTTCAGGGATAGATACTTGTTTTACGTTCTGGGTCTTATTTAGGCATGAAAATGATCACGTAAACAGCCCTATTTTGGCTAAAAACACCCCGCTGGGCGGTACACATAAATAAACCGCATAGGCCGCTAAAGAAGGGTTAATGGTCTAAGTGGCCATAGCCAAAATGGCTACACTATATTCCTTCTGTAGTTTCTCCATGCCCGATAAGATACATGATATTTTGATATATCTGGAACAGCCCTTGTATCCAACACAATACCCTGCGTGCAACCCCGCTCGAACCCCGCACGAACCCCGCACGAACCCCGCACAACGTTGCTTGCAACTTTAATTATTATTATTATTTTTATTGTTATAGTTAATTTTATTAATTTGTACCAGTAGAGTTGTTACCCTGTACGCATGTTTGTATGTCTGATTTTGCTAGTTCCTACTGATGTATTTGACCCATATATAGGCTCCGCCTCCCCTCTCCCCATGCTTCTGCCCACTCCCTGTCCTGCCTCCTTCCTCCCTCCCAACCCCCACCTCCCACTCCTCCCCCGCCATCTGTCTGGACGGATATTTAAGGCCTCCTATGTACCAGCATTTGTTAGTGACCTGATGAAGCTATTTGCGAAACGTTGTCAATAAAGTGCTCTTCCTCAGATGGTGTTTTTTATCCAATATTATTTGCTCTCACTTAAACATTAGGCTACCATAGCGCGGTTGGGAATATGAACATGATTAGATTAACCCTTTCACGCTTATGACGCGATTTTGAGCCTATTAGGGATACTTTACAGCCTTGTTACCATCAGGGGTATTTAGAAACCTTTAGTTTAGTTACTTCAACCTATGCAGTTGTCTTTGAGTTAGCTGTGGGCAGAAAACTAATTTTGGAGAGGTAATTACAGTATACGAGTGAGAGAACTCTATTTCTTATTGCTAATCTGGTAACCTCTGCATCATAAAACCGTGAAAAGTTAATATCCAGTATTCGAGAATGGATAATAAGTCGTAGACGTGTGCATAAACCTTTAACCGTTCTGGTGGTGTAATGGTTAGAGTGTTTATAAATGTGTGTGTGATAACCCAGGTTCGAATCCCGGTGGATCACATATATGCTTTCATTAATTTCGTTAGAGGTGTTTGGTGTTGTGGTGAAATTAATAAAAATATAGATTAACTCAGGTACCGTTAAGTGATATATTTTGATATTGTATAATTGTTAAATTTGTTCGTACTTTTGATTTTGTGCTGTGTGTGACATGTGAAGGATAGCAAGGAGGTTTAGGATGTCAACAGGATCAGGATGTGTTGAATAATCATTATAGTTGAGAATTATAGGTTCAAATGCATAATGCATGTTGATATAAATTGCATGGAATGGGACATTACTTCATTCTTAAATACTAAATACTAAAGCGTGGTTATTAAATGCTAAGTTTATCTTAAACTCTACTGTATATGGTAGTTTATATCAGGGCTACCTGTGTACGTCCATCCCGTGTGCATGATATGTCAAGAACACTCCAAATAAGAATCCCCCCCCCCCCCCTCTCTCTCTCTCGTTTCACACGTTCTTTCGTTTCCTGATTTCAGTTCCCTTTCCTTATCCTTTTGTTGGTTCCCTCTCCCCTTCCTCTTTATTCCTACCTCCCCTCTCTTTCTCTTTCTGATATTACGTAACCTTGCTTACCTCACCCCATTGTTTCTTTATTGTGAATTGTTTGCATGATAGTGTGGAAGTTCATGTGGATGGAAGAAGGTGAATATTATTAAAGGTCGTTAACATACTAATGAAGAGAGGGAGAATGGGGGGACGATTACAATAAAACTAAATGCAAATTGAATATAACATCATACACAATGGACCTTATAGGAAGGAGAAAGATGACCTTTTTACGAGCAAGAGTTTTGTTGAAAGACGGGAGTGGGCCTGCTGAGAGAGAGAGAGTGTGTAATAAATAATTTAGCATGGTGTCCTATATACTGTAGTGAGTGTAAAGTGCATATCGGTGACGGATAACATCATTATATTGTATATTGCCATACTAGTAAGGGATATGATGGAATTCCAATAGTCACTATGTAAACAAAGCATATCCAAGCTATCAGCCATGTATGTTGGTCCACTTTAGTAAACATTGGTGTTCCGCTTCACACATACCAGAGTGATCCCTTCAGTCAGGTCGTGGGATAAAGCCTACATTAGATTTTGGCTTCACGACTGATGTGGGTCTGAGGGGAATTGGATAGGTGCAGTGTTGAAGACAGTCTCAAAATGTGTTCTTAACCCCTTTCGTACCGGCTACGTCTCATTAATTTTATTTTGGCTACTATTAGACGATTGAATGCAGTTTAACAAGGGCCTCCAACAATTAACAAGTTTCGAACTATCCTACATAACCCTTTTTACTACCACAGATCCTTCTTAAACTGCACAAAATCGTCTCAATATAGCGGGAATAAAATGAAAAGACGTCGCCGGTACCGAAGGGGTTAATAGTTTTTACATGATTAGTGCCTACAATGTTCATCTAGATACCGTGAGAGGTCAGTTCATTAATGGTGTTATCACACTGATCACTCAACAGTAGCCCGCCTCATAGCAACTCCCTCACAACTGTTTATGTGTAATTATTATCACTTTATAATCGCTTAAATATATATTTGCGTTGTGTATTTCCATATTTTGATTTGCCCATATTAGCATGTTATTATATGACTCTTAACCCTTTATTAGCGGCGCGCAACATATGTCGAGTGAAAGAAATTTGGACTATGTGGCGGCTCACAACATAAGTCGTGTGCCATTTTCAGCACGTAATGTTGCTGAGAGAGAGAGATAAGTGGTGGCAGGAGAGTAGCGAGCGTATGACTGCTCCAGACCACCGCGGTGGACCAACGGACATGAATCCCACCCTCCTCCACCCTCTCACACTCGCTACACAGTGAATTATGTAGGGAAAGTACCGAATTACATGGTTTTTGCACTCGTGTTGCGCGATTGTTGCAAGAAAACTAGCGGTCGTACAAAGATCGTTGGGGTGTCATTGGAAAGCTCTGTTTAGGCCCTTTCAGGGATAGATACTTGTTTTACGCTCTGGGTCTTATTTAGGCATGAAAATGATCACGTAAACAACCCTATTTTGGGTAAAAACACCCCGCTGGTGGCTACATATTATTTACCGCCTAGGCCGCTCGTTAGGTGTTAAGGATGCCCTACAACAAAACTGCCATTTCCACTGAGTAAACTGGGCCAAACAGGCTGATTCATAGTGGATATGAAATGTGAAAAACACTATGTACAGTAACGTAAACGATAAACTTCATTTACATACACCATGTTTCCTCCCATACAAAAACCGAGTCCCAATTGTACACACCCTAAAACCGACCATCCATATCATGAACCACTTTGTATGAGAGTATGATACCTCAGCACGTTTTGAGCCAGGAAATTGCTTTCTTTTGTAAAGACCTACTATGGATTTCAAAGGCTGCGTCACACTGTTTTTCGCAAATATCTCCCAAATGAATTGTTGTATCAGTATGGTATTTCAGCACAAAGCCTGTTACACCCCGACCTAATTTATGGCCGATATAGCATTTTGCTATATGTGTTACGTTAGCAGGTTACTCGTGAATATTAAGACGAAGCCGGGAGGTCACGTGTACACATTCAAAGGAATGTGTAGTATTCGTCTTGCCCCCCCCCCAACACCCCCCAAACCACTCCTTAGCTACCCCTAAATCTCCCCCTCCTCACCTTCCTTACCCCTCACCGTCTCCCCATCCACACCCCCTCCTCACTCTCGTCTCCCTGCATCTCCTATCAATATATTATACGGTTCATGTTATGCACTGTACTTGTAGCTACTTATATTATGTCAGTATATATATAGATATAATAATTATAGTGTATGCACTAATATTCATGCAGCTTACGATATTATTGAGTACGTAAAGAAGGGGTAGTGCAAATTGTTATGGAGGCAAGACGTATTCCACACTGTTAATTACTGTATAACCGGATGTTTGTGCACATGTGGTAGAAGGACAAAGAACACGTTCTATTGGTATTACCTGTGGTCTGGACCTATTGTGATAACTTGTTTTTATTTGTGCTAAATACTGTGCATTCATCATAAAATATAAACATGGTTAAGTTAAGATATTAATATTTTGTTAACTTGTGTCTTTGATAACCACATCATCACCTATAGACTGCATATACTTCTCTCCATCACTGCATCTCTCATTGTAGCCTTATCACATAAATATAAAGTACCAAATATACTGCATATATTGTGACGTATCATTAGGACTATTACATACATTACATTACTGTCATGAAGTAGATGCATTATGATCGATAAATATATTGTAGGAATAAAATGAGGCAAACATGACAATACTGTAAACCATTTATTCGCTATCACTGCCCATGAAAACATCGTCATCCTCGCCTTCATCGTCGCTGGTGACGTTGATTATTACAGGTTCCACGCTCTCGTGTATGTTGTCGGACTTCCAGTACCCCTCTTCAAAGTTCCGGGAATGCTGAACAGCACCCTGCCACACGTCCTTGTTTGCCAATAGCCGCGCTTCTTCCAACCTGGCCTGTAGATCCGCCCGGGTAAACCGCTGGAGGGAGGACCGCACATGGTGCTTCATGGTTCCCCATACTTGCTCAATGGCGTTGAGCTTTGGGTGACCAGGTGGCAGCCGTATGACCTCGTGGCCCCACTCACGGATGCTGTTGTCGACCTTGTACTTGGGCTGTGGATGGTTCTGCTGGCAGAGGAGCAGCAGCTCAAGTCGTGTGGCAACAGGGGGGATGGAAATCCTGCGGTGCTCCAGCCAGCTGATGAGGTCCGCCTTCTTGGTGGCTGTGGTAGGGCATCGACACTCGTCCATCAGTTGGCTGTGGTAAGGTGCATTATCCAGCACCAGTACAGATGGCTCTGGCAATGACGGCAGGAGGTGTGTTGTTAGCCACCGCAGGAACAGTTCGCCG
The DNA here is from genome assembly GCA_032716605.1 of Paralithodes platypus. Classification (NCBI taxonomy): domain Eukaryota; kingdom Metazoa; phylum Arthropoda; class Malacostraca; order Decapoda; family Lithodidae; genus Paralithodes; species Paralithodes platypus. The sequence goes on along the minus strand of CM064533.1, from coordinate 14,234,014 downwards.
TTCATTTCCCCATGGTAGTCACCCTGGGTTGTCTTGGCCGTGTAGCACAGATAGGACCCGACAACAAAGCCTTCGGCTGTGCCACCTGCGACCACCACAAATCGCTCCCCTTCTCCTGGTGGTACCTGACGACTGTAGGTGGTGCTGGTGGCAGGCTGTGTGGTATCCACCAATTCCCTGCTGTGGCCCATCCTGGTGGTAAACCAAGTCTCGTCAACATACACCACCTTCCTTCCCTCCCTCCGGTGATGCTGGAGAGCCCGGAGAGCAGCAATCCAGCGACACACCACGTCCAGAGATTCCCTCCTCACATACATCTTTCTCTGTGATGTCTTGTATTGGAATCCCATGGTGTGTATGAGCCGCCAAACTGCCGTCTCAGAGGTATCATTCGGGATAATACCAGCTGTCTTGAGGTCCGTCGCTATTACACTGAGTGTAAGATGTTGTCTGTCGGCAAACTTGCGGTGAATGTGGCGGCGTATGGCACCGACAGCAAAGTTGTCGATGGCGGCAGGTGTAGGCGGTGGTGCAGGTGTGGAAGGGGAGGACGTGGTAGCGCGTTGAACCATCTGCCTCACTCCTGCCGCAGTCATGCCCATGGTGTGTGCAACTCGGTGGTAAGGCCTGTGTGGATAATGATCAATGTTATTATTTTATATAGGCCTATTGTATTTCGTCTATCCTCTCTCTAAACATGATATTGCGATACAATGCAGTGTATGTCTTACTGTTATAGAAATGATATTATATAAATTATCATGCATAAAATTGTATGTATGAAACGTGTACGTATTACGTAAAACGGACACGAGGTATATAATACACAACATGGTCTCTTACACAGGAATATCAATTACCATCAACACCATTCCAATGAAAGATTTGGTTGCTAACTATAGGAATAATTAAAAGGTGGGGGAGGTAATGGAAAATTATGTTGTGGCGTAACATTTACCCACGTCCTCATCACCAATATTCCCGCCCGCTGGTGCAAATGTTACAGTAATGTTTAGGGATGCACACTTTGAGTTGAAGTACAGCCTCATTGGCACCCAGCATGAGGCCTCGTTCACCCTCAATGGTAATTGTTGCCTCACGGAGAGACGGATTGATTGTCAGCCACAAGAACATATCATGATATCTGGCTCAGTGCTCCTTAACACCTTACGAGCGGCCTATGCGGTTTATTATATGTACCGCACAGCGGGGTGTTTTTAGCCAAAATAGGGCTGTTTACGTGATCATTTTCATGCCTAAATAAGACCCAGAACGTAAAACAAGTACCTATCCCTGAAAGGGCATAAACAGAGCTTTCGAATGACACCATAACGATCCTTGTATGATGGATAGTTTTCTTGCAATAACCGTGCAACGCGAGTGCAAAAAGCAGGTAATTCGGTAGTTTCGGTACATAATTGAGTATGTAGCGAGTGAGAGAGGGAGGAGGGAGCTGAGATTTGTGTCAGTAGGTTCGCCGCGGTGGTCTGGAGCAGTCATACGCTCGCTAGTCTCCTGCCACCACTTGTCTCTCTCTCTCAGCCACATTACGTGCTGAAATTGCCACTCGACCTATGTCGAGCGCCGCCACATAGTCCAGCTTTTTTTAACTCGACTTATGTTGCTCGCCGCTAATTAAGGGTTAAATACACAATTTGAAAAATGTACACACTGACGTGGGTGTGGGATAGGCCCTTTTGACAGCTGGACCAGCCTTATGGGTAAATACATGGGAAAATATAATTTGCCTTCTCATATTCCCACAAGGGGGTAGGGAGGATCAGCAAGAACTACAGTACATAATATATATATATATATATATATATATATATATATATATATATATATATATATATATATATATATATAAAATACAAATACTCACACATTCCCCACAAAAAATTGATTCACCCCAGATACTAATACAGTATCTGGGATAAGTCCTTCCAGGATTGTCATTTTAACAGAAATTTCACATTACTCGGTCAAATATGGAAATATGGGAAGGCTACTGACTGACTGAATATCATTTGCAACACTCAATATCTCTGTCATGATAAAGCATTGGAATTTATATATGGATCCAGGGATGCCATTTGGCCGGATTATATCCATTCGGGACCATTCAGCCGTCTGTTTTTAAATGTCTACCCCTATCCAGGTGTCGATTTTTAGTTGGCGAGCGATAGCGAGCCAGCATATTTGAGGTTTTTTAGACAGCAGGCGAAATTTGTAGATTTTTTGGTAGAAAAATGTCTCCGGCAAAGCCGGGCTTCTCTTCAGAATGCTGTAGCAAAATTGTAGTCCTCTAACAGTATATGGCAATAGTTCCAGCTGATTGGTGATTGTGATTGTTACTGTTAAAACCATGGTTCCTACGGCACAAATACTGGTCGAAAGCACAGTGAGAACGCTTATTTTGCCAAAACAGCTGAAATACAACGTAGATACTATAAATATAGACAAAGCCATCTACTTACCTATTCAAACGTATGAATGTTCTACCGCGGGTCATCTCCCTGTTGTACAAGGTGGCAAGGCGAAGGACAAATGCTGTCCTGCAGCCACGGGGGCAATGGAGCAACATGCTGGACATCGTTGTTTGTGGTCGTGCCTCGCGCCTCAATAAATATTGACCTGTCATTGCTACAGTCATAGCCTCGGAAACCTCACCTGTTGTGGGGGTGGGCTCTCGTCAGAAAGTGACGAGGGGGGGGGGGGGGGGGGCAATTACAGGAGGCGGAATGTATTCAATAAAGGTACACTTTACATATCATGACACGGTTCAGAAGACACGTAATAATATACGATTCCGTTTATTTGGTTTACTACACATGACTGCATGCATTGGCCTCCTAATACACACATACGGCAAACCAGCCATTACCAAGGGGATTATGCCTTGCTTTCATGCTCGTTCGCCCCACTTCTTGTTTCCATGCCCAGACATAGCAGTAACTGTATGAATAATAGCAAAGTATGATACTTAACACCTTACGAGCGGCCTATGCGGTTTATTTATGTGTACCGCCCAGCGGGGTGTTTTTAGCCAAAATAGGGCTGTTTACGTGATCATTTTCATGCCTAAATAAGACCCAGAACGTAAAACAAGTATCTATCCCTGAAAGGGCATAAACAGAGCTTTCGAATGACACCATAACGATCCTTGTATGATGGATAGTTTTCTTGCAATAACCGTGCAACGCGAGTGCAAAAAGCAGGTAATTCGGTACTTTCGGTACATAATTGAGTATGTAGCGAGTGAGAGAGGGAGGAGGGAGCTGAGATTTGTGTCAGTAGGTTCGCCGCGGTGGTCTGGAGCAGTCATACGCTCGCTAGTCTCCTGCCACCACTTGTCTCTCTCTCTCAGCCACATTACGTGCTGAAATTGCCACTCGAGTTATGTCGAGCGCCGCCACATAGTCCAGCTTTATTTAACTCGACTTAAGTGGTGAGCCGCTTTTTAAGGGTTAAATACATAATTATATAGTATATAATGTACGTAATCACAATAACCTAAGTATTCACGATAACATAAACCGTATACTACAGCTTTGAAAGAGGGAGGGTGAGTGGGAGTAATGAGGGAGACGGGGAGAGGGTGAACTAGGCACTAGGGTAATGGTCTGGGGGTTGGTAGGGGGTTTGGAGGGGTTAGACAGTACCCCACACTCGTCTGAATGTGTACAAGACCCTAGAGACGATGACTGGATTAGACTTAATATTCTTCCGTAAACTTCTGACTAAACACTCATGGCAATGTAATATATTATCTATAAATTAGGTCGGGGTGTAACAGGCTTTGTGCTGAAATACCATACTGATACAACAATTCATTTGGGAGATATTTGCGATAAACAGTGTGACGCTGCCTTTGAAATCCATAGTAGCCACCTTTTATGATGTAATTAACTCATTCAAGTCTCATTGACACTACTTATATCCATATAATATACTGTCTATTGTTTGCAGTACAGTTGTGATACAACTAAGCTGTGCCACGTTTATCGTCGCGTATATAACAGTTACCCTTCCCTTCACTCCCAAGTACATGTAGTGTTTCTGTGAACCATAAACAACAACCAAGGTAATATATCTTACCATTGGTTGTCTCAACATCACAAGTGGTGCCACTCTCACAGGAACCACAGAGAAGCTCGGGAGATCCAATAACTTGGCCTGAATTGCCCGGTTCCGACGAAAATATCTTGTTGTTGTGCAAGATTGGCTGCTTGTCAGACATACAGTAGGTCAAAAGTGATAATGCTGCCTGAACAAGTTGTTTGCACTTAGACGTTTTCATTTATATTCCATAATTAACCATATATAACAGCAACATTACTGAATTATCCATATGATTTTCACTTATACTTATTGATCCTGAGTTAACTTTGGGACAATATTGGTGACTTATTAGTCACGGTATAAATATGTTGGGGGGGGGGGACCCCCTCTCCTTTGATGTCTCAAATGCTTCCGTGTTCTATAGATGACGTCGCGTAATGGAATAATCTCGTATCCTGTGCGGTTTGTAATTTAATATTGGGATACACATTTGGAAGGATAATTATTGCTGATGTCAATATACACATGTTTGTTTTGTGTATTTAACTATAGGAATATTAATATTAAATTATTCAATTACCCTGACATCTATACTTGAGTGAGAATATTCAATCTGCTTGTAAACACTTATTGATATTCTGTGCCATCCGAGGCCAGTCGTAAATTAAACTTTAGAACATTTTGTGCTGTACCATGAATATTACCAACAGATAAGGGATACAAATATAATACATTAACCGAATTATTATATCAATATAGCGAAAATAAGCAAGAGGTGAAACGAACAATACATTCTAAGTGGATGAAAAGAGAAACATTCAGAAAACAACAGGACATTTGAACTCGAAACAATTATACAACAATAATTTATGCCATTGGGCGTTGCAAAATCTATCTCCCCGAAATACACCAGACCAGACCAGCTACATACACGTTATATTTATATTCTTATGGACGATATCAAACACCAACATGTTAAGGTGACTAGAAGTATTTGAGGAAGACTATAAGTTGTCTGCAAACTTTAGCATTTGGTCGTGCATGAGTAGCCTACAAGGTGCTAAGAGAAGGTGAAGGGATTGGAAATTAATCTAGATTATTTATGTTTCGTTGGTATTTTATAATTGACTTGAAATTGCCACACGACCTAGGTCGCGCACCGTCAGATAGTCCAGATTTATTATACTCGACTTATGTTGCGCGCCGACACATAGGGGTTAAATTTTTTGAATAACTAGACAAATGACTTCCACAAGCACAGATAGACACTGGCACAAGATGACAAACTAAATTAACCTTAAGCCAACAACTTAATGTGCGAACGATGAATAATATAATCAAACACATATCTTAAATTAACCCTCTCCGACATATGACGCGATTTTGAGCCTATTGGGGATACTTTAAAGCCTTTGTTACCATCAGGGGTATTGAGAAACCTTTAGTTTAGTTACTTCAACCTCTGCAGTTGTCTTTGAGTTAGCTGTGGGCAGAAAACTAATTTTGGAGAGTAATTATAAGAGTGAGAGAACTCTATTTCTTATTGCTAATCTGGCAACCTCTGTGTCATAAATGTGTGAAAGGGTTAAACATCTAACTAATGGTAGTTTATTTAATACAATTGTGTATGCAATTGTACAGTCATGCGCAGGAATTCCCTGACAATTTATGAAGGCACAATTCGATACATTAGGGCAGATGTTACAGAGTGGTCTTGCCACTGGACTGGTAATCCAATGGACCCGGGTTCGTATCCCAATATGTCAATGGGAAGATATTATTGGCATGGAATTTGTGGTGTATAATCGTGGGTATTAAGTGTTGTCATAGATTCCAGTGGTTTTCGCTCAACAAGTGTTATTAGTATCTTTATAGTTCCTGGGAAAAGTGCTTATCCCTCAGAATATTAGTCAGTGTCCGAAACTTTGTGAAATATCTGACAACACTTATTAACCTCGACTGTACCTAGTTTCAGTGCATTACCACAGCACACCGAAATGCCAAAACAAAATACCCTCATTGTTCCCCGATTAAATAGCACTGTATGAATATTCCCATATTCAAATTATGCTATTATTCATATTATTATGTGGCAATGCCTAGTGAGTTAATTTCTTAATAGGTGGCGTTCTGAGAGTGAGGGTCCTAGCCTGGGGAGTGAGACTGTGAGGCGCAGGGGCGAAGCCGCTTCAGAGATGGAGTTGGGTTCGAGCCGTGAGTGGGTGCTTCGTATGTCTCACTCCCTAGACTGGAACAAGACCTCACGGGCCTCACCGTGTTCAGCAGTAGAGTGTAAAGGCTATCAGCCTATGCCCGAGAGGGAGTAGTTGGAATATAGAAAAAAAACAAAAAAAAACATTGGCGATATATTTAAATAAACTGCTGGGGCCAAAAATAACACTTTACATGTGATATGCTAGTTAAACTAATGATCACATTATTGTTTCCATCATTATGAGGTATTGATGTATTCATAAACACAAATGCACATACAACATTCGGGACTGAAATCACCAACGTAGAGTAGCGGTCACAAGTGATGATACATTGTGGTTGTCCAAACCAGGTGGGGTAAACAACGTGGGGAAATGTCATTGTCGAACTGGGCTGAAATTGTGTAGCCTATTAGGCAAGAATAGGAAGGCTTTCCAGAGCTTAATCTATATATGTATGTATGTATGTATGTAAATATACAGACACATTCCCCACAGCTGGAGGCTAAATATATACCAACATCAAAACAAGCATTACACATCACGAATACCTTAGAACACCAAATCAGCTTTTGTTTCCCACTCCAATATATCTCCAGTGAGTCCCCTCCAGTACCTCTGGATATTCTCACATAAATAAAACAAATTTGGTTAAAAATTACCAGGTACAATGAAGCAGACCAGTATAGCCTGGTCGCTTTTGATACTTCTACTAATTTCTTATTTCTGAGCTTTCTTCTTACTCTCTTTACTTAATCCCAGTAAATGTATTGCCCTCCAATCTAGACCTCCAACTAATATTCAACTCATTATCCCTTATTTGGTCCAGCATTTTTAAAAATAGTCTTTTTTACTTATCTATATACCTCCGATCCGATCCGAGTACCCCCCTCTCTCTCTCTCTCTCTCTCTCTCTCTCTCTCTCTCTCTCTCTCTCTCTCTCTCTCTCTCTCTCTCTCTCTCTCTCCATTAGTTCTATAATTCACTCCTCTGCTCTCATTCGGTACTTCAGCTTGATTTTCTGCTCCATAATTTACAACACAATGAAGCGTTTACCCTTTAATATAATTTGTGTTTTCCTTATTGACTTTTGTATTTATACTACAATAATATACTGAATGTTCAAGTTATCTGTTGTTTTTCTTCATGTTATTGAAATTACTATCCACTTTATTATGTGGCTTAAATATACAGTATGTATTATCTATCATCACTGTCACATATCTTTAGCCACTCATTGCCCAGGCTTATATTCTGTGTTCACGATAGTCTCTGGTCCATCCATTTAACTTTATAATCATATATAACATAATGAATGGCTCAGCCTAACCGTCTATGCGTGTCTTTCTGTCTGCTGGTCTGTTTTTGGTGCTCTAAGTTTATACATACAGATATCTAGTAAAATATAACACTGTATTAGGGTCCTGCAATCACAAGATGTGCTATAAAAGAAAATGTTGGTGGGAAGAGAGAAAGAAGGTAAATGGTATCTCAGGAACTGCACCGTCAGGGGAGAATAACCGACGTAAAAGTCAATTGGTGATCGTACAAAGGAAATCAAGCAAGCAACAACAGATCTAGTGACCCTTCTAGGCTGCTTGTCCTCCAAAACACTGAGGATCAAGTGTCCAAACAGTGGTTTAGAGTGGGTAAGGGAACATTGGAAAGGGAACTACTGGCCTGCCACTAACGTGGCAGGACTAGGAAGTTAGTAGGGGACATATGGGTTAGTAACTGAGGGGAGGATAAAATAAAGTTATTCATTTACAAACGCAGTCAGTCGCGGGTTTGATGCGAGATATTTGTCTAGGCGGAATTTAAATGAATCAACGGTGCTGCAGTCTATAACGTCTCGGGGAAGCCCATTCTACAAGTTGACAACTCGATTGAAGAAGAAATTCTTAGATTCGTGTGAGTTAAAAGATTTACCAATAATTTTGCAACCGTTTCCCCGCGTGTAATTAGATTGGTCGATAATGAAGTACTTACTACAGTTCATATTGTCGATGCCTTTGATGATTTTGAATACTTGAATTAAGTCGCCTCTTAATCTGCGCTGGGTTAAAGGAAATAGATTTAATTCTCTAAGACGCTCTTCGTATGGTTTGTTCTTTAGGCTAGGTATCATTTTGGTAACTCTACGTTGAACTCGTTCTAGCTTGTTTATGTCTTTTTGGTAATAAGGGCAACAGCATTGAACGCAGTATTCCAGAAGAGGGCGGACTAAGGAATTGTAAAGGGTTAGGATTACGTCTTTGGATTTATGCTCAAATGATCTGCCTATAAAGCCAATTATTTTGTTTGCCTTCTTAACAACTTCTGAACATTGTTGACTCGGTTTTAGGTTACTCGATATTGTTACTCCCAGATCGGTTTCTCTGTTTACATTCTTAAGCTGAGTGCCATTCATCGAATAGTTTGCTTTCTCATTTAGGTATCCGATATGTAGTACTTTACATTTATCCGCATTGAAACTCATTTGCCAAATTTGGGCCCAATGTGACAATTTATCTAGATTGTGTTGCATATCGTCAACTTGATCTTTTGAGAGTACGCTATTTGCAATTTTTGTATCGTCAGCAAATTTTGAGATTGTACAGGTGAGACCCTCATCTATGTCGTTGATGTAAATTAGAAAGATAATTGGTCCTAGTACCGATCCCTGGGGTACCCCGCTACTTACATTGGTCCATTTAGATGCCTTACCGTTTATGACTACTCTTTGCTTTCTGTCGCTGAGCCAATTTTCTATCCATTTCAACACACCGTCTTGTATTCCATGCGCTTTTAGTTTTATCAGTAAACGTTTGTGGGGAACTTTGTCAAAGGCCTTTTGAAAATCAAGGTATATAATATCTACAGCTTTACTCTCATCGTAGAGGTTGAGGATATCGTGGAAGAAGTCTAAGAGGTTTGTTAAACAGGAACGTTTTTTACGAAAGCCGTGTTGAGTATCTTTAAGTATGTTATTTTCCTCTAAGTGATATCGTGAGAGAGAACGTCAATGGAAATTGAGGGTGAAGTCAGGAATAGCAAAAACATTGGTGAGAAATCCCAATTTTAATACAAGAACTTTAATACAATGTTTATGTCATGGATTTGTTCTCCTTTTTCATACCTACCAAACATATTAACACCTTTTATTTCCAGCACCTAAATCTTGGCTCAGACAACAACCGATTCGGAATAGGTTTTACAGAATTAGAGTTGGCAAATCTGATAAATCCAGCTTGATCCCTGCTGTCCGATCATCGCTCACACTCTGGCCCCGAGGATCAGTACCGTAAACTTAGGTTCCCGTTCCAGGAAAGACTGGCTTGAACATCGATGTGGAATCAGATTATAACTTTGCGAGATCACATTCCACTACACTTAACAAGCACACTAGACATCTTTCCAAAACATCTAATTTACCTATAATGTACCTGGTTTTGGCTCTGTCACTCTTTTAACCTTTGGGGGAGACACTTGTTACAGACAGCTTTGCCTTTTCCCTCCTTCATACACATAGAAAACAAATGGAATTCGTTAAATCTACCGAAAGGATTGATATGTTTCTCTACATAACGACGACACATTTGATAGTTGCAAGATTGTTGTAATGTATACTTTATAAATATTCAAAGCTGGTGTGAAAGTTATTTATTGCTGTCCTAAACATATTGTTTTCTGGTGTGTATTCCAAAGCACTTGTCGCCTATACTCATTCTTGTTTCATGTCTTAGGCCTACATTCAAGTACATAGCCCAGGTTCAGTATTCGTTCTTCTTATTTGTAAATAAATAATATATTTGTTCAACTGGGGCAGGTATTATTACAGTCTATAACAAACGAAACTAAAGGTTCTGGCCAGAGTGAGACAGATGGGTAAGTCTCCTTACACTCTATGCCTCTGTTGACCTAGCAGTAATATGGAACCTGGAGTTAGTGGACATTTGTGATGTCCCATTTGGAAAATAATACTTGTTGTAACACACAAACATCCAGTATCCCTTGTATTAAGGCTCGAACGGACCATGAATCAGAGATGAGCGTCGAGGTTACCCACTCTCTCAACGCATGCCCCTTAAATTTTATTTCGGACAAAAACAAAGAAAAATACAGTAGTTGTTGATAACCGTGCTTGTACCCTGAATAAACAGTAGTGAATGATGCACAATATAAGACAATTTAAAACCCAGCCAACAATGCACCCAATTAGTTAAAACAAAAAGTAATAACAATATCCATTGGAAGATCATTCAAAAAATATATCCGTAAACTTTATTTTCACTATATACAATTAATTGATTTGCCTTTATCTGGAATAATGTTGGTGTTTGTATTATCAAAAGGACTTAGACAAACTGGTACGTTTATCTGGAATAATGTTGGTGTTTGTATTATCAAAAGGACTTAGACAAACTGGTACGATTCAGTGGAGAGAAACGAAGCGTACGAAGAATTTCTTAAGAATTAAATCCTTTTAAATTTAATAAAGCGCTGATTAAGAAGGTACCTAATGCAATTAAATACAATTAATATTAGTCTTGACAATATAGATGCCAACAAATTGACACAGTTGACAATTACAATGTCATTAAAGGAAATGCTTGTCTAATTACTGAAAAGCCTTTTCACTTACATGAGGCAAAACCTTTTGGTTTCCAATCGTGTTTTGAGTAGCTATAGTCCGTTCATTCTAGGTTGGGAAGAAATCGTAATCTCTAACCTCTGTAACTCAAAAAGGGCTAGCGCAAATGAGCTGTCAATTTCCACATCTATTTCCTAGCCAAGTGTTCCTATTTGGTAGAAATGTTAGCTCGATTGCTCTAATCCTTTTTGAGTTATGAGAGATTATAGGTTAGGATTTCTGCCCAACCTAGAATGAACAGATTATAGTAGTGTGATCGATTGTTACATCATTATAACTTTCAAAAGACAACTCAAAAAATATCATCATACATTTTCCTGACTCTGCTGAGATATAATACTGCAACATATCCAACGATTCCGTATATACCAGTAGCCTTTTAATTAGGAGAGAGAGAGAGAGAGAGTGTGTGTGAGTATGAACTCGAGCTATTCATAAAACGGCTATGCAGCCTCTGACACCAGGAGAACATTTACGGGTAATAACTGAGTAAGTCCATCAATAATGTTCCACTGGTCATTACACTGTACTGTTTAACCCTTTCACGCACATATGACGCAGAGGTTGCCAGATTAGCAATAATAAATAGAGTTCTCTCACTCTTATAATTACCTCTCCAAAATTAGTTTTCTGCCCACAGGTAACTCAAAGACAACTGCAGAGGTTGAAGTAACTAAACTAAAGGTTTCTAAATACCCCTGATGGTAACAAAGGCTTTAAAGTATCCCCAATAGGCTCAAAATCGCGTCATATGTCGGAGAGGGTTAATGTCCGTGGCTGAGTATTTGACAAATGATCGTAATTCTTGTGAGTCGATCAGATTTAATAAAATATTTGTGTAATGCCCATTATATATACCTTTTTAGAGGTGTGAATATTAAGTAAATATAGATTATACATGATTCAGAAATTAATTTTGTCTGTATTAATATATGTTTTAACATATACACTCTTACTTCTTACAGTTATACATTTATACTTGAATAAAGTTTTTTGGATAATAATTGGTAACTCAGAGAGTAGGATACTATCAATAGTGTCTGTGTGGACGTTTGAGTGAATTGTCAGTGAGAAATGAAAGACAAATGCATATATGCAATATTTGTGCAGACATGATAATATCAAGACTTAGACTCATACTACTAAAGCCGGAAATAAATATTTTGATGTGGCTTATTTTCAATGAAGACCAAGTCAGTGATTGCAATATCAGAAAGAAGGATAATTATGTGAGGATAATACTTTTTGTCTACAAGAATATTTTAATCTACGAATATTTGTTTATGTTTCAAAGTTACTAATGCATGTGTTTTCTTCTTCAACAGTTGGGTCAGTGATGGTGACAGTATTCGGAACAACATCTACACCATGTGTAAGTACCAGATTATGATTATAATTAATAAGTTGTTTTCGCAACAATTAATCGACATATAATGTGTTAATAGATAGTTTAGTATGTACTGTATAGTATTTACGGTGTGATGAGTTCCCTCAACTCGTTAGTTATTATTTATTATAATTAGTTTTAATATATTTTTTCGTACAGCAAATTTCGAGCAAATTATAATTGTATGTTAGAAAGTGTGTACAATACTGCGTGTTGAAATGACATGCACAAAAACAAAAGCTAACGCGTAAAGAAGTAACACCTTGGGAATGAAGGCCAAATGGTGCAGTTAATCAATCAAAGGAAAAGTAAAACCACGAATGTTAGTTGTATCATGTTTTCCTCACAAACAATAGGTAGCACACATTTCAACGGACTCTCAATAGGTTTCCTTTTTCTGCCGTCCGTCATATTTTCGAAGTTGTTCTGTTCACAAAGTCTTCTACAATCCACCTTTAATATTTGTTGTTAATTGATCTTTGTGCCCACACATTTTGTCTTAAATATGCAGACGGCAGTTGAAGTATCATTTTATAATCATGTTAGGTTAGATAAGATCTTGCCTACAAACTACCCGAACTCGATTGCATAACAAACCCTCCATACAGGCACTTCACCACTATTACAAAGGAGTACAAAGGGAGTACAAAGGAAATCAAGCAACAACAGTCCTAGTGACCCTTCTAGGCTGCTTGTCCTCCAAAACACTGAGGATCAAGCGTCCAAACAGTGGTTTAGAGTGGGTAAGGGAACATTGGAAAGGGAACTACTGCTCTGGAACTAATGTCCGTGGCAGGATTAGGAAGTTAGTAGGGGACAGATGGGTTAGTAACTGAGGGGAGGATAAAATAAAGTTATTCATTTACAAACGCAGTCAGTCGCGGGTTTGATGCGAGATATTTGTCTAGGCGAAGTTTAAATGAATCAAAGGTGCTGCAGTCTATAAGATCTCGGGGAAGCCCATTCCATAAGTTGACAACTCGATTGAAGAAGACATTTTTAGCTTCGTGTGAGTTAAAAGATTTACCAATAATTTTGCACCCGTTTCCCCGCGTGTAATTAGATTGGTCGATAGTGAAGTACTTACTACAGTTCATATTGTCGATGCCTTTGATGATTTTGAAAACTTGAATTAAGTCGCCTCTTAACCCTTAACCAACGGCGCACCACATATGTCGAGTTGAATAAATTTGGACTATGTGGCGGTGCACCACATATGTCGAGTGCCATTTTCAGCACGTAAGTTGCTCTGAAAGAGAGCTGAGCCGTGGGACGAGCGTAGTAACCTTATGACCGCTCCCCACCACCGCGGTGGGTGTACTGAGCTGTATTCTACCCTCCTCCTCCCTCTCTCACTCGCTACACAGGGAATTATGTACGGAAATTACCTTATTTTAGGTTTTTTGCAGTCGTTTTGCACGATCATTGCAAGAGAACCAGTGGTCGTACAAGGATGGTTCAGGTGTCATTGGAAAGCTCTGTTTACGCTCGTTCAGGGATAGATACTTGTTTTACGCTCTGGGTCTTGTTTATGCATGAAAATGAGCACAAGAAACAATCCTATTTAGGGCAAAAAAAAAACGCTGGGCGGGACAGTGTAAAATACCCTACCACTCGCTCTTTGTGTGTTAATCTGCGCGGGGTTAAAGGAAATAGATTTAATTCTTTAAGACGCTCTTCGTATGGTTTCTTCTTTAGGCTAGGTATCATTTTGGTAACTCTACATTGAACTCGTTCTAGCTTGTCTATATCTTTTTGGTAATAAGGGCACCAGGATTGAACGCAGTATTCCAGAAGAGGGCGGACTAAGGAATTGTAAAGGGTTAGGATAACGTCTTTGGATCTATGCTCAAATGACGTGCCTATAAAGCCAATTATTTTGTTTGCCTTCTTAACAACTTCTGAACATTGTTGACTCGGTTTTAGGTTACTCGATATTGTTACTCTCAGATCGGTTTCTCTGTTTACATTCTTAAGCTGAGTGCCATTCATCAAATAGTTTGCTTTCTCATTTTGATGTCCGATATGTAGTACTTTACATTTATCCGCATTGAAACTCATTTGCCAAATTTGGGCCCAACATGACAACTTATCTAGATTGTGTTGTATATGCTCAACTTGTTCTTTTGAGAGTACGCTATTTGCAATTTTTGTATCGTCAGCAAATTTTGAGATTGTATAGGTGAGACCCTCATCTATGTCGTTGATGTAAATTAGAAAGAGAATGGTTCCTAGTACCGATCCCTGGGGTACCCCGCTACTTACATTGGTCCATTTAGATGCCTTACCGTTTATGACTACTCTTTGCTTTCTGTCGCTGAGCCAATTTTCTATCCATTTCAACACACCGTCTTGTATTCCATGCGCTTTTAGTTTTAGCAGTAAACGTTTGTGGGGAACTTTGTCAAAGGCCTTTTGAAAATCAAGGTATATAATATCTACAGCTTTACTCTCATCGTAGAGGTTGAGGATATCGTGGAAGAAGTCAAAGAGGTTTGTTAAACAGGAACGTTTTTTACGAAAGCCGTGTTGAGTATCTTTAAGTATGTTATTTTCCTCTAAGTGATTGATGAGTCTGTCTCTTATGAGTGTTTTTAGCATTTTACATACAACTGAGGCTAAGCTAATTGGACGATAGTTACTGGGTAGGGATTGCCTTTTTTTAATATCGGTGTTACGTTGGCTAGCTTCCACTGATCAGGCATAGTTCCAGACTGCAAGGATTTATTGAATAGCAATGTCAGTGGTTTAGAGAGCTCATCCTTAGCTTCCTTTAGGACTCTAGGTGAGATTTATCAGGTCCAGGCGTTTTATTTACCTTGAGTTTATCTAAACAATTCAATACTTCTCTCTCTGTAACGGTGATATTGCTTAGAACATCTGAATTATCAATCTGAAGCGGCGATGGCTGAGGTCTTCCGTTGTAAAAACTGATGCAAAGAAGGTATTGAGGGCATTACTCATTTGTACTTCGTCTTTGGTGTATTCTCCATGTTCATCGACTAACGGTCCAACAGTTGAAGTAACTACTTTTTTCTTTCTGATATAACTACAGAATTCTTTCGGGTTGGTTTTACTTTGATTCGCAACATGTAACTCTAGGGTCTTTTTACTTTGCTTAATTAACTTTTTGGCTTTGCGTCGTAGCTCTACAAATTTCACCCGTTCTTCGTCAAATTGTAAGGATTTTAATCTATCATTAGCAAACTTTTTAGCAAGCAGACAGTTTGAAATATCTTTATTCCACCATTTGGGCTTATTATTATGGCCTGTACGCCGTATTTTCGATGGTATGCAGTCCTGCACTGCTT
The DNA here is from genome assembly GCA_032716605.1 of Paralithodes platypus. Lineage (NCBI taxonomy): Eukaryota > Metazoa > Arthropoda > Malacostraca > Decapoda > Lithodidae > Paralithodes > Paralithodes platypus. The sequence goes on along the minus strand of CM064533.1, from coordinate 14,218,405 downwards.
TTAGGTAAGTGGTTTCGAATAATTCCCAAGATGTATTTATATCGTTATTGTTAATTAAAAAGCTCCAGTCAGTTTCTTTAAACATAGCTCTAAGTTTATGAAAGTTTGCTTTCTTGAAATTAGGGACTTTTTCGATGCTGCTATTTTGTTCGTTACTAGTAAACTTTAAAGTGAAAGTTATTGTACGATGGTCGCTGTTACTGAATTCATCACCAACTTTCAAATTCTCTATTAATTCTTCTTTTGTTGCAAGTACAAGGTCAAGAACGTTATTACCATGGGTCGGCGATCGAACAAATTCATAGAGTGAACTCTCTTGCAAGTTCGCATACAAGTCATGTCCGGAGTGAGAAGTAAGAGTATCGCCCCACTTGGTCATAGGTAAAATTAAGTCGCCAAAAAATACGGTATCTTGCGAGTTACTTACATCTGCAATTTGTTCATAAATTTCTCGGTCAGTTTGCACTGATTGAGCTGGAGGTCTGTATATTAATGCAAGTATTATTTTTGTACCTTTATTATTCTTTATTAGCACAAAAGATGTGTCGACGTTCACAATTTTGAGGTTTTAACAAGAGGGTCGGGTTAAGACTTTCTTTGATAAAAAATAAAACGCCACCTCCATTTTTATTTATTCGGCTGTTCTCAAACATTACATAACCGGGAAGTGAATACTCTGCTAAAAAGTCTTTATCTTCTGTATTGAGCCAAGATTCTGTTATGCCAATCACATCATTATTTTCTGTAAACACTAGTTCCTCTAAATCTGAAAATTTATTGCGTATGCTACGAGCGTTTGCATAAAAAACCTTTAAAGTTTGCTGTTTTAGAACTCACAGAACGTTCTTTAATCAAATTTTTGGTTCTGGTCGTATCTACATTTACATTCATGGCTGTCCTGGGTCCTCGGTCGTTATCCCTGGCGGTTTTGAATTTGGGTCGTGTTGGTGGAGCTTTATCCAAATTTGCGGTTCTTGACGGATTAACATTTAATTCCTTTGCAGGTTGCCATCCTCGCTGTCTTCGGTCCTCCTTCCTGGTTATGTAATGTTTATCATATTATTATTACCATTAGACAACTTACTTTAGTTTATAAGAACATAAGAACATAAGAAAATGGGAGTCTGCAGAAAGCTGATTGGCCTAAGCAAGGCAGCTCCCTGTCCCACACAACCCCAGTTCAATTACAAAGCCCAATTATAGGCTCAACACTCTAATACCCTGAGGATCATCTTACCAAAACGGTTAGAGATTAACGCAGGATTACGGGGGTCTGCAGAGCGCTGATTGGCCCAACCCTGCTGATCCCCCTTCACACCCAACCCTTCTCGTCCATATGCTTATCCAATTTTATCTTAAAGCTCCCTACCGTTTTTAATCCCACTATAGCACTTGGTAGTCCATTCCACCCATCTACAACTCTGTTACCAAACCAATATTTGCCTATACATTTTCTGAAACGAAATTTATCTAATTTGAAACCATTGGTACGAGTTCTTTCGCTATCACTGAGCTTTAGTACATTTGTCATGTCCCCTTTGTTAATCCCACTAACCCACTTGAACACCTCTATCATATCCCCTCTAACTCTGCGTCTCTCTAACGAATGTAAGCCTAATTTCTTCAACCTTTCTTTATACGGAAGATTTCTAATATTATGGATAATTTTGTCATTCTATGTTGTACTCTCTCCAATGAATCTATGTCCATTCTGTAATAAGGACACCAAAATTGAACAGCATAATCCATATGGTGTCTCACTAATGACAAGTAAAGTTTTAAGATAACATCAGCAGTTCTGTTACTCACACTCCTAGAGATGAACCCGAGAATCCTGTTTGCCTTGTTTCGAACGCTTATACACTGTTGTCTAGGCTTCAAATCATTGCTAACAAACACACCTAGATCTTTCTCACAATTCGAGTTTTCTAATTCCATATTAGCTAGTTTATATTTAACATTTGTATGCATCTTCCCTATCTTTAATACCTTGCATTTGTCAATGTTAAACTTCATCTGCCAATTTACTGACCATTCGTGTAAGGTATTTAGATCCCTTTGGAGGCACTCTATATCTCTAGCTGAATCAATTGTTCTCCCCATTTTGGTATCGTCTGCAAATTTACTTATCCTACTAGTTATACCTAAATCAAGGTCATTTATGTATATAACAAACAACAGTGGACCTAATACAGATCCCTGGGGGACACCACTTTTGACTGCTCCCCATTCTGACTTCGTACACTTTATGCTGACTCTCTGCTTCCTACCAATTAGCCATGACCTATTCCATCCCAACAACGCCCCACCTATTCCATGCGCCTCAACCTTTCTCATCAATCTCTCATGGGGGACTCTGTCGAAAGCTTTATTGAAATCTAAATATATTATATCATATGACTTGTCATTATCTACTGCTTCATATACCTCTGAGAAAAAACTAAGCAAATTAGTAAGGCAAGAACGTCCCTTAGTGAATCCATGCTGAGAAGAATTTATTAAATTAAATGTATCTAAGTGGGTTCTAATTTTACTAGCAATAATTGACTCTAGTAGCTTTCCTATGATTGATGTAAGACTAATGGGACGGTAATTGGATGCTATTGATTTGTCACCTTTTTTGAAGATCGGAACTACGTTTGCAAGCTTCCAAGCTTCTGGAACTATACCTGTCTCCAATGACTTGTTAAATAAAAATGTTAATGGGTAACTTAACTCATCCCTACATTCTTTTAATACTCTAGCATATACCTCATCAGGACCAGGCGATTTATGAGGTTTCATTCTGTCAATTTCCTTAAGCACATCATTTCTACTAATAGTAACCGTACTTAACCTATTTTCTATACTATCGCTATATACCTTACGGACTTCTGGAAACTGTGCCAAATTTGTATTAGTGAAAACGGAAAGAAATTGACTAATTAATGTACTGCACATTTCTAAATCATTTTCTGTCATTTCTCCTATCGAAGTTTTAAGGGGACCAATTACATCTCTAACCTTGGATTTATATAGTTGTTAAAAGCTTTAGGATTATTTTTTGAGTCATTGGCAACCTTAATTTCATAATTTCTTTTTTCTTTCCTAATATACCTTTTTACCTGTCTTGATAGATTCTGATAGTAAGCAAGTAGGTGAATTTCGCCTTTCCTAATTTTTCTATATATTCCTCTCTTTTGTCCTAGAAGATCTAATAGTCTATTATTCATCCATTTGGGTTGGTTCTGTGTTGATCTAAATTTTCTTTTGGGGATGAATATATTTTGTGCATTGAATACCGACTCGATAAAATTATCGTATGTATCTACCAAGGTTGACGTCTCTTCCTGACTTAAGATGACAGGTGCCTGAGAAGGGGTACATTCATTTGGACACCTGGATCGACTTAATTTTTTGACCATAGGGTCAGCTAATAGGGCTCTTCTTAACCCCCCATAATTGGCTTTTCTGAAGTCGGGTATTAATGTTGTATTCTCTCTGGTATTACCTTTCCATTGTATATTAAAATACACAGAATTGTGGTCACTATTTCCTAGGTGGTCCCCTATCTCTACATTATTTACCATATGTTCATTGTTACTGAAAACTAAATCGAGAATATTATTACCTCTAGTCGGCGTATCTATGAATTGAAATAAAAAACTATCTTGTACTACCTCTATAAACTCCTCAGAATCAGAGTCTCCTATTTGATGCAGCCAATCTATATTTGGAAAATTAAAATCCCCCATAATGCACACATTGCTAAACCTTGATGCCATTTTAATTTCCTCCCATAATGACGTTCCGTCATTTCTACTCATATTTGGCGGTCTATGCATAACTCCAATAACTATGGTCTCACTACCTTCGTTAACCTCTACCCAAACAATTTTCATTATCGTTATTTAGTCTAATACCTGATTTAATACAGCTTTTTAATGTACTCCTGACAAACACTGCTATACCGCCACCCCTCTTACTTGTTCGGTCATATTTAAACAGACTATATCCTTGTATATCAAATTCTGCTAAAAAATGCCTGGTTTCTGTATTAATCCACGTTTCAGTTAGCGCTATTATGTCTATATTTTCTTTGCTAACAAGGGCTCTAAGTTCGTTCATTTTGTTACATAGACTCCTACAGTTTGTGTAATATACTCTCAATATAATTTACCTTTGCGAATCAAATGGGTAAATATTATCTCAATAACCCCTCTCAATAACGTAGGTCCTTCTTAAGCTTCATACACTTAAATATTTTCAGCCAGAATCGAAGGAAAAAATGCGTCATGGTGCTGAATGGGTTAAGAGGAAATATTGGAGGAAGTTGAAATGAGACTGGCGGCCAATTAGAAGTTTAGCAATTAAATGCAAGGAAGCTGAAAACAGACTCCCATATGATGTTTGTTGGTAAGGGGGACCAAGTGTTCTGAAGAATACATAACAACCATCTCCAATAGTCAGGTTCAATAGTTATTGATGGAATAAATACAAATAAATATAATGTTTTGTATAAATATTGCCATCCTCTCACTCTCTCTCTCTCTCTCATAATTAATCTTCTTATGTGCTGAAGCCCTCATTAATCTCCCCAGGTTTCTCAGTAGTAATCCCATGTTTTCAAAAATAAATTGAGTAGCACAGACTGTATCCACTTACGATGCGTGACGAACAGTTAATTAATACATTTTGCCTTAGCTTTAAGGGGAAATATTCGACACATACATCACATATTAAATGATTGCCAAAACCTCCACCATTTTGTTGATGTAGCTTTAAGCAGAAGCGTCTTATTATTTATGTCTTGTATGCACTAAGTAAACATCGGTAATTACTACCATTATGCCAGCCTTCCAGGTATAATTCTATTTCATGATTAATTACAGTTTAAACAAATCGTATTTTCCTCTCTCTCTCTCTCTCTCTCACTCTCTCTCACTCTCTCTCTCTCTCTCTCTCTCTCTCTCTCTCTCTCTCTCTCTCTCTCTCTCTCTCTCACTCTCTCTCACTCTCTCTCTCTCTCTCTCTCTCTCTCTCTCTCTCTCTCTCTCTATCTCATAACTGGATACTTGTATACCGTCAAAAGCGTAACATTGAATGTTCATATAGCTGCCCCCTATATTGCACTTGTAAGTTAATAAAGTCAAGTATGCCTTTGTGATGAGTAAATTAAATTACACTAACCACGTCTAGTAAAGTAGGTATGTTTATGTTCATTACAAGTGAATGTCTATCTAATATTCATATATTGCTCATATTTGAATATAATCAAAATGTATTTTTTGTTTAAATAAATTGCAATTGGTACATCAAATCAAAGTGATCAGGTTGTACAGTACACAGACAAATTACATTTTATCGTCATATTAGATAGTATGTTAAACCTAAACCAAGAAATCATATTAATTGTAAGTCATTCCACCAAGCACAAGTTCGCATTCATATAACTGATGATAAAGTACAATGAGTAATATGATGGTGTCTTATCTATGGTGTTGTGACAGAATGGCTCATGTGTCTTGGGATTAATTAAACTGGCTTCGTATATCATTAATGTCACTGTCATTAATATTAGACAGCAGGTAATATATTACCATAGAATTCTTGATATAAAACAAACTTGAACGATGTGTGAAGATAGTTTAGTAAATATATGATGTTCAAAGAAGTGTATGATGGGAGGACAAATAATAGGCCTGGTGTTGACGAATTAGTATGTTCAGTAGGTGATTATGACTGAAACCTCACTGATTATACAAATTGACTTAGAAAGTAGAATACATTTCAGGTGATATTAAATTTGAATAGGTTGGGATGCTGTATTATTTCCAAAAGTATATAACTTTGTACGTTTTACATTACTGCCTGATAATCCAAATACAGTCCCAGAAATGTATCGCTTTCGTGTTTTAGAAATGTACGATATTTCTTGTGTATCTGTAACAAACCCTCTTCAGCTCCTACCATAAAACTCTTCTACACACCAAATATAGTGTTTGGTTGGGTAATACATCTTGTCTCTCACTAATCCAAAGTTACTGCTTCCTACCTGTCTTGTTTGTTTACCTGGGCACGATGGTTACCTATGACGGTTTTGTTGATGTGACTGTACCACTGACGTGTGATTTGTCAATTTATTTAGATCATCATAATAGTTCTCTATTCATTATCTTAAAGAAAAATAGGTTAATCTTCACCTTCACTTGTACAAGGAAGACCAGAAACCCCAATCGAGAGAGAGTACAAAGGAGTACAAAGGAAATCAAGCAACAACAGATCTAGTGACCCTTCTAGGCTGCTTGTCCTCCAAATCACTGAGGATCAAGTGTCCAAACAGTGGTTTAGAGTGGGTAAGGGAACATTGGAAAGGGAACTACTGCCCTGCCACTAACGTGGCAGGACTAGGAAGTTAGTAGGGGACATATGGGTTAGTAACTGAGGGGAGGATAAAATAAAGTTATTCATTTACAAACGCAGTCAGTCGCGGGTTTGATGCGAGATATTTGTCTAGGCGGAATTTAAATTAATCAACGGTGCTGCAGTCTATAATGTCTCGGGGAAGCCCATTCCACAAGTTGACAACTCGATTGAAGAAGAAATTCTTAGATTCGTGTGAGTTAAAAGATTTACCAATAATTTTGCAACCGTTTCCCCGCGTGTAATTAGATTGGTCGATAGTGAAGTACTTAATACAGTTCATATTGTCGATGCCTTTGATGATTTTGAACACTTGAATTAAGTCACCTCTTAATTTGCGCTGGGTTAAAGGAAATAGATTTAATTCTCTAAGACGCTCTTCGTATGGTTTGTTCTTTAGGCTAGGTATCATTTTGGTAACTCTACGTTGAACTCGTTCTAGCTTGTTTGTGTCTTTTTGGTAATAAGGGAACCAGCATTGAACGCAGTATTCCAGAAGAGGGCGGACTAAGGAATTGTAAGGGGTTAGGATTACGTCTTTGGATTTATGCTCAAATGATCTGCCTATAAAGCCAATTATTTTGTTTGCCTTCTTAACAACTTCTGAACATTGTTGACTCGGTTTTAGGTTACTCGATATTGTTACTCCCAGATCGGTTTCTCTGTTTACATTCTTAAGCTGAGTGCCATTCATCGAATAGTTTGCTTTCTCATTTAGGTATCCGATATGTAGTACTTTACATTTATCCGCATTGAAACTCATTTGCCAAATTTGGGCCCAATGTGACAATTTATCTAGATTGTGTTGCATATCGTCAAGTTGATCTTTTGAGAGTACGCTATTTGCAATTTTTGTATCGTCGGCAAATTTTGAGATTGTACAGGTGAGACCCTCATCTATGTCGTTGATGTAAATTAGAAAGATAATTGGTCCTAGTACCGATCCCTGGGGTACCCCGCTACTTACATTGGTCCATTTAGATGCCTTACCGTTTATGACTACTCTTTGCTTTCTGTCGCTGAGCCAATTTTCTATCCATTTCAACACACTGTCTTGTATTCCATGCGCTTTTAGTTTTAGCAGTAAACGTTTGTGGGGAACTTTGTCAAAGGCCTTTTGAAAATCAAGGTATATAATATCTACAGCTTTACTCTCATCGTAGTAGAGGTTGAGGATATCGTGGAAGAAGTCTAAGAGGTTTGTTAAACAGGAACGTTTTTACGAAAGCCGTGTTGAGTATCTTTAAGTATGTTATTTTCCTCTAAGTGATTTACGAGTCTGTCTCTTATGACCGTTTCTAGCATTTTACATACAACTGAGGTTAAGCTAATTGGACGATAGTTACTGGGTAGGGATTTGCTGCCTTTTTTGAATATCGGTGTTACGTTGGCTATCTTCCACTGATCAGGCATAGTTCCAGACTGCAAGGATTTATTGAATAGTAATGTCAGTTGTTTGGAGAGCTCATCCTTAGCTTCCTTTAGAACTCTAGGCGAGATTGTATCAGGTCCAGGCGTTTTATTTACTTTGAGTTTATCTAAACAATTCAATACTTCTCTCTCTGTAACGGTGATACTGCTTAGAACATCTGAATTATCAATCTGAATCGGCGATGGTGTAGGGATATCACTGAGGTCTTCTGTTGTAAAAACTGATGCAAAGAAGGTATTGAGGGCATTACTCATTTGTACTTCGTCTTTGGTGTATTCTCCATTTTCATCGACTAACAGTCCAACAGTTGAAGTAACTACTTTTTTCTTTCTGATATAACTATAGAATTCTTTCGGGTTTGTTTTACTTTGATTCGCAATATGTAACTCTAGGGTCTTTTTACTTTGCTTAATTAAATTTTTGGCTTTGCGTCGTAGCTCTACAAATTTCACCCGTTCTTCGTCATTTTGTGAGGATTTTAATCTATCATTAGCAAATTTTTTAGCAAGCAGGCAGTTTGAAATATCTTTATTCCACCATTTGGGCTTATTATTATGGCCTGGACGCCGTATTTTCGATGGTATGCAGTCTTGCACTGCTTTTAGGCAAGTGGTTTCGAATAACTTCCAAGATGTATTTATGTCGTTATTGTTAATTAAAAAGCTCCAGTCAGTTTCTTTAAACATAGCTCTAAGTTTATGGAAGTTTGCTTTCTTGAAATTAGGGACTTTTTCGATGGTACTATTTGGTTCGTTACTAGTAAAGTTTAAAGTGAAAGTTATCGTACTTTCGTAGAGAGAGAGAAAGAGAGAGAGAGAGAGAGAGAGAGAGAGAGAGAGAGAGAGAAAGAGAAAGAGAGAGAGAGAGAGAGAGAGAGAGAGATAGATAAGAGGATCACCAGGATTAGAATGAGTTTTTTCCAGTACAAGAACATGTTACACCTACAGTAAACTTATTGAATAGTATACCAAGAGCTTCTACATTTACGTTCCTCGTTAACATTGGTAACAACATAAACATACATCATCCTTAATAATTTATAGTTATACAATAATACTTATATAATTTAACATCCTTACACACTCAGTCTCTTATCTACCAAAACACCTTTTGCCCTACTATAGTCAAACTCAACTGAAATGAGCTCCAAGGAGGTCAAGGTCGCCCTGTGCGGTGTTGCCAGATTTCTACCAAAACAAACCTTTTAGAAAACGGGAAACCAAGGAAAACCACATTTAGAAGGGAAACTTGAAATAAATGTAAAAGACGTTTTTATGTCTGAAAGGGTTATTGGTATTCTTGTATAAAAGTTACAGAAACGAAATAATAGGTAGGCTATATTTGTATATACCTATTTACATTGTACAGCATCTCCCTTGCCTGGCTATGAAGATGAGAGTAACTTTTGCGAGTTTTTCCTTCCATGGTGGTCGCGCTATGAATGAGGGTTAGTGACCGTCTGACCTGGGTGATGTTGTTGTCGTAGTTTGAGGCCATTTAAAGCGTTGCCATTACTCGTATACAGCTCTCTCTCTCTCTCTCTCTTTTGATGGGATTACATTGTGCTATATTGCATTTTGGAGATTGTGTATGTATGTGTGTGTTTGTGTGTGTATCTGTAGGGGTGTGTGTGAGTGTGTGCATAGCCAACAGAACCGCATTGACATTACTTGGCAACCTCGCATATCCTACCATTCCTTAAATCTATTTATAGCTGTCCCCAGAAAAATGGCAGCATATTCTAAATAGCGTGCCATATGTTGTATACATTCCTTCTATATATCCTTAAAATTATATGTTTCTTAACACCACATAACCTTTAAAAAATGTAATATAATATATAGTCATAAAAGCTCAAATTAATTTGTTAATAGTCTGAAAAACTAACATTTGTTGTCAAAACTTTGAATATTTGACAACACCGCACAGGGCGAGGGACACCACCTTGTAGCTCATTTCATAGGAGGATGACTATAACTTACCTGTAATTTATTACCCTAATTACTGACAGTACCTTTGAGGTAAAAACATTGTGACGCACGTCAGATCCCCAGCGACCACGAGGGGGCAGCGGTTGGCTCCCTATCCTCTTCTCCCATCTCCCCAGGCAATGAAATGGGCTACAGTTATCAGAGAATGTTGTTCTTTCTTTCATAGTGTTCGTGTTGTTACAGACAGTCCCGTGGTGGTCTTTACTTTCGTCTGTGACAACGGGAAGTATTTTATATCATTAGTAGAATATAAGATGCATTGTGGAGGGAGAGAGAGAATAGCGAAAGCGCGGTGGTAATGTGTGCGTGCGAAGGTATGTGTTGCCTCCCTCACTCGAGGAGTTTTCCCGCTCGCGCGCTTTCCCGCGCCCTCGATTGACTGGTGGTTCCTGGCGCCTTCTGCAGCCCTGCTGCCTGGTGACGTACTCGTCTGTGATTGGCGGCTGCGGTCCTGGGACGGTGGTGCGGGCTCCTGTCCTTGTCTCTCCCTCAGAGCTCCTCGTAGTGCTGTAACGCTAACATCCCTTTGCAATCTATCAGCCCACCTCACCCCCCTATTGCGAACTTTCTCTACCACTGCTTACCTTCTTCTCTCTGTATATCCTATGTTACGACCTGGCACTCGGGTACACAAGGGCTCTCAATCAGGACTCTAATACGGCTCGCTGCCACAACGGAAACACACGATCCCAACCCCTGAGTACTGCCAGCCGAACAAAAAACACCAATACCCTCCAGAGTTCAATCTGCTATAACGGGGTATACAAGAACTCGGTACTAGTGTTCAACAACAGACTAATAAAGAGACAGGAATTCTCTAGTCTGGTCAACAATCAAACAAAGAAGTAAGAAACAACAACACCAAAGAATAGTGTTGGCCGAAGCCGAAGTAATCCACCCTTGACTAAGAACTTAAGAAGTCCTCCACCCTCTACTTCGGATCGGCACTATTACGTTACGTTAATTAATAGTCCTTAAGCATCGAGCAAGGAATCTTCTGAAAAAAGTTAGATGCTTCTCGGATGCTCGTAAGAAGTACGTATCGGATTTTGAACAGTAATTCAATAAGAAAAACACTGGCAATTAAATACTATTACAGGTTTAAATTGGCATAAGAATAATTAAAAGAATATGCAATAGTAAATGGCAAACATTAAAAAGAAGTACTCCGCAAATGCAACGGCAATAGCCTACTCGGATTGTGCTCGTGGGCCACTAATCACTAAAGTAGCCAAGCTTGCAACACATGAAATCAATAGTGCATAAACAATATCATACATAAGGAAAGCTTCAATACTATTCTGTATCTACTAATCGAGTAAAGTCTAGCTGGGGTACTGTGGGCAAAAGGTAGCAGTGACTGAGCAAAAACGGCTCGTAGCCTAGCGAAGTCCTCACAACTGTTTAAAGTATTACGTTAACACTAACAAGTGCACTTTGAGAAATCCAGATCCCTTGTATCTGGTTTTCTCCCGGCTCCTTGACAAAGTAAAAACAAGCTGTTAATAAAATACAGGGTGGTTAGGCTCTTGCCCTCACGCACTGTAAATTATTAACTCAACACAGTCAGCCGCGAAGACAACCTAGGCTTCACTGAACCGAAACGAGTATGCAGGTTTATCGCTTAACCACTGCATCAAACAACAACTCGTAACACAGAAAAGCCTTACCCCAGTCTAGCATTACCTAGACTAGCAGAAACCAGGAATAATAATAATAACACACAGGGAAATGCATAGACAAGTGCAACAAACATAAATCAATCCTATTCTAAGTTAACCCTTCCAAAATAGGCTATCTAATAGGCATGTATCTCATGAGAACTCAAGCGATAATACGTTGGCTGACTAGCTCTGCACCAACGGGACCATGGAAGTTAAAAAGGGTAGGGAAAAGAGGAGATAAGAATGTAGGGTAGTAGAGAAAGTTCACATCAGTCAGAAGAATATATATAGTTAGCAAGGGAAATGAGAAGTCGCTCTGCCTAATGAGTTCTGATCAAAAAATGGCTAGACTTCCCTTTTTATACTCGGCCCTCTAGTGAGCCCAACGTGAACTACTAAGGACCGCCCACTGACAATCATTACGTAATTTCTCTCTCTCCTCTGGGATAGACAAAGGCTTTCCTAGCACTGAGGGGAGGGGGGAGGGGGGGGGGAGTGCTAGTGAGTTAGGCCCACCTCCCGCATGGCGCACCCACTGACCCCCAACTGTGGCTGCCGCTTCTCCCATCATTACAAATAAGTTTTACACACAATACTTATAACTAATGATATAAAATAGAACTCGTTGACTCAGATGAAAACAAAATACATATTCATATTACTTATAGTACAACGGCTCACATGAACTAAGTTAGGAAACTCTACATAGACTACAGCCAAAGTTCCTGCCCTGACGATCCTAGCGAGAGTGGGGCATGACTAGGCGTTCTGTACAGCATGCTCACACTGGACATGCGTCACACCTCCCCCAAGATTTTACTTGCTCAACCCTGAGCTAAAATCTGACAAACACAGAACCCCATCAAGCCCCTCACACCCAGCGACCCAGCGACCGCATGGCACTAAAACAAAGCTGAGTTTATCACCAAAACGCATCTTATTATTAACCAAAAATTCACATTTTATAACTCCTCCCAACAATAGCAAAAAGACACAATATCATGCTCCCAGAGCGAGCTTACAGCAGCTCAGCCGTTTGATAGTTTGTGGACTACTCAAACTCTATAGGCTATGACAAACTTATACGATTACCTATATCAAAAGAAAGAGTTTTTTATATGATTTTTATATTTTAATATGTTTTTCCCGGCTGCACTATAAGGGCAGCCTATTTTCCTCCACTCAAACCCACACACCTGTGATAGCCTACGACTGATCATCCACCCTTGATAAACAATCCGCGATCACATTGTCACATCCAGCAATATGACGGATGTCCAGGTTATACTCCTGCAACATCAAAGACCACCTGGTCAGTCTCATATTGTGATTGTGAAATTGATTCAGGAATCTCAAAGGGTGATGATCAGTGTAGATAACCACGACTGGGCCATAGGCTGGAACATACACCTCGAAGTGCCTGAGCGACAGCACAATCGCCAGTAATTCCTTTTCTATTGTAGAATAGTTCTTTTGTGCAGCATTGAACTTCTTAGAAAAGAAACTTACTGGGTGTTCCACACCTTCATTGTCTGTCTGTAGCAAGACGGCACCAGCCCCTACACCACTAGCATCTGTTGCCAGCTGAAAAGGCCTGTTAAAGTCTGGGGCCCTGAGTATCGGGTGAGTACATAGCAAATGTTTCACCAAAGTGAAAGCCTTTTCACACTCAGGTGCCCACAAAAACTTTTTGTCTTTAGATAACAAATCTGTGAGAGGTGCCAACACCGTTGAGTAACCTTTTATGAAGCGTCTGTAGTAGCCTATCATACCCAAGAATCTCATAATCTGCTTCTTGGTTGTTGGGTGCGGAAATTTATTGATAGCCTGTACCTTGTTCTGAGGAGGGCACACCTGTCCCCTTCCCACTACAAACCCAAGGTACTGCACAGTGGCTTTTACGAAGTCACACTTTGCCAAATTTACTACCAGACCTGCTTCACTAAGTTTCCGGAACAAGGTCTCAAGGTGCTCACAATGGCTCTCAAAGTCGTCATCATAAATGATTACATCGTCCAAATATACGGTGCAATTTGGAATGTCCTTTACAATTTCATTCATCAGGTTCTGAAACGTTGCTGGTGCATTCTTAAGCCCGTAAGGCATAACATTGCACCGGTAGGTACTCCCGTCCACAACAAAACCACATACCTCCTTAGCACGCTCGGACAAAGGTACTTGCCAGTAACCTTTTACTAAATCTACTTTAGACAAAAAACGAGCATTACCAATTTTGTCAACACTATCATCAACCCGAGGAAGAGGATATGGGTTAGTTGGAGTCAAACCGTTTAACCTACGGAAATCAATACAAAAGCGTACCTTGCCATCTGGCTTAGGCTGCAGTGTTACAGGGGAAGTCCACTTAACTGTGCCTTTCTCTATCAACCCTCTACCGAGCATATACTCCAACTCATCCCTCAGAGCTGGTAGTTTTATGGGGGGCACACGGTACGGGATTGACTTAAAGGGTAGATGGTCCCCCACGTCAACATCATGCATAGCCTGAGTAGTGAGGCCTGGGTGTTCAGCAAATACAGTGGGGTATGAACCGAACAACTGACGGATAGCATCAAACTGCGGCTCAGGCAAATGAGCTATAGCCTCGTCAGCCCTTAGGCTCGAGTTCCCCGCCCACTGATCCGCTGAAACATGTTGATCCCAGCTATCCTCCTCTGAAGCTTGACTGTCCCCCTCTCCTTCTCCACCACGGCCGCAACAAGCCAACACAGGGACAGTGAGAGGCTCAGAGGGGCGCCTCACATACTCTTTAATAAGGTTCACGTGACATAACTGGTTCTTTTTCCTCCTGTCTGGAGTGGCAACAAGGTAATCTAAGTCTGAAATTTTTTCTACAATTTTATAAGGTCCAGTGTACTTCGCAGAGAGGGGGTTACCAACCAAAGGCAACAAAATTAATACCTCTTGTCCTACAGTGAACTTCCGGAGCCTCACTTTGCGATCATACCTGTCCTTCATCAAAGCTTGTGATTCTGTCAAATTTCTACCTGCCATCTCCAGACTCTTAAGCATGCGCTCACGGCTTTCAAGCACATACTTTAATAATGGACAAGGCTGCACAGTCCCCTCCCAAATTTCTTTCAGCATGTTAAGGGGGCCCCTGACACGGTGTCCAAAAATCAGCTCGTTTGGACTAAATCCCAGGCTCTCACCAGGTACCTCCCGAGCAGCAAACAGCACATAAGGCAATCCAAGATCCCAATCCATACCGTTGTCAGCACAATAACACCTGAGCATGCTTTTAAGTGTAGCATGCCACCGCTCAAGCACCCCTTGACTCTCAGGGTGATACGCTGACGATACTACTGCTCGTATCCCATGCTGTTGCATTGTTTGCTTGAACATGTTGGAGGTGAAATTAGATCCCTGATCAGACTGAATCTCCTCCGGGTACCCGTACCTTGAGAAGTACCACAACAAGTTACTGACTACCGTCTTAGCCATTCCATTTTTCATAGGGTATGCATCGGGGTATCTAGTGGCAACATCCATTATGGTTAACAAAAATTTATTTCCCGCCTTAGTGGGAGGGAGTGGACCAACCATGTCAACAATAATTTTACTAAAGGGTGGCCCAATCACAGGAATAGGGTGTAACGGAGCCTTAGGAATAACTTGGTTCGGTTTCCCGACACGTTGACAAATATCACAGGAGTTTATCCATGACTGCACATGAGACTTCATCCCCGGCCACCAAAACAATTTCCCCAAAGCCGCCACCGTTTTTCTCACCCCTAGATGTCCTGCCAGTGGTGTGTCATGCGCCAACCTCAGTAGGCTATCCCTGCACTCCCGTGGCACCACCAACTGGTCCACTACTCCGGACCCCTTTTGCCAACTACGTTTAGGGTCTTGAAAACGCCTATAAAGGATGCCTTCTAAATAAAAAAAATCTCCTGGCTGTGCATCGCCGTCCTCGTCGAGCTCTACAGCTCCATTAGCACACGTTTGGAGCTCAGGGTCCTCTAGTTGCAACCGACTTATATCTGAGGGTGCCAAGCGATCTAACTGCTCCCGGAGCAATGCATGACCTTCCCCGATACTGGGCTGCTCCCTCTGTCTCTCTCGATGTACATAACGTTGCTGTCGTGGAGACTCGTCATGCCCAGCCTCGTCACTCTCGATGACAGGCCCAGGGGCTACTCCAGAATTAAGTAATGGTGCTAATACTGAATCACCCAGGAGAGCCGCCGAGTCAAAACTCTTAAAACCAACTCCAGCTTTAGCCTCCTCCTGTTGATCGTTCCTCCGCTGGTCTGAAGGCGGAGGACTAGGCTGTGACACTTTAGCTGCCCGAGCTCGGGTGACAACACACGCCATGGGTTGTGTCTGGCACCGCTCGACCCACTCTTGCTCTTCCCTACTCACGTCGGCCGGCCTCTCGGCAACGACTAAGGGTAGAACCTCGGAAGCGGGCATTGCAAAGTCGTTGCCGAGAAGAAGGTCGACGCCCTCCACTGGCAGTTTCTCCACAATCCCGACATCCAATTCACGTGCCACACCATCCACCTCCAACTCCAACCGCACCAGCGGGTATGACCGAGTTGCATTAATACCCTGCACCACTACCACCCGAGCCGCGTTTATAGGGTAGCCAGTCAAGTTTTTCATCAGAGTCTGGGAAGCACCTGTATCACGCAAGACCTCTACTCCATGCTTGCGCCCCGCCCACATCACGCAACCCCGCCCTCTATGGTCGCAAAAAACATCCTGAGCAGGGTTCGAGCCTCCCAGGTGCTTCTGCATTGGCTGTGCCTCAGCCTCTGACGAACTGCCCCAGGCAAACTCAGATGACTTCGGAGACACACCAATGTTGCAGGCCAAAGACACAGCTGCTGTAGGTGGTTTGCTAGGACAGACTCTTGCAAAGTGCCCCTTTTTATGACAATGATAACACTCCACCTCCCCTTTGGGCTTCCCTTGGTACTGGGAAGGGCCCGGCCCCTTCTTAAATGGGACGGTGCTAGTCTTGTGGTCAGTCTTGGTATCATGGCTCTTGTACTTGTTTGCATAAGGTATATCACTAACTCGGGGGGGTGGGGCGTCACGCCCCTTGTTACCTGCCTCACTACGCTGGGCAGACCCGCACCCACGAATTAGTGATAGCCGGAGGTCAGCCATCTCAGCTGCCTCCTGTAGAGTTTTTGGGTTCTTTTCTTTAATAGTTAAAGTCATTTCTGCACCAGTACACTTATAAAACTGCTCGAGCAGAAACAGCTCAGTCAACTGTTCGGCCGTCTCAGCTTTCTCAGAACGTGTCCAGTTTTTAAGTGCATCTTTTAAGTCCCGGGCATGTTCAAGAAAGGTCACCTCCCTAGTCTTTGTAACACCCCGAAACTTCAATCGATATGTTTCCGGTTGCAACTCGTATGCCCGTAGGACAGCTCTCTTCAATTCTGGGTAGTCAATGCAAGACTCTAAAGGCAGTGCATCATAAGCCTTCAGACCCTTACCCGTAAGTCTTGAGGAGACTAGAGCTGCCCACTTCTCTTCAGGCCAATTATGCTCCCTACATTTCTTCTCAAAACGATTAAAAAATTCTGTGACTTCAGTTTCACTAAATACCGGCACCAATTTGACTAATTGGGCCAAGGACTGTTCTCTTACTTGGCCCTCACGGCCCATCCAAGTCCCTGTCGACTCTGCACGAGACTTATCTAAATCTAATTTAGCACAATATTTCTCCGAGTCGTACTTAAGCTCAGCCTCATGCCTCCTAACCTCAATCTCATGCCTCCTCGTCTCATCCTCCTGCCTCCTGGTCTCATTTTCATGCCTCCTGGTCTCATCCTCCTGCTTCCTAGCCTCAATCTTAGCAAGCTCAAGTCTAAATACCATATCTGGAGACAGACAGGAAGAGGGAGCTGCCACTACTGAAGGAGGGGGGGCAAAAACTGGGGAACCACCATGTGCACCACCCGAGGGCACTCCAATCTGCCAATTCTCATCCCTCTGTGGGAGAGTGCTAACCTCCGGTAACTGAGTGGACGGCACTGTGGGAGTCGAGTGAGAGGGGATCTGGGGAGGAACCCCCCCAAACGCCCTCTCCTCCGAAACCCCATGTCGCCCACGCAACACCCAGGAAATCAGCTCCCCCTTGGACATCCCTACTACATTGGAAATTCCCAAAACCTTGGCTATCAGGTGCAAGCCACAAACATCCACCCCAGTCAGCCTCTCCTCCGTCACGTGGTACCGCTTACTCACAAAAACTCTAGCATCCTCCTCACTGGTTACTAACGGCACACCTTCAAATGGCATCTCTCGCTCATCGTCAGTGCTAATGCACGACATACTGAAGTCCACAAAAAAATTCTCGAGACAAAAGTGTTTAACTTCCTATGCAAGCACTAATTACTAAATTAACTGGAGTCTCTTAAATGCTTTACTAATTGCCATACAAAACAAATATTCTTCAATATGCACGCTAAAATACAAACAAACAAATGTTGTACAACTCTGCAAAAATTTATACTGTTCACAAAATCCTAAGCAAGGTCGCCATTTGTTACGACCTGGCACTCGGGTACACAAGGGCTCTCAATCAGGACTCTAATACGGCTCGCTGCCACAACGGAAACACACGATCCCAACCCCTGAGTACTGCCAGCCGAACAAAAAACACCAATACCCTCCAGAGTTCAATCTGCTATAACGGGGTATACAAGAACTCGGTACTAGTGTTCAACAACAGACTAATAAAGAGACAGGAATTCTCTAGTCTGGTCAACAATCAAACAAAGAAGTAAGAAACAACAACACCAAAGAATAGTGTTGGCCGAAGCCGAAGTAATCCACCCTTGACTAAGAACTTAAGAAGTCCTCCACCCTCTACTTCGGATCGGCACTATTACGTTACGTTAATTAATAGTCCTTAAGCATCGAGCAAGGAATCTTCTGAAAAAAGTTAGATGCTTCTCGGATGCTCGTAAGAAGTACGTATCGGATTTTGAACAGTAATTCAATAAGAAAAACACTGGCAATTAAATACTATTACAGGTTTAAATTGGCATAAGAATAATTAAAAGAATATGCAATAGTAAATGGCAAACATTAAAAAGAAGTACTCCGCAAATGCAACGGCAATAGCCTACTCGGATTGTGCTCGTGGGCCACTAATCACTAAAGTAGCCAAGCTTGCAACACATGAAATCAATAGTGCATAAACAATATCATACATAAGGAAAGCTTCAATACTATTCTGTATCTACTAATCGAGTAAAGTCTAGCTGGGGTACTGTGGGCAAAAGGTAGCAGTGACTGAGCAAAAACGGCTCGTAGCCTAGCGAAGTCCTCACAACTGTTTAAAGTATTACGTTAACACTAACAAGTGCACTTTGAGAAATCCAGATCCCTTGTATCTGGTTTTCTCCCGGCTCCTTGACAAAGTAAAAACAAGCTGTTAATAAAATACAGGGTGGTTAGGCTCTTGCCCTCACGCACTGTAAATTATTAACTCAACACAGTCAGCCGCGAAGACAACCTAGGCTTCACTGAACCGAAACGAGTATGCAGGTTTATCGCTTAACCACTGCATCAAACAACAACTCGTAACACAGAAAAGCCTTACCCCAGTCTAGCATTACCTAGACTAGCAGAAACCAGGAATAATAATAATAACACACAGGGAAATGCATAGACAAGTGCAACAAACATAAATCAATCCTATTCTAAGTTAACCCTTCCAAAATAGGCTATCTAATAGGCATGTATCTCATGAGAACTCAAGCGATAATACGTTGGCTGACTAGCTCTGCACCAACGGGACCATGGAAGTTAAAAAGGGTAGGGAAAAGAGGAGATAAGAATGTAGGGTAGTAGAGAAAGTTCACATCAGTCAGAAGAATATATATAGTTAGCAAGGGAAATGAGAAGTCGCTCTGCCTAATGAGTTCTGATCAAAAAATGGCTAGACTTCCCTTTTTATACTCGGCCCTCTAGTGAGCCCAACGTGAACTACTAAGGACCGCCCACTGACAATCATTACGTAATTTCTCTCTCTCCTCTGGGATAGACAAAGGCTTTCCTAGCACTGAGGGGAGGGGGGAGGGGGGGGGGAGTGCTAGTGAGTTAGGCCCACCTCCCGCATGGCGCACCCACTGACCCCCAACTGTGGCTGCCGCTTCTCCCATCATTACAAATAAGTTTTACACACAATACTTATAACTAATGATATAAAATAGAACTCGTTGACTCAGATGAAAACAAAATACATATTCATATTACTTATAGTACAACGGCTCACATGAACTAAGTTAGGAAACTCTACATAGACTACAGCCAAAGTTCCTGCCCTGACGATCCTAGCGAGAGTGGGGCATGACTAGGCGTTCTGTACAGCATGCTCACACTGGACATGCGTCACACCTACTATTAATTAACTGCCCTTCCCCTTGACGTTGATTTCATATATCCGTCACTGTATTATACAGCGAGCTCTCAGAGATATTATATGTACTTAGTTAGGCATTTTGGATCAGAAGGTTATCCATTTTGGCTTGGGGAAGTTTGACATACTCATCGTGTTGCCCCAACCTTATTTTCTTGGGTGTCTGCCAGGTCAGTCGATGCTAGACTGGGGAGAGGCTATCAGGTTGCAGTTTCCTATGAGCATAGACTTCGTTGAGCCTATGCAACTGTACCGGATACCTGCGGAGGCCTAGGTAATTTTCTTGTCTGTGTACCTTAGAGCCTAGCACTGTGTTGGCGTGAGGGCGTTGGCCTAGTTCACCCAGCACTGTGCTAGCTCGTTAGCTTTTGACTTAGGAGGGTCGCCAGGAGAGAACCAGGTACACGAGACCTGGATCTCTCAAGAGAGCACCCCATCATTTAATGTAACTAGGCGCACAGACTTTAGAACGACACTAGGCTACCGAGCAGGTGGCTCGGCCCAGGTAGCTTAGCCTACGACTTCCCTGCTAGACTTCGTCCACCTGGCAGACCCCCAATTAGGGTTTATAATCTCATTGTGTATATGTGTGCAGCATTATTGCTCCTTATGTTTATAGTAAGTCGTGATTGTTGCTGAGAGACCCAACCAGAGCAGACCTAGTGTCTGGTGGGAGAAAGTACATCTTTTTGTGGTTAGAGTTTAGACTGCTGACTGTTTTATAATTACACCTGTGCCAGATAACACCGTATGTCCCTACACTATATATGTTCCCACAGTAATAATACACAGTTCAGAATCCGAGTCGTACTTCTTAGTTGCATCTGACTTTTGCAGAAGATTCTGGCATGATGCTTTAGGACTTTTAGTATTTCGTCGAGGGCAAATACATATGGATGAGTGTTCTATATCTGGTGGTGGAATTAATGTGTTTGGATTATTCTGCAAATGTTATTATATGGATAATATCAATATTGTTTTGGAGATTTATGATTTATGAATTATAGTTGTTCTATGATATACAGACACTGAAGACTATTAAGGCTGGTCCTGGGAGGAAAGGTCAGGGGACTTTGGTCATAACTGTTATGTACAGTTGGGGCCAGGGTGTTCGTGGTACTCTTTGTTTCCAGGATAACACACAGACGACATTCTTTGTCATTAGCTGACACTGATGTTTTCTATTGTCATATGCGTGTGTGTTCTACATCACCACCTTTACTACATTTACCTCCAGCAAATACACCAATCAGCTTTTATCGTTGTAGTCCCAGAGAGAGAGAGAGAGAGAGAGAGAGAGAGACGGTAATGAGAACTGACAGGGATGGAAAAGGACCCACAGTTGCACCCAGCGGAGTGTTATACAAGTCATGTACACTGGGGAGATTGTTGACACCAATTGAGCAGGGCAGTACCCAGGGGAGGCCTCATAGGCATGTGGTAAGGAGTTGCTGGAACTCATGTTTCATTTGCCTGGCTTCTCCCACTGTTTCTATTTATGCCTCACCTACACAGAGAATAAGCCAGCCTACTCTCGCAAAAACGTACTCCTTTTATTAATTTCACTACACTTAACTAGCATACCACACTTCTTTCCAACACACCTTAATTACCTCTAATGTAGGCCTACCTTGATTTTGTTTTGTTATCACCCTTTCAAACATGGTAAGGACACTTGTTACGAGCAGCGTTGCCTTTTGTTTGCCTTCTGTCTCCATCAGCCACATAGGAAAAAAAAAGAAAAAAGAACGGAACATCGCTTTTGGCTGTGGTTATACACTTATGTTCATCCCACCTTCACAGTCTTTACTGTACATGTATACGGACAATAATACTCGTGAACACTCAATTAAACTGTACCACAAAACAAAATAAATAAATAAATACACACATATTGGTTATACTGAGAGGGAAATACCTCTCATGATTAAATATATAGTTCACTGTCAGGTTGGCCGAGTAGTCTAAGGCGCCAGACTTAAGTTCTGGTACTCGAGAGAGTGCGTGGGTTTGAACCCCACACCTGACAAAGTCAGTGTGACATATTTTTACCAAAAGATAGTCATACAGAGCCTGTTCAATCATCTATCTTAGTATATTATATCATAACCTTGTTTTACTTTGTCTTAACATAAGCTTACTATTGATTTTCAATAATTTATATAATCATACCGGTAATAATGCTGATAGTAAAGCATTATTATAATATAATAATGCTTTACTATTATTTATGTGAATTAAATCCTTCTAATTATGTATTGCATTATGTCATTACATATTATGTAATGACATAATGCAATACATAGTTAGAAGGATTGAATTTACATAAATATTGTGTTAAGTATACCTTTAATAACAGCAATACTTTAAATAATGATACAATATAAAT
Source organism: Paralithodes platypus (assembly GCA_032716605.1). Taxonomy (NCBI): domain Eukaryota; kingdom Metazoa; phylum Arthropoda; class Malacostraca; order Decapoda; family Lithodidae; genus Paralithodes; species Paralithodes platypus. The sequence goes on along the minus strand of CM064533.1, from coordinate 14,196,117 downwards.
GTAATCATAAGAGACACAACAAGAACTCCAATACAAAAATAATGTATATGATGGCTTTGTGATCGTTGGAACTATTAACTACCAGTCCGCGAGTTGGGACCGCTCCAGAGAGAGACAGTTTTGGTTGACGTGTTTGCTAACGTTAGACGATTTTGTTAACTGTGGAATTCTACGACATCAAGATTAATGCCGCATTAGATTAATATTGTCTATGGTTTATATCTGATTAAAAATATCAGTGTACATTTAACCCTTAATTAGCGGCGAGCAACATAAGTCGAGTTAAATAAAGCTGGACTATGTGGCGGCGCTCGACATAGGTCGAGTGGCAATTTCAGCACGTAATGTGGCTGAGAGAGAGAGACAAGTGGTGGCAGGAGACTAGCGAGCGTATGACTGCTCCAGACCACCGCGGCGAACCTACTGACACAAATCTCAGCTCCCTCCTCCCTCTCTCACTCGCTACATACTCAATTATGTACTGAAACTACCGAATTACCTGCTTTTTGCACTCGCGTTGCACGGTTATTGCAAGAAAACTATCCATCATACAAGGATCGTTATGGTGTCATTCGAAAGCTCTGTTTATGCCCTTTCAGGGATAGGTACTTGTTTTACGTTCTGGGTCTTATTTAGGCATGAAAATGATCACGTAAACAGCCCTATTTTGGCTAAAAACACCCCGCTGTGCGGTACATATAAAAAAACCGCATAGGCCGCTCGTAAGGTGTTAAAACTCTTGAGTCAACAATGCGATCATTTCTGTTTTCGTGCTTCGGTTTATAATCAGATAACTCATGATATTACATACTCATAATAAGTAATTAAAATAAATTCATCTTTTAATATCATAATATACATGTATTCTTTTACCAGCAGACCAGACTCTGATATGAAATAAAGTACACAGGAAAACAAGCAACAACATATATATGGGTCTTTACGAGGCCGCTTGTATCTAACTTACCTAGTCAATGTAAAACAAACAAAATTATATATTGAAAGGCTATTAATGTCTAATATCAGTTAAATGGGGGCTAACATCGATTTTTAGAAAGTCAATTTTTGAACGATTGAACAGCACAACATTCCATAACATTTCTAAGTAGTCCATTCCTTAAGTTTACCACTCAATTGAAAAAGAAATGCTTTGCCTCATCTGAGTGTGTGACGCTTCTGCATAGTAACCACGTGCGGGCATGCGCGCGTCGGCTGCCCAGCCGTTTAGAAACCGGCTGGTGGCAGCCGGCCGGCAGGCTTTCCCTTAGTATATATCCTACGACAATGTAACTAATGTCTGGGATATTCTTATGTTGTTTCACAGCTTGAAGCTGCCCTTATTCTTAACCAACGCATCTTAGCATATTTTATTCTCGATAGTTAATTGTTTCATTAAAATATATAAGATGTAAGTCTAGTGAGAGCGGGAAGAGACGAGCGGGAGAGAGAGACCGGCTTGGGACGTTGCTTCGCGCGGAGAGACTAGCTTGGGACGAGCCTGAAGCGCTGCCACATGCATTTGATTGCAACGTTAGGCTTAGTTTCGACTCACGCACGGGGTAGAGGATTTCGACCAGGCAACTGTGTTGAGTGTTGCCAAGCCTGGGATGTATTCTGCATGCCTAGTGTGGGGTCCAGACATATTCAAGACTCAGAGCTCACCTCATTGTCGTACCCTTCGGACCGCCTTGATATCTATCCCTCTCAACCCTACTTAGAAATGTTTTCTCTTACTTTGTATACCTTCTTTCCACTACTTCACCAATCTATTTAATTATCCCATCCCCTTGATAGACCTTATATCTATTATTGTATTAACGACGAGCTCTCAGATAACTAGATAGGATTTTGGGCCTTCATGCAGGGATGTAATTGTTAATGAGACCTAGGAAGCTTTTTGTTGTCTCATATTTGGTGGTTTCATGCTTGCTAGTGTGTTCTTGTGTCAGGTTAGCAGGGGCTAGAACGGAGGGGAGGTTTTTTGCGATCCTTTAAGTAAAGTCTGCTGGTGCGAGTCCCGTGGACCCGCCCGACTTTACTAGGATACCCGTGGGAGCCTGGGGGCATTTTCTTGTCTGTGTCCCTGTGTGTCTAGCGTTGTGTTGTGTGAGGGCCATTGCCTAGTCCACTCAGCACTGCGCTAGCACGTCTTGCTTTTGTTTTAGGGTCGCCAGGAGAGAGTCAGATACTTGCGATCTGAGTCTCTCAAGAGAACACCCTTTCAATTAGAGTAATTTGGCACACAGACCTGGGAACGTCCCTAGGCTAGAGCAGGTGGCTCAGCCCGGGTATCCGAAGCCTATATCCTTCCGGCTAGACCTCTGCCACCTGGCAGATTAACAGCTAGGGGTTAATTATCTCTGTATGCTTGTTATTGTGCCACAGTTTACCGTTTTTGTGAGCATTGTGAGTCAGGGTGTGGCTTAGAGACTCTGTCCGAGCAGGCTTGCCTGACTAAGAGTGAGAAGCACACCTGTATGTGGTTATGTTGCGAGTTGCTGCCTTTATTTAATTATACCTATGCCATTATACACTGTATGTCCAATCACTAGTATTTATTCCTGCTTATGAGTTAAGAGTTCTCTAAATCCGTAACGTACTTTCTTTGCTAAGCATCAGATCCTACAGTAGCCGCATGCAGTTTAGAAACCCGCATCTTGTCTACCTGTACGATGTTTTGAGGACTGTTTGCTTTCACCTTCTTTCACGCAGGGGTGATTAGTTGTATTAATTAACGTAACGTTAAATGTACTTTCTTCTAGTTTGGTATTAAATTGTTTCTGCAATTTAATTCCGTTATCTATCTTTTCCTTGAAGCTTTAAGTCAACTTAATTGTGTGATCTTTTATATAGCCTGCTTGACTATCAGCAGTCTATAGTGCGTGCACCCTGTAACCGAGTCATAGGATACCTCGTTGTCCAGGCAGGACTCTTGACGGTTTAGGGTGGTTTGTTGCCTGGGTTTATAGATAAGGGTTAGATCAAGCATTTTCCGTTGTTGCTTGTTGCCGCATACCTAGTCCAATAGAAAGAGCCCAGTGTTTATGTATCCCAGGACGTAACAAATGGCGACCTTGCATAGGATTTACTGAACAGAGGAATATAGTGGTCATTTGTTTTGAGATTCCTTATGATTAGAGGAATACAGTGGACATAGATTTTTTTTTTGGAGCAACCAATATAACACATTAAAGACTTTAAATAACATTAGTATATACATACTTGCATAGGAGATAAGGCACATTCTATAACCGTGATAATTACTGCAGTACACAAACATGTCTAATACATTAGAACACAGTGATGGATCAGGTCACGATACGGGCTCGGAGGGAGAAAGACCTGTGGAGTGGCTAGTCGATAGCGAGGAGGCTGCTAGAAGATTTTTAGAGGTGCCCCTTACCGCTGCCAGGGTGTTGAAGCTGAATAAGTATGGCTTAAAGTGTGTGGCAGGTCTTCAGGGTCACCAGGGTTTAAGTGGCATGAGAAAAGATCAGCTGAGGACTTTGATATTGGGTTTAGAAGGGAGAGACCTGGGTGGAGAGGCGACTGGGGGCCCCGGTCCCCAGCCCCCCCTCCACTCTACCCCCATATCAAACGTCAGGGTGCCTGAATTTAGTACATACCCCCAAGTTGATGGTCAATGGCAGCGTGGAATTCAATCACAGGGACCCTCTCCATTAAATGCACCTTCCTCTCCTCAAGGGTTGACTCCAGATTTGTTGTTTCGGCTTGAGATGGCCAAGGCTGAGGCCGCCGAAAGACAGGTTAGTGTGCAGGCTGAGGTTGCTAGAGCTCGGGTTGAGGCTGCCGAGAGACAGGCTAGTGTGCAGGCTGAGGCTGCAGAGAGAACAGCTATACGAGAGGCTGAACTGCAGGCAGAGTCTACTAGGTATCGGGCTGACAGGGAGCTGGAGAGATCTCGAATGGAGGTAACAGGGCGAAATATTGGGGGAGGTAACAGACATCGGGACCAATCATTGTCGCACCTGCTTAAACTAGTTCCTGTGTTCGATGAATTAGGTGTGGCTGAGTTTTTTATGCGATTTGAGAAGAAGTGTCAGGAACACCAGTGGCCTCAGGAAAAGTGGGCAGCATTAGTTTCATCAAGACTCCTAGGAAAGGGGCTAAAAGCGTATGATGCACTACCTTTAGAGTCCTGTGTAGTTTATGATGAGCTAAAGAAGGCTGTGCTACGGGCCTATGAGTTACAACCGGAAACTTACCGCTTGAAGTTTCGGGGTGTTACTAAGGGCAAGGATAGTACCTTCCTAGAACACGCCCGGGACTTGTCTGATGCACTACGACATTGGCTGCATTCTGAGAGGGCAGCTACTTTTGAGGAGCTGAGTGAGCTGGTTCTCTTGGAGCAGTTCTTTAAGTGCACAGGCGGGGACTTAACATTAAATATAAAGGAAAAAAATCCTAGAACTCTCCAGGAGGCAGCAGAAATGGCTGACCTCCGACTGTCATTAATTCGAAGGTGCGGAGCAGCAGCTAGGAGTGAGTCGGGTGCAAAGGATCGTACCCCTCCCCCTCCCAAGAATTTTGATACACATAAATACACAAAACCATCTAGCACTGACAATAAAACTGAACATAAACCAAATACCGTCCCGTATAAGAAGTCTAATGGTACCTCCCACTCCCAAGGGAAACCAAAGAGTAAAGAGTGCTTCGCATGTCACAAGGAGGGTAACTTTGCAAATGCTTGTCCGAACAAGCCACCAAACAAGGTTGTGTCATTGGCCTGCAGCATAGGGGTGTCGCCTATATCTTCTGAGTTTGCCAAGGGTAGTTCGTCAGAGGGTGGGACACAGCCTGTGTTCAAGAGTCCGGAAGGCTCGAACCCTGTCCGCGACGTCTTTGGGGGTCATAGAGGGCATGGTTTTGTGAGGTGGGCTGGCAAAAGGCGAGGAGTTAAGCTATTGCGTGATACGGGGGCTTCTCAGACCTTGTTAAAGAACTTTACTGGTAGACCGATTAACGCTGCTCGGGTGGTGGTAGTTCAGGGGATCAATGCTACGAAGTCCTACCCGCTGTTGCGGATGGAGCTGGAGGTGGGTGGTGTGGCGAAGGAGCTGGATGTAGGAATTGTAGAGAACTTGCCTGTTGGGGGCGTCGACCTCCTCCTCGGCAACGACTTTGCGGTGCCTGCTTCTAAGGTTTCACCCTTGGTCGTTGCGAAGAAGGCGGCCGACGTTAGTAGGGAGGAACAGGAGGGGGTTGAGAAGTGTATCGTATAAACCATGGCGTGTGTTGTGATGCGTTCTCAGACATCCGGAGCCTTGCAGTCACCACCTCAGTCTATCAAACTGCGGAGGAAATGTCACAAGAAAACGGGAAATGTTGGTCAATTGGAGACTTTTGAGCCGGCAGAGTTCTTGGTGACTCATTATTGGCACCTATGTTAGAGTCTGGAGAGGCCCCGGGGCCTGTCACCGCTAGTGCAGGTGCAGGGCAGGAAGAGACTCTGCGACAGCATCGTTATGCGCAGCGAGAGGAAAGGATGGCTCAGCGGGACATTGGAGGTGGAAATAAATTATTTAAGATGAACCTGGATAATCTCGCACCTGCTGATATATGTTCCTTGCAGCTGGAAGATCCTGAAGTCAGGGCATGTGGTAATGGTGCTGTCGAACTGGAGAGCAATGGGGATGCGCAGCCTGGTGATTTTTTCTTGTCCGAGGGGATCTTGTATCGGAGACATCAGGATCCCAAGACAAAGTGGGATGGCGGGTCAGGATTAGTGGACCAGTTAGTAGTACCGAGGGTGTGCCGTGAGAGCTTATTGAGATTAGCTCATGATGTGCCTTTGGCAGGGCACCTGGGGGCCCGTAAGACGGAGGCAGCTCTGAGCAAGCTTTTCTGGTGGCCTGGGTTAAAGGCGAGTGTCGTGTCATGGGTGTCACAGTGTCACACTTGTCAAGTTGTTGGGAAACCCAATCAGGTCATCCCGAGAGCCCCGTTACAACCCATCCCTGTCATTGGGCCGCCCTTCAGCAAAGTAGTTATCGATATGGTTGGCCCATTGCCCCCCACTAGTGCCGGCAATAAATTTGTACTAACCGTAATGGATGTAGCAACACGGTATCCAGATGCTTACCCCATGCGCAACGGGATGGCTAATACTGTTGTCAGAAACCTACTTGTCTATTTCTCTCGTTATGGCTACCCTCGGGAGATCCAGTCTGATCAGGGATCCAATTTTACTTCTGCTCTGTTTAAGCAGACCATGCAGCAACATGGGATAGTGTCTGGGGTGTCATCTGCCTACCATCCCGAGAGTCAGGGAGTTTTGGAAAGGTGGCACTCGACTCTCAAGAGTATGTTGCGGTGTTATTGCATGGAAAATGGGAAGGACTGGGATCTAGGTCTCCCATACGTTTTATTTGCTGCGAGAGAAGTACCTGGGGAGAGCTTGGGACTTAGCCCCGAACGAGTTGGTTTTTGGACACAGGGTCACATAGTCAAGGAGATCTGGGAGGGAGTCACAAAGCCATGCTCGCTTCTAAAGTATGTTGTTGAAAGCCGTGAGAGAATGCTAAAGAGCCTGGAGGTAGCAGGTCGGAACCTTAAGAGTTCACAAGCTCAGATGAAGGACAGATACGACCAGAAGGTGAAGCTGAGGGAGTTTGAAGTAGATCAGGAGGTACTGATACTACTGCCTCTGGTGGGACACCCCTTGTCTGCCTAGTATTCTGGTCCGTATCGGGTTGTAAGGAAGGTTTCTGATCTAGACTATTTAGTAGCTACTCCTGATCGTAAGAAAAAGAACCAACTTTGCCATGTAAATCTGATGAAAGAGTATGTGAGGCGCCCCTCCGAGCCTCTCACTGTCCCGGTGTTGATCTGCAGCGATCGTGGTGGAGAAGGAGGAAGGGACAGTCAAGCTGCGGGGGAGGATAATTGGGATTGTCATGTTTCCGCGGATCAGTGGGCGGGGAATTCTAGACAAGTGGCTCACGAGTTGATATTGCACCTGCCTGAGCAACAGCGTGTAGCTGTGCAGCACTTGTTTGATTCAAACCCAGCTGTTTTCGCGGAGCATCCTGGCCTCACTCCTCAAGCGGTGCACGATGTCGGGGACCACCCGCCCTTTAAATCAGTGCCATACCGTGTTCCCCCTATTAAATTACCAGCACTTAGGGAAGAGCTGGATTATATGCTGAAACGTGGGCTGATTTCTGAGGGTGCAGTAAGGTGGACTTCCCCAGTCACACTGCAGCCCAAACCAGATGGCAAGGTGCGGTTTTGTATAGATTTCCGCAGGTTGACTGGTTTAACCCCCACAAATGCCTACCCTCTCCCTCGCGTGGACGACAGTGTGGATAAGATAGGAAAAGCCAAGTTCCTCACTAAGATAGACCTTGTTAAGGGATATTGGCAAGTGCCCTTGTCTGAGCGAGCGTGAGAGGTGTGTGGGTTTGTGGTGGACGGTGCCACATATCATTGCCATGTTATGCCATACGGGCTGAAAAATGCCCCTGCAACGTTTCAGAAATTAATGAACGACATTGTAGCCGACATTCCCAACTGTACGGTGTACCTAGATGATGTCATAATATACGACGATGATTTTAACAGTCACTGTGCTCACATCGGACAGCTTTTTAATAAACTGAATGAAGCAGGTTTGGTGGTAAACCTGGGTAAGTGCGATTTTGTCAAAGCCACAGTTTTGTACCTGGGGTTCGAGGTGGGGATGGGTCAGGTGTGCCTCCACAGACAAAGATCAAAGCCATCGATCAGTTTCCTCAGCCTACGACTAAGAAACAAATCATGCGGTTTCTAGGTATGATAGGCTATTATCGTCGCTTCATCAAAGGCTATTCGACTGTACTTGCACCTTTAACTGACTTATTATCTAAGGACAAGAAGTTCCGGTGGTCTCCTGAGTGTGCAGAGGCGTTTTCCTTGGTAAAACACCTGTTATGTACCCACCCCATACTCAGGGCCCCGGACTTCAGCAGACCTTTTCAGCTGGCGACTGATGCCAGTGGCGTAGGGGCTGGGGCTGTCTTGTTACAGACAGATGATGAAGGTATCGAACATCCAGTGAGTTTTTACAGTAAAAAATTCAATAGTGCACAAAGGAATTACTTTGTAATTGAAAAAGAAATCCTGGCGATAGTGCTGGCGCTCAGGCACTTCGATGTATATGTTCCTGCTTTCGGACCAGTCGTAGTGGTTTATACCGATCATCACCCTCTGAAATTCTTGAATCAGTTTCATAACCGTAATATGAGGCTGACCAGGTGGTCACTCATGCTTCAGGAGTATAATCTGGACATACGCCATATTGCCGGTTCTGATAACGTGATAGCGGATTGTCTATCAAGGGTGGATGATGTTGGTTAGACTGCCACAGGATTGAGGGTTGAGTGTGGAGGAAAATAGGCTGTCACTGTAGTTCAGCCGAAAAAAACAAATTAAAAAAGCAAAAACCTTATAAAAACTCTTTATTTTTTATAACGTGTAGAATTTTGTATAAGATGTTGTAGCGGTATCTAAGTTGAATGTTTTCGCTTATTGTCACTGAGTTAGTTGAACTTGCTCGGTGGAGCGCAACAGTCTTTATTTTATTTTTTATATATAGTGCCTTGTGTCGCAACAGTGTGTGGTACTATGAGAAGCTTTCTGTTAGATATGAAGAACTTAGTCAAAGGTCTTATATCTTGGGGGAGGTGTGACGCTTCTGCATAGTAACCACGTGCGGGCATGCGCGTCGGCTGCCCAGCCGTTTAGAAACCGGCTGGTGGCAGCCGGCCGGCAGGCTTTCCCTTAGTATATATCCTACGACAATGTAACTAATGTCTGGGATATTCTTATGTTGTTTCACAGCTTGAAGCTGCCCTTATTCTTAACCAACGCATCTTAGTATATTTTATTCTCGATAGTTAATTGTTTCATTATAATATATAAGATGTAAGTCTAGTGAGAGCGGGAAGAGACGAGCGGGAGAGAGAGACCGGCTTGGGACGTTGCTTCGCGCGGAGAGACTAGCTTGGGACGAGCCTGAAGCGCTGCCACATGCATTTGATTGCAACGTTAGGCTTAGTTTCGACTCACGCACAGGGTAGAGGATTTTGACCAGGCAACTGTGTTGAGTGTTGCCAAGCCTGGGATGTATTCTGCATGCCTGGGGTGGGGTCCAGACAGATTCAAGACTCAGAGCTCACCTCATTGTCGTACCCTTCGGACCCCCTTGATATCTATCCCTCTCAACCCCACTTAGAAACGTTCTCTCTTACTTTGTATACCTTCTTTCCACTACTTCACCAATCTATTTAATTATCCCATCCCCTTGATAGACCTTATATCTATTATTGTATTAACGACGAGCTCTCAGATAACTAGATAGGATTTTGGGCCTTCATGCAGGGATGTAATTGTTAATGAGACCTAGGAAGCTTTTTTGTTGTCTCATATTTGGTGGTTTCATGCTTGCTAGTGTGTTCTTGTGTCAGGTTAGCAGGGGCTAGACCGGAGGGGAGGTTTTTTGCGATCCTTTAAGTAAAGTCTGCTGGTGCGAGTCCCGTGGACCTGCCCGACTTTACTAGGATACCCGTGGGAGTCTGGGGGCATTTTCTTGTCTGTGTCCCTGTGTGTCTAGCGTTGTGTTGTGTGAGGGCCATTGCCTAGTCCACTCAGCACTGCGCTAGCACGTCTTGCTTTTGTTTTAGGGTCGCCAGGAGAGAGTCAGATACTTGCGATCTGAGTCTCTCAAGAGAGCACCCTTTCAATTAGAGTAATTTGGCGCACAGACCTGGGAACGTCCCTAGGCTAGAGCAGGTGGCTCAGCCCGGGTATCCGAAGCCTATATCCTTCCGGCTAGACCTCTGCCACCTTGCAGATTAACAGCTGGGGGTTTATTATCTCTGTATGCTTGTTATTGTGCCACAGTTTACCGTTTTTGTGAGCATTGTGAGTCAGGGTGTGGCTTAGAGACTCTGTCCGAGCAGGCTTGCCTGACTAAGAGTGAGAAGCACACCTGTATGTGGTTATGTTGCGAGTTGCTGCCTTTATTTAATTATACCTATGCCATTATACACTGTATGTCCAATCACTAGTATTTATTCCTGCTTATGAGTTAAGAGTTCTCTAAATCCGTAACGTACTTTCTTTGCTAAGCATCAGATCCTACAGTAGCCGCATGCAGTTTAGAAACCCGCATCATGTCTACCTGTACGATGTTTTGAGGACTGTTTGCTTTCACCTTCTTTCACGCAGGGGTGATTAGTTGTATTAATTAACATAACGTTAAATGTACTTTCTTCTAGTTTGTTATTAAATTGTTTCTGCAATTTAATTCCGTTATCTATCTTTTCCTTGAAGCTTTAAGTCAACTTAATTGTGTGATCTTTTATATAGCCTGCTTGACTATCAGCAGTGTATAGTGCGTGCACCCTGTAACCGAGTCATAGGATACCTCGTTGTCCAGGCAGGACTCTTGACCGTTTAGGGTGGTTTGTTGCCTGGGTTTATAGAAAAGGGTTGGATCTAGCGTTTTCCGTTGTTGCTTGTTGCCGCATACCTAGTCCAATAGAAAGAGCCCAGTGTTTATATATCCCAGGACGTAACAAGTGAAAATGCTTTCCAACGATTTTACAACCTTTACTTTCCTCTGCTGTAATTCAATTGGTCAATTTTGAAGTACTTGTTGACGTCCACATTGGCTTATTTCAATGTCTTGGGATAATTTAGTTACTCTCCTCTGTGTTCTTACCGGTGTATAGATGACCTTTTTGATACTATAGACACCAAAACTACACACAGTTTTCCTGATGGGGGCGAACCAATGAATTGTATAAGACGGAATAATATTTTCGGATTTCTACTAAAATGATTTACTAATGAAACCAATAACTATTCACTGTTTTTAACCCTCTCGCATCCAGCAACTTAATTATCTAACTTATGGTATGGCCTTCTCCAATTTGCCATGAAATATCAGGCTGGGCGTGTTTTCGAAGCCTTGTGTTTTTCTGTATTTTCATCCACCAGAATGCTGTTTATTGTGATGTATCATATGTCAATGGAAAGAGGAATATTTATAGTACATGATAAAACAATTTTTTTTTTAAATAAATCAAAATATGATAGTGTAAATGAGTCCGGAATACAATTATTTCCCATGCAATTGTCTTCACACCGTCCTAGCTCTAAATTGTGAGTGATGACCATATATTTGTTTTTGCTCAAATAATAATATTTTTTTCTCCTCTTTCCAAATCTGAAAACAGAAATTGTTTATCTTCAATAGTTCTCAAGCAGTGACCGATTTTTTTTTTTTTTTTTTTTTGGATTGATATGTTTTATAACATTTTCGATTTATTTCGTTGCTACGAAGAGTATGGTTTTAAATTTAGGCTGTATGAATACGGCAAATAATGCTGATGAGTATAAAACAAACTAGAAGTTCCTAGGACAAATACTTTTTGCGCTATGAATATTTGAAATGAAGAGCCAAAATGCGAATATTTATGCTTCACCCATCTCTGTTCCGGCGATGCTAGCCGGGTTCCGAGCTGTTCCCCACCTCGTGGTTGCGTTATTTGCTCGGATACGTATATAACTGTATATATCACCAGAATCGAAAAATTGTGCTCTTTCCAATGGTGAAAACAAAAATAATATAGCGTAATTGGTTCGCGAGCTATGCGCAATTGTTTCCATGCAGTGACCGAAAAAAAAATATATATATGGTTTATAACATTTTCGATTTATTTCGTTGCTACGAAGTGTATGGTTTTAAATTTAAGCTGTATGAATACGGCAAATAATGCTGATGAGTATAAAACAAACTAGAAGTTCCTAGGACAAATACTTTTTGCGCTATGAATATTTGAAATGAAGAGCCAAAATGCGAATATTTACGCTTCACCCGTCTCTTTTCCTCCAATGCTAGCCGGGTTCCGAGCTGATCCCCACCTCGGCATTGGTTTATTTGCTCAGATACGTATATAACTGTTTATATCACCGTCATCCGAAAATTATGCTCTTTCTAATGGTGAAAACAAAAATAATATAACGTTATTGGTTCGCGAGCTATGCGCAATTGTTTCCATGCATTGTTATTGTTATGTAAATATATGAGAATGTTTATGCAGTTTTATATCCTTGCCACAATGTACAACATTTATATAAATATATATATATATATATATATATAAAATAAATGAAATACAAATATAAATAAAATGAAATAAATAAAATAAAATAAATAAATATATAAATAAAATAAAAATGTTATAATAATATAAATACTCGATTATGGGCCTTATATATATATATATATATATATATATATATATATATATATATATATATATATACTGTATATATAAATAAAATAAATAAATAAATAAAATAAAAAATATAATAATAATATAAATACTCGATTATGGGCCTTGGGCTTGCTCGGGACCTTGGGGCTGATCCGCTAGACACCCTGGGGAACAGGAATACAAATATATATATATATATATATATACCGGGTATATATATATAATATATATATATATATATATATATATATATATATATATATATATATATATATATATATACTGTATATATAAATAAAATAAATAAAATAAATAAAATAAAAAATATAATAATAATATAAATACTCGATTATGGGCCTTGGGCTTGCTCAGGACCTTGGGGCTGATCTGCTAGACACCCTGGGGAACAGGAATAACAAAACAAATATGTACGGTATATATATATAAAATAAATAAAATAAATATAAATAAAATAAAATAAATAAAATAAAATAAATAAAAACTAATAAATCAAATATATAAATATTTAAATAAAATACAAAATATAATAATAATATAAATACTCGATTATGGGCCTTGGGCTTGCTCGGGACCTTGGGGCTGTTATATACTGTATATAGGCTATATATAATATATATATATAATTATAATAATATACTGTAATATAACTAAAATTCCATAGAGTACTTACCATACTTCCTGTAAGCATTCCTGTGACATCTTCGTGATTATAATGTATTTATTTCGTAGGCAGTATTTATTGATAAATATATTTGTCTTTCAAGCAAAAAATAGTGTAAAGTCATCAATGATACCTAGACAAAACTGCATCAATACTCAAGGGGTTAACCAAGATTCACTCCCCTCAGTCACCAAAAGTCACAAGTAACATCTCATATACAGTACATATATAGTTCGAATTATTCACTAAACACTTTCACTGGGTAGATGAAATAATCCATAATTGCTTGCCTATAGCTAGGCATGGTGGGCCAGAGGGAGGGAGCCCAGAATTTAAAGGGCCGGGACCCTGCCTCACAGTCTGGGGGCCGGGAGACTACTGACTTTACAGAGGCCCGTGCTCCTCAGAGAGGGACGCTATGGGGTTGCTAGATACTTCCTTTTGTAACTTACTGATGCCTAACTTACCAGTCCAAATTGAGTCAAAATCGAGTCATAAACTTATTTTTGGCGAATATTTCTAACTTTCAGGTGGCATTATGACGCGATTGCGTCATATGAGCACTCTTGGAGGGGTGGCGTTATGACGCGATCGCGTCCTATAGATGCGGGAGGGTTAATTACTGCGTTACATTTTTGGCGGGGTTTTATATTGCTTGATATTGTTACTTCGAACTATGTTGCTTTATCAGAGATCAATACCATCCATAGATTATAAGTTGCCTCTTCGTTATTGTATCCTATATGTACAGTTGTACTATATAATTTGTTCGGTATTGAAAGCTATCTATTTGGGCCCATTTTTTTTTTTTTTTTTTTTTTTCTAAATAATATTAAGTCTGTTAAACCTACAAGAGAGAGACTATCGGTGTCATCTGCAAATGTTGAAGTTGTATGTGACAGACCACTATCAATATAATTGATAATAACAAACAAATAATAACAATAAATTAATAAAATAACAAATATAAACGTCCTAATCCTGCCACGGACATTCTATAGTTCCAGGGCAGTAGTTCCCTTTCCAATTTTCCCTAACCCCCACTAAACCACTGTTTGGGCACTTGATCCTCAGTGTTTTGGAGGGCAAGCAGCCTAGAGGGGTCGCTAGACCTGTTGTAGCTTGATTTCCTTTGCACTCCTTTGTACTCCTTTGTACATGCCCGGCTGGACCACTAAACCCCCTGGCGGTATGCCTTTATTTAAAGAAATCAAATTTACCAATAGAGTAATACTTTTACAGTTTGGTCAATCTCCTTCTATAGACTATTACACTGGGGTTGTATTAGTGTACTATTGTTAATTTAATTAACCCTTTGGGGATAATGACACACTATAGCAGTTTATTCTGGCTATTAATAGACAATTACAGTTTAGGATGGATCTGTGGAAAGTAAACGGTTAAAGACTAGCTCAATTAAACTTCTGACTTCCATATACCTTTCCTAGTCTGAATATAATTGTCTAATAATAACCAGACTTTACTGCCAAAACGCGCCGTAATCCTCAAGGGATTAATGTTAATCTACCCATAGTTCATGTACCCCATCTCTCTGTCTTTGGCACTTTGTGAAAGCGTATTCACTGTTAAAATCATTAATAGGACCATAACTTAACTAGTATTATTATGGAAAGCCTCCCCTGGGTACTGCCCTGCTCGATTGGTGCCTACAATCTCCCAACACGACTTATAGTGTACTGGCTTAATTATCCAGAAGGATTGACAGCCTCTGAGGTCCTAGTTTAACTTATTAGTTCGTCATTATCCACTATAAAACTTAAAAAGGTTGTCACATGCCACATCCATTCCACATGATATTATGTCATGCAGTTATACTCTGCCACCTTATATCCCACACATAACACTTCATCATAATCCTCTCAATGTTCCCTTATTCTGTCCCGGTCTTGAATGTCGTAGCATCACCCAAAATTAACCTCCTCCCTTAACTGTAAATCCCGCACCTCCCCGGTTTACTACGCTACCCGTGGTCATCCCTCTGCGGTCCCCTATGTCAAGCTAAAGGACTAGTTATAGAGCTATAGTGTATTCAAGCTAACCTGGCATAAATTGGTACTGCTGCCTTTCTATGCTTCCTATACTGCCTTTCTAAACTGCTCGTGTGACGCCGTCTTTATTATATAATAATATATAGAATGGAAGCGTTACCAATATTTGTCTGGTTAGCTTGAATACACTTTAATAATAGCTAATAAGGCTCCACCAACAATCCTGGCACCTGGTGTGTTTACTCCAGTGAAGCCTGTATTGGTGGATTTACACGAACCCATTTCTCCGGTAACTTTTATCCGCAACTCTCATCTGCTAGTTTCTGGGATGTAGTTATATTTAAATCTTGTCACCTAGGATAACCCACCTTCATTCTTATTGCCAATACAAGTGCAAAATAGCTTCAAAATGTTGCCAGAATTAAATTGTGGATACACATTACTTGAGCAAGCGGGTGTGTAAATCCACCTTAAATTAAACACGAGCTCTTTTTCTGGCAACTCCGATCTGACAACTTCTGAACTATGCCTTTGTTATATAAATGTTGACACTTATGACAACCTACCATTAGTCCTGTTGTCACTAACACTGCTAGATAGTCCGACAATGTTGCCTAGCTCAGAATATAGGTGTGTGTCACCAGACAAAGTAAAATACTAATAAATATGACGAGGTAATAAACATTTGGCTGCATCTGGTAGTGCATGCAACCACATTTAAATTGACCTAATGCATATTGCTTAATTTTCCCTCTGTTCATCTCTATTGCGTAACGGTTTGCATTATTGCACTACTCAATACCATAATATATCTAGCAAAACACGCCCCTGATGTGGATCAAAATTGCGGGAAAAACCCTCGTCTAATTCCGTCTTCAGCCCCGCCCACCGTCATGCTGGCCGGCCTGTTTATCAGTGCGGAGGTCTCGACCCAGCCGCGGGACCACAACAAATCCACAGTATTTACCTGATACAGGTGTGTTCGTATTAATATAACACCAACAATACCTACCAAACATATAAATAGTTTCATAAGTAACTATGATTATAGTGTTTAATTGAAACAAAGAGAATTGGAAGCAATACAAGATGAACATGTTTGGGCAGGGACTCAGGTAGTAGCAGCAGCCAGGGACAACATAGCAACTCAGTTCGACTCACGGCGCGGAAGTATGTATGTGTTAGTTTGTGACTGCGGGAAATATACCGGTAATCGTCTTCATATGAGTTTTATCGGCGTAATTCGGGTGTTATAGTTGGTTAAAGTGTCAAGTGGGTATCGGCATCGTTCCAGGAAGACGGTAACCCGAGGAAGAGTGCGTATTACGTAAGAGGTTTGGAGAATGACCATCAGCACCAGCATCTGATCAAGGTAGGTTCTGCCATCTTGGTATTGGTGAAGGAGCGGCCATTTGCTAGTTTCAGGATAAAAGGAATTGGGCACAATACAAATCCATACTTAGAAGAAATATAAACATGTGATTGAAAGAAAGATTGCAAATGTTGGTGTTATGTATTTATGCAATGCAGCTATATCTTAGCTGTTAGTTCTGATAAATATTAATATATATACCTACAACTTCCTTACAACCTGAAACACGCAAGTGGTCAATCATGCGTAGGTTACCTTTATTACTGCACATTATGCTTCACACATTGGTTTGCGTTAAAACTATTATAACAACTCTACTGTTGTTTTACATAATCGCAGTTATTCTCCAACCCTTTCCCTATATTTATATAATACCGTACCATGTTTATTATGGTAGCGTTCAGCAATGGACGGATAAACGGTACATTGGTGGGTTTACCATATAAGCCTACATATGTTGTTCTGCTGACGGTAAATTACCTTGTTCCTACCTCAATTAAGTCAATGTCGCACGAGCGTTTTTATCGGCAATTTTCTATGAGCAAGTATTTTCTCGCAATATTTCATGCTTTTATATATATATTGGTATCGGGAATTAAATGTATTTTGAGTGTTTTTTATATATTGGTATCGGGAATTAATCATATATTAGAAAATTATTGGTGGCTTAATACAATCAAAAGCTTAATTCTGAAGTTACCAGACGTGAATTACTCAAAAATGCCGACAAAAGTGTGCTTTACTCAGCTGTTGTAAAGATGTTGTATTTGTAACAAGACGTTGTTTATTATTAATATTTCGCAAAATTATGTTGTAGAGACATAGTAGTTTCATGTCTTAAAATCAGCTGTTAAGTGATTACATTTGTATCATTAAGCGAGTTTATGCAGTTTAAGGTAAATTTTTAGGAATCAAAAGGTAAAAGTTTTCCCAGTTAACCCTCTGACAGTGGGGAAAACAGTATCTGGTATCACACTAATGTTCTTCATAGCTTCACCAATAACATTCCTGGTAACATCCTGTGATAACATTTAAGATGATCTTGTTCGGAGAGCCACACAAGTGGATTACCAGCTCATATAAATGTAAATCAGAAGCCAAATATAAAGTTCGGGTGGCAGGTTTTCAGTTGACCTATATAATCACAACATGTCACATAATTTGTCCCTTTATTGTTTATGTTATTGTTATGTTTATGTTAACATGTCTACTGTACCACACTATATTACTGTTTGACTGTTGTTGTTGTTGTTGTTGTTCCTTAAGCTGCCTGGCCGAACAGCCCCGAGTCCCTGAGGAAGGCCATGGCCACGATCGGGCTTTCCCACAGAGCTCTCATTGAGTGTAGGTTGTGTTGTTGGCGTAAGTGGTTGTGTGAAATGCAGTCTTCGATGATGTGTTTAATGGTATGGGGTGCTGTGTTACATCCCGGGCAGGCGTCGACAACGGAGTCATCCAGTCTCTTCTGATAGCTCAGGAGAGCTGGATGGTGTCCGCATCTCAGCCTGGCCAGGTGGACTCTGTCCTCGCGAGGGAGGGAGGATTCGGAAGGAGGGATTTCGGGAGGTCGTGCATGCAGCTGCGTGTTGTCTGTGAGTGAGTGGATGGATTAGCGAGAGATATGAGTATGGATGTGCTTCTGGAAGTTGGTTCGGGGTGGGCAGGGAGGGAGAGAGGACAATAATTGTGTGTGATACCGTGTGCTGGGTGTTGTTTTGATATTTCTTGGTGTCTGTGGGTGTGTTGCCATGTAGTTTAGTGGGTGGTCTTGGTTCGTGGAGGCTGCTGCCAGGAATTGAGTGCCTCTCATGTCCAGATGGTCTTTGACTTTGAGGATTTTGGTTTCTTGATGTAGATGATCTGTGGGTGCAGTAGCTGTGCAGCCTGTAATGATCTTCAGGGCTTTGTTTTGAATAGTCTGTAAGGTCTTATGATGTGTTTCAGCTAGGTTAGAAGCCCAGGCTGGGCTTGCGTATTCCATTACTGATCTTATGTATTGTTTATATACTGTGGTGGTAGTTTCTATGTTGTGTCCAAATTTTGTGTGAGCAAGTGACCTGAGGGCGTTAAGTCTGGGTGTCAGTTTCTTTTTAATGTTTGTGGTGTGCTGTTTGAATGTCATATGAGTATCATATGTTACTCCTAGAATTTTGTGTGTGTGTGTATGTGTTAGGGGTGTGTTGTTTATGGTGAGTTGAGGGATGTATTCGTGTTCACCTGTCCAGCTTGTGAGCAGGGTTGCGGTGGATTTGGCTGGGGCTAGATTAAGTCTGTTTGTAGTGCACCAGCCATGTAGTGTGTTGAGATAGGGTTGAAGGAGATCTGTCGCTCTTCTTGGGTCATGGTGTGTACATGTGAGTGTTATGTCATCTGCATAGGAGGCTAAGTTTATTTGGGGAGTATTGGGTGTAGTTATATCGTGCATGTACAGATTGAAGAGTGCGGGCGATAGGACCGATCCTTGTGGGACTCCGTTTGGAAAGTTTCTGATTTTAGATGACTGACCGGCAAAAGATACGTGTGCACATCTGCCTGCTAGGAAGTTGGCCAGACACCTTTTTGTGTTGTTGTGCATGTTTGTGTTGTAGATTTAGTTTGTTAGGTTGTGGCGGGGGATGGCATCGAAGGCTTTACTAATGTCGAGTGTGGCTAATAGTGATCTGTGTGGTGGTCTAGCTGAGTTGATGCCGTCGAAAGCTCTTTGTGTAAGGTCTGTGAGAAGAGTGTTTGTGGAGTGCAGTGGCCTAAAGCCATGTTGTGTTGGAGCTAGGGGTAGGTCGGGTGTAATTAGTTGTAATACTAGGCGTTCCATGACTTTGGAGGGGGAGCAAAGGAGTGTGATGGGGCGGTGCGAGGAGGGTAGCGTGGGGTCTTTGTTGGGTTTGGGGAATGTGATGATGATACCATGCTTCCAAATGTCTGGTATTGTGTTGTGTGAATAGCTGTAGTTTGATATGTTAGTGAGTGTTTGTATGCCTTGTGGTTCCAGGTGTCTGAGGTGTATGTTGCTTATGTTGTCTAGGCCACAGGCGGGTGAGTGCTTGAGATTGTTGATGATATGCTTTGTCTGGTGATTGGTGAAGGGTGTATAGTCAGGGTCTGTGGGGAATTGTCTCTTACGTCGGATGACACGTCGGTCGTCTTTGTGAGGTTTTAGGTGGCTCACATGTGAGAAGTGATTGATGAGAGTGTTTGCTTGTTGTTTACATGAAGGAGTAGAGTCTGTTGTTGTGACTGCAGCATGTGATTGTGTTGTGTTGCTGTTGGAAAGTGTGATGCTGTTTAGTGTTTTGTAGAGTTTTTTGAGGTTTGTTTTGTGATCAAGTGTTTGTAGGAAGTTATTCCAATTTAGTTTTTGTTGTTCTTGTATTTTGTTGTTAGTTTGGGTGTTGAGTGCTTGAATTTGTTGTGTGATGTCTTGTGTGTGGGGTGCTGGGGAGTGTTTCAGTGTGTCGCGTTGTCTGATGAGGTTTTGAATTTCTGGTGTGAAATTGGGGTTGTGTCTTTTTCTGTTACCTCTTGGAATGTGTTTCTTGTCAGCGTTTTGGATAGTTTTATTGAGTATGTGTACAGCATTGTTGATGTTAGTGATGGGTGTACTGTTTAGAGTTGTGAAGTGTTGTTCTGTCTCATTTGTAAATGCTTCCCAGTTAGCTCTTTTATAATTGGTGTATGTGTGTTTGTGGCTAGCTGGGGTGAGTCTGGTTTTGGTGGTGATAATGATCGGGAGGTGGTCAGAGCCTAAGGTTCTGACCACCCTCCAGGATGTTGTGGGGGCGAGTTCTGGGGAGCAAAAGGTGATGTCTGGAGATGATGGGTTATAGAGGGCTTGGTGAGGAATATTGGTATGTTGATGGATGTCGTTAAGGATGATGAGGTTATCTGTTTGGTTTTGTAGTACCAGCCCTCTGTCTGTGTCGGGGTTGTCGACAAACCAGGCCGACGTCTTGGCGTTGAAGTCACCACCCAGGATGATGTGTGGGGTGTTTGTGATGTGCTGTAAGTGTGGTCTGTATTCATTTTGTACTGTAGGGGATGTTTGGGGAGGGATGTATGTGTTTATGATGGTTATGTTGGATTTGTTGCCAGTGCGTATTTTAATTGATTGTATTTCTGTTGTGTTATCATTTGGGGGGAGGAGGGATTTGGTTTGTACACTGGTTACTATGTATGATATTTCATTGTGTACCAGGGTGATGAGTCCACCGCCCCCGCCGACGGCCCGGTCTTGTCTGATGGTGGTGAAATTATGAAATGTGGGTGTTTTTTTGTGATGTGCGGAGTTTTGTTTCTTGTAAGATGGCAATGTGTATGTTGTGTTGTTTGATGAAGTGTGAGATCACATCCTGTGATAACATTTAAGATGATCTTGTTCGAAGAGCCACACAAGTGGATTACCAGCTCATATAAATGTAAATCAGAAGCCAAATATAAAGTTCGGGTGGCAGGTTTTCAGTTGACCTATATAATCACAACATGTCACATAATTTGTCCCTTTATTGTTTATGTTATTGTTATGTTTATGTTAACATGTCTACTGTACCACACTATATTCCTGTTTGACTGTTGTTGACGTCATTCGTTAATACGTTCATTGTATGTGATGGTTTATTTTTGCAACTATTATATTTCAGACACTACCTAAGCTCTAATTCATACTTGTATATATGTTTATGTTTTAGCCACACCATGAAACTTTCTTTGTCAGCATTTAAAACATTTCCTACTATGAACCATAACATAATGAATGGTTAGATGTATGATATTGGATCACCTTCCTACCATTGCCCTCCTTTATCCCATATATATATATATATATATATATATATATATATATATATATATATATATGTTAGTAAAGCCAGGTAATAAATTTTCTTTAATACATACGAGGTTGAAAGAAATGGCAATTTCTGCGTTGGAAATTTCATTATTCAAAGTTTCCAGGTCTCTGATGAGTTTTCGCTGGGTGGCAGGAAGTAGATGAATGAGATTAGCAAAATTCATGGTGGTACAGGGTTACATTAATGTACATGATGATACAGGATATACGCCGCGTTTCACTGGACAACCAGCATTATCAAGTAAGGATAGAATGATATAAAAGGTAAACAGGAAGGGTATATATAGAGGGTGGAGGATCAGAGGAGGCGGAAATCAGGGGGCAAAAGTCTGCTATTGGTGGAGGGGTATTCTAGGAGTGTAAAAGAGAGATCCGCTTCACGCAGGCGCACTGGATGCGGGAAGGTGGTGGTCGGTTGGCGGGGTCGAAGCTGATTGGCTGCATGTCGAGGGGCGTGGCCTAAGTTGCGTAGTATGTGTGGCGCCGGAAGAAGACAAAGCTGAAGGAGGTAGCGCGGGGGGCTGCGTCAAGGGCACTGGGGTCGAGGGGGGGCGTTAGGTCCTGTAGGATAGTGCCTTTTGGCAGAAGGAAGGATCTGGAGGTCCAGAGTTTGGTTGTTGATGTTAGGATGTAAGGCTTGGATATATAACGCTTCGAGTATAGGTAATCTCCTTGGGTCACTTTCTTTATCGAGTATGGTGGTGTGTTTCTCTAACTCGTTGCGTGTGAGGTGGGGGTGGTTAGGGGTGAGATAGTGGTCTTTGATGGCTCCAGCCTGAAGGTGAAGAGTTAACCGACGTGAAAGACGAGTCTGCGTCATGCCAATATAGGAAAGAGGTCCACAGTCCTCATAATTACAGGTATGTTGGTAAATGACGTGATCATCGGTCATCGGGCTCTTTATCTTGGTGGAAGCTGGTTTGTTGCGGAGAAGGAGGTTGGGAAGTCTTGGGGGATTTTGTAATAAATTATTAATTTGATTTTGTTTTCCGGGTTGGTTGGGTGGACATGCTTGGAGAATATTTCTTTTAAGACGGCCTCGTCATTTTTGTGTTCAAAGGACATAAAATTGCGGTAGAAGATCTTAATTTCATTGGGGGGGTCAATGTTGGGAGGGCTTTGGACACCCCGTTCCGTTGTAACAGAGAGAGAGAGTGAGAGATAAACTAGTTGAAGTAATTCTTTGTGAGATATTTGTACTTGACTTATAATACTATATGGAGTATATTACGTAATCCAAATAATATACTAGATACGTACACATAAAGCAATACAGTACAAGCTTTATGAAAGGCTAGTCTTTAAATTATAGTAGAGAATAATTACATTTTGGGTTGCCCCTCGTGTATCATTGATTATTCCATCATTGTGGACTAATGGAATGGGTACAAGAGTGATAATTAATGTTCATCACATCTAAATTATGTTTGGATGACTGGGTGATCAACACACACACACATACACACACACACACACACACACACACACACACACACACAAACACGTTCATGTACACACCAATACTTTTCAGAGGATATCATGTCAAAATCATTAAATTACAAAGCTGAAAGTTCAATAGTGAGTTATTTGGCCCAACCGACATGCAAACCCTTCGTAAATCAGAACCCCACAATAATAATACAGGAAGTGTACCATTAATGGAGATGGATGGGGCCTTGGGTGGAGGAATGTGTGTGAATATTAAATAATAGTACGTTAATACCACATCAGTGGGCCTACTTGTTTTGCGCATATCATGTAAAGTGTATATAGAGTATTTTTTATTTTTTGTCTATGTGATTGAAGGAGGCAAAAGGCAGAACTGCCTATAGCGAGTGCCTCCCCCATAGTTGAAAGAGTGACAGGGCAAAAATCAAGGGATGTTCGAGCCAAAATGCCTATACACACAGAGTTTGAAGCAATTTAGGTCATAAGAAGAGGGAAAGACTGATTCTGGGAGAGAGTTCCAGAGCTCAGCTGTTGAGTAGAAGAAAGACTGAAAGTAACGTTTCACTCTCGGGTTGGAGAGTTGCACAGAGTAGGGGTGGGATTGAGTTGCAAGACGGGTACCACGTGCCCTACGTAAAGGAGGTGGTATACACTGGGAAAGCTCTGAGGAACACTGATTATTATAGTAGCTATAGAATAGCGAGAGAGATGCAACATTGCGACGGAGAGAGAGAGATTGCAGAGAGTTGGTGAGTGGACGGGAGTTAATGATACGAAAAGCCTTCCTTTCAACTTTGTCTAGGAGAGCGGTGTGAGAGGAACCTCCCCACACATGTGTACAATACTCAATACAAGGACGCACTATGCCCCTGTACAGAGCAAGAAGCTGTGCAGGGGAAAAGACCCCCTAAGGCAGTTGAGCACACCCAGCTTCTGGGAGACTGCCTTAGCAAGACTGGTAATATGGTCCTTCCAACTGAGAGCAGAAGAAAAAGAGACACCAAGAATATTGAGAGAAGATGAACGATTGATTTTTGTATTGTTGAAGAATAAGGGATAGTCCGCTGGGAGTTCCTTACGGCTAGATTGATGGAAAAATTGGGTTTTGGAAGCATTAAAGGTAACAAGGTTTTCTCTGCCCCAATCGGAGATAGTATTTAGATCAGAATTTAAGAGTTCTATGGCTTCATTACGTTTGTCGTTGAGGGATTGCTGGCTGGGGCGTTCTGAAAAAACTAATGGAGTAGTGTAAGGTTGAGTCCTCTGAGTATGAATGGATGGGAATTGAGGTACAGTTGAGGAGATCATTTATAAAAATTAGAAAGAGAATAGGAGATAGGACAGAGCCCTGAGGAACACCGGAGTTTATAGGGTGAGGAAGTGAACAATGGCCGTCCACAACCGCGGCTATGGAACGGCCGGAAAGGAAATTAGAAACAAAGGCACAGATGGATGGGCAAAAACTGAAGGAGGGTAGTTTAGAAATGAAAGATTTGTGCCAGACTCTATCGAAGGCTTTCGATATGTCTAGTGCAATAGAAAAAGTCTCACTGAAGTCCCGAAAGGAGGATGACCATGAGTTAGTAAGATATGAAAGAAGATCATCAGTAGAGCGACCCTTAAGGAAGCCATACTGGCAATCTGAGAGCAGATTATGAGAAGAGAAATGCCTAAGAAATTTGGAAGCCAGAATAGTTTCAAAAACTTTAGAAAGACATGAGATGAGAGCAATTGGACGATAGTTGGAGGGTTGAGAGCGGTCACCCTTCTTTGGGACAGGTTGAATGTGAGCAAACTTCCAGCATGAAGGGAAGACGTTAGAGGATAGACAGAGACGAAAGAGTTTGCCTAGGCAGGGAGTCAGCACGGAAGCACAGTTTTTGAGAACAACAGGAGGAACACCGTCCGGACCGTACGCCTTATTAGTATTAAGCCTAGAGAGGGTAGAAAGTACATCTTTAGAAGAGATTAGGATATTAGGCATAAGTAAGAGAGAGGAGGGTGGAGAGGGAGGAATAACACCGAAATCATCCAAGGTGGAGTTTCTAGCAAAAGTTTGAGCGAAGAGTTTAGCTTTGTCAGAGGAAGAAGTGATGGTTGTGCCATCAGAATGGGAAAGGGGAGGGAAAGACGAGGAAGAGAAATTGTTGGAGAGGTTTTTGGCTAGACCCCAGAAAGCTTGAGAAGAGCTAGAGTTGGATAGTTCAGTGGTTTTATTATTGATGAAAGAGTGTTTGGCAAGTCGAAGAACAGATTTGGCTTGATTCCGGGCATTAACATAGGAAGAATGAGAGTCTTGAGTTTTAAGGCGTCGGTACCGTTTGAATGCTTCCTCCTTATTGCGGACAGCAGTAGAACAGGCGTGAGTAAACCAAGATTTTTTAGCATTATTCTGAGAGAAAGAGAGTGGAATATGTATACTTCCATGCCCGATAGGACTACCTCGGTAATGCGTTCAGCACTCTCCGAGGGTCCCCGGCCACGGAAGCAGAAATCATTCCATGGGAAATCAAAGAAGTACTGCCGGAGAGCCTCCCAGTCGGCAGCGCCAAAGTGCCACAAGCGCCGCCGGCTAGGAGGATCGGGTGGCCGTACTGGAGAGATAGGACAGTTGACAGAGATAAGTTTATGGTCGGAGGAGCCCAAAGGAGAGAAAAGATCGACAGTATAAGAAGAAGGGTTAGAAGTTAGAAACCAGTCAAGAATGTTGGGCCGATCTCCGATGCGATCCGGGATACGGGTGGGTTGATGAACTAACTGCTCTAGGTCATTTATGATAGAAAAGACGTAGGCTTGTTCACCAGGTGGGTCAATAGTGTGAGAGGAGAGCCATTGGCGGTGGTGAACGTTGAAATCTCCTAAGATGGAGATTTCTGAGAAAGGAGAAATGGATAGAATGTGTTCCACTGTAGAGTTTAGATAGTCAAAGAATTTGAACATGTTATGTTTGAAACAGGAATTAGACTTACCTACTAATTATTTAATATTAATCAGAGAGACAGAGAGAGAGAGCGCGAGAGATACTATAATGTAAAGTCACTATCACTTTTACTTAACAGTCTCCGTGTGTTTGTAATAACCCGTGACTAGTAATATATTTGTTTGGCGTCATACAAGTGTGGAGTAATGCCTCTTTCTGTGGATTTGATACAATGCTGATGAAGGTTTCTGGTAACTGTTGGTTTTGACTGTCCATACATTCAGTTGGCGCAGCTCGTGCTATGACCTTATGATACTCTCACATATACATTTAACTATTGTGATTATACAGTACCAGGGAGGGGGATACTAAACCCACATGTTAAATACACTACTGTTTTAAACACATGTAACTTGATGCTATGTTGTCTAGAATTATGTTAAGGACTGACGAAGCTATTATTTATTATAATAAGCACTACGAAGCTCGTCCTGGTGTCATTTTGGAGCTATTTTCTTTTAATTTTAGGCCGAATACATTTCCTTTCATTCAGACACTAGTTCAATCATTCAGGAGTGTTTGAATGAACCATAATATACAGTAGAGTAAATATGCCTACAGTGTAAGTGTTAATTACCTTTGGACCTAAATCTGATATATATATATATATATATATATATATATATATATATATATATATTTTCTTTAAGGCAGGCGAGGTTGAAGGAAATACATGTATCAGCATTAATTATTTTATTATTAAGGTTTTCAATAGAACGAACAGCAATACTCAGGTGTTCTGGGAGATTGTGCAAAAGGTGAGCAAAATTCATGATGATCCGACGCATTTCGATAGACAACTATCATCTTCAGGGAATGGAAGGTAAGTGTATAAGATATAACATAACAGCTTATTTATACATATTAGGTAGAGCACAGAAAGGTTTATTGGGTGTTGGCTAGCATATGATTGGCTAGTTGGCGACCAATGAGGCGCGCGCTTTTCCTGCCTCCTGGTTGGCTGGGCGGGTTCGTAGATGTTAGATGTTGTCGTAGGGGGTCTGCTGGGCGAGGGGGGGGGCGGGGTCCTTGTGAGGGGCGGCGGGCCAGTTGTATCTCGGGTTTCTGGTCCAGTTTGAAGCGTAGGGTTGAGGGGCGGCGCGCGTTGGTTAAATGAAGTAGTGGGGGGGACGGTAAGGGGGGAGAGAGGGGGTAAGGGCAGAGTCGGGGTGGTAAGGGGAGTAATGTTAGGGGGTGTTTGAGAGTAACGTTTAGCTGATGGGAGTATTTGGAGGTCGAGAGTTTGATTATTTATGGAAGGATTAAGAGTTTGAATATATAGGGCTTCAAGTATAGCAAGTCTTCTGGGTTCTGTCTCTTTATCAATTACGGAGGTGTTTTTATCTAGGTCAGAGCGAGTAAGGGCTTGGTGGTGGGGGGCTTTATAGTGGTCTTTGATAGCTCCAGATTGGAGATGGAGGGTGAGACGGCGTGATAAACGATTTTGTGTCATACCAACGTAGGTTTGAGGTCCACAGTCCACATTATTGCAATTGTGTTGGTATAACACATGGTCGTCTATTTTCGGAGTCTTGGGAGAGATATGTGTGTTACGGAGGATGAGGTTGGAGGTTTTGGAGGATTTGTAGTACATGATAAGTTTTATTTTGTGGTCGGGGTTGGTGGGGAGGACGTTTTTGGTAATGATTTCTTTCATGATGGATTCGTCGGTATTGTGATCAGATGACATGTAGTTGCGGTAGAAGATAGTGATGTCGTTGGTTGGGTTGGTAGTAGGGGGGGGGGGGGGCTTGGTTGTACCATTTATCAAGGTGTTTTCTTATTGTGTTGGTGACATCTGTGTTAGAGTATCCGTTGTTAACGAGTACCTGGGTAAGGCGTTCTAGTTCCTTATGGGTGTCGCTCCACGCGGTGCAATGGGTGAGGGCTCTCCTGATGTAGGCTGCGATGGTGGACAGCAGGTATCGTTGGGGGCATTCACTTTCCCCGTTGAGGCATTGGCCATTGTTCGTGGGTTTGGTGTAGACGGTAGTTTTGAACTATGAACTACATAAGAGAAAAACAGAGAGCACGACCATCAATAAATTATCACAACTGTATGGCGGAAATATAAAACTCCCCAAGCCGACGAAAGGGTATATAAACCTCACCGACACTACCCTGCCCCTGATCAAGAAGACCTCCTCAACAAAGGCCTAAATTGCCACAACACCTCTAAACCTGGACCCCACAGAAAACGTCTAGAAATCGAAGTCCTTCTTGACAACGTCCTACGGCTCCAGAAAGTTGGCAAAGTCACCACCACCCCAGCCTTACAACCCACCCTACTAGCAGAAGCGGCCAAGACCAGTGAATCTCATCAAAGTAAAATCCTCAAAAAACATCACTTCCAAGCAGCCAAACAACTCAGGGAGAACCCTAACATCATCATACGACGAGCTGACAAAGCCTCCTGTCTGGTGATCCATGGAAAGGAGGAGTACCTGCAGAAAATGGACACCATCTTAAGTGATAAAAATAAATTCAAAAGGATCACTCGCAACCCCACAGATGAAATACAAAGGAAAGCCAACACCACCATCACCGCCATCAACGCTAAAACTGAAGGGGTACACATGAAAAAACTCATCGGGGAATTTTCCCCTGGCTACGCCTATGGTACTGTAAAAAACACAAACCAGGAAACCCCCTCCGCCCCATCATCTCCCAGATACCTACGGCCACCTACCAGATCGCCAAGACCCTCAACAAGCTCCTCACCCCCTATATACCTCGTCAATATAACCTCAACTCCGCCAATGATTTCCTAGAAATTTTACGAGACGCCTCCCGAACTAACGACCACATCACCGCCTCTCTCGACATGGAGAGCCTATTCACCAACGTACCTGTGGACAGGACCATCAACTTAATCCTGCAAAAAGTTTACCATTGCCCTGACACACCCAATCTTGACATATCGGAGAAGGCACTGATGACGCTGTTGGAGCTCTGCACCAAAGAGGCACCTTTCCTCTGCCCCCGTGGAAACATGTACCAGCAAATAGACGGGATAGCGATGGGTAGTCCCCTGGGCGTCCTGTTCGCTAATTTTTTCATGGGAACTATAGAAGAGGAGCTCCTTATGCCCACCGCCCCTCGGTCTACTGCAGATATGTGGACTACATATTCGTAGTAGTAAAGGACCTCAACGAACTCAGGGACCTCCAGCATCGCTTTATGGCCGCCTCAGGACTCAACTTCACCTATGAAGAGGCCACCAATGGACAGCTTCCCTTCCTCGACCTCCTTGTTTCGTTTAATAATCAAGAATTCAAAACTACCGTCTACACCAAACCCACGAACAATGGCCATTGCCTCAACGGGGAAAGTGAATGCCCCCAACGATACCTGCTGTCCACCATCGCAGCCTACATCAGGAGAGCCCTCACCCATTGCACCGTGTGGAGCGACACCCATAAGGAACTAGAACGAGTACCCAGGTACTCGTTAACAACGGATACTCTAACACAGATGTCACCAACACCATAAGAAAACACCTTGATAAATGGTACAATCTAGCCCCCCCTACTACCAACCCAACCAACGACATCACTATCTTCTACCGCAACTACATGTCATCTGATCACAATACCGACGAATCCATCATGAAAGAAATCTTTACCAAAAACGTCCTCCCCACCAATCCCGACCACAAAATAAAACTTATCATCTACTACAAATCCTCCAAAACCTCCAACCTCATCCTCCGTAACAGACCTATCTCTCCCAAGACTCCGAAAATAGACGACCATGTGATATACCAACACAATTGCAATAATGTGGACTGTGGACCTCAAACCTACGTTGGTATGACACAAAATCCTTTATCACGCTGTCTCACCCTCCATCTCCAATCTGGAGCTATCAAAGACCACTATAAAGCCCCCCACCACCAAGCCCTTACTCGCTCTGACCTAGATAAAAACACCTCCGTAATTGATAAAGAGACAGAACCCAGAAGACTTGCTATACTTGAAGCCCTATATATTCAAACTCTTAATCCTTCCATAAATAGTCAAACTCTCGACCTCCAAATACTCCCATCAGCTAAACGTTACTCTCAAACACCCCCTAACATTACTCCCCTTATCCCCTCTCTCCACCCCTCCCCTTCCCCCCCTTACCATACCCCCCACTACTTCATTTAACCAACGCGCGCCGCCCCTCAACCCTACGCTTCAAACTGGACCAGAAACCCGAGATACAACTGGCCCGCCGCCCCTCACAAGGGCCCCGCCCCCCCCCCTCGCCCAGCAGACCCCCTACAACATCTAGCATCTACGAACCCGCCCAGCCAACCAGGAGGCAGGAAAAGCGCGCGCCTCATTGGTCGCCAACTAGCCAATCATATGCTAGCCAACACCCAATAAACGTTTCTGTGATCTACCTAATATGTATAAATAAGCTGTTATGTTATATCCTATTCACTTACCTTCCATTCCCTGAAGATGATTTTTTTTTTTTTTTTTTTTTTCCTATATTTCAACTACTATAGTCATCCTCCTATGAAATGAGATACAAGGTGGAGTCCCTCGCCCTGTGCGGTGTTGTCAAATATTCAAAGCTTTAACAACAAATGTTAGTTTTTCATGCTATTAACAAATTAATTTGAGCTTTTATGACTATATATATTATATTACAATTTTTAAAGGTTATGTGGTGTTAAGAAACATATAATTTTAAGGATATATAGAAGGAATTTATACAACATATGGCACGCTATTTAGAACATGCTGCCATTTTTCTGGGGACAGCTATAAATAGATCGAAGGAGTGGTATGATATGCGACGTTGCCAAGTAATGTCAATGCGGTTCTGTTGGCTACGCACGCACTCACACACACCCCAACAGATACACATACATATACAATCTCCAAAATGCAATATAGCACAATGTAATCCCATCAAAAGAGAGAGAGAGAGAGAGCTGGATACGAGTAATGGCAACGCTTTAAATGGCCTCAAACTACGACAACAACATCATCCAGGTCAGCCGGTCACTAACCCTCATTCATAGCGCGACCACCATGAAAGGAAGGTTTGTTTTGGTCGACATGTGGCAACACCGCATAGGGCGACCTTGACCTCCTTGGAGCTCATTTCAGTTGAGTTTGACTATAGTACCCTCTCGGGCATAGGCTGAGAGCCTGTACATTCCACCGCTAAACACGGTGAAGCCCGTGAGGTCTTGTTCCAGTCTGGGGAGTGAGACATGTGAGACATGTGAGACTGAAGAAGTTGTCTATCGAAACGCGTCGGATCATCATGAATTTTGCTCACCTTTTGCACAATCTCCCAGAACACCTGAGAATTGCTGTTCGTTCTATTGAAAGCCTTAATAATAAAATCATTAATGCTGATACATGTATTTCCTTCAACCTCGCTTGCCTTAACCCTCTCACCACGGAAGGGCTCTTGAACGCCCAGTGGTTGAAAGCCTGTGAGCTTCTTGTGCGAGGCGTCGGTCCGACGCGTGTAAACAACAGCCGGCTGGACCGACGCCCCGCATCTCCGGCCACAAGAAGGAGAGCGTCGCTTGTTCGTGTGTGCCTGTATGTTGTTGTTAAGTATCGAAAAGTAGTGTAAAGTGGTTGTTTTTGCCATAAAGTTATCTCCAATGAAATCATCATCACAAATCAACCAGTTGACTTAGAGAGCTCTACTTAACGCCATTCTACAGGTAAATAACACAGCTACGCTTGGGGATGCGTGGGAATGCGGGAAGCAGTCAGATTAACAAATATACGGCAGCCTAGCCTAGACGTTTTTCGGCCAAAACACCCGGGTTTCGGGGAATATATATATAATACATAGCCGGGGCTGGAGGGTTAAAGAAAATTTATTACCTGGCTACACCAATATATATATATATATATATTGTGACGCACCCAGTGCTTGGCAACGCAACCTGATTGTACTCCTTGGTACTCCACTGTACCGCCCGTGATCTGGCTACCGTCAGCCGCTATGTATATTGAGTGTGACAACTTATAACTATGTTCTTTGTATCTCTGCAAAGGTCTCGTCATGTGCTAACCAGTGGTGGGTTTTGTTTTAAGCCATGTCGAGACCTTCCATTTAATATGTAGTATCAATAGAGAAGTTGATAGATAAGACAATGGGAGTTCAGAGAGAGAGAGTGAGTTAGGCTTCAGAGCAAGAGGGTAGCAACGCGCCGCGCTGCCGGCCGGGTGGTTGCCAGATGTATGGACTGGTTGGCAGCCTTGCGCTTATAGCTAGGCGCGACAGGGTTGGTAGTCCATTGCTGCCTGCCTACGCTGCCTGGGGGCCCATGTTGTCGTA
The DNA here is from genome assembly GCA_032716605.1 of Paralithodes platypus. Taxonomy (NCBI): domain Eukaryota; kingdom Metazoa; phylum Arthropoda; class Malacostraca; order Decapoda; family Lithodidae; genus Paralithodes; species Paralithodes platypus. The sequence goes on along the minus strand of CM064533.1, from coordinate 14,164,186 downwards.
CAGCACATTGCCTGGAGCTAGCTGCGTGTTCCATGACCAGGTTGCCTAGAACCTTTGAGATTCTAACATCCCTTGCCCTCTCTCCCAACTTCTCACGGTTGCACTCTTTCTCTCTGACGACATTACTCTCATTTCATTCTTCTCTCTATTTAAATGCATAACCTTCCCTTGAGGTCCTAAAGGAGTTTCAGCACTCACCTCTCGTATTACTCTTAGGACAAGCATATATTTACATGTATTAGATTTAAGGGGTTAATGTGAACAGCGATCTTCTTGATGAGGATAGTTGGTGAACGTTCTACATGTTCACGAGTTATATGCCCCGCTCATCATCCCATTTGTGACTAGACTGGTGCCATGTGTAAGAGCCCGACCTTGCCCAGGAGTTGTCTGTAGAGGGACGAGGACTTAGCCTTGATTTGCATACCGAGCCAGGAGCGAGTGTAGCACCCGAGACTACAGCTCGCTCGTAGTGCCGGTATAGTAGAGTAATGTAATTTATCTGTCCTTGTGTTCTCTACAGTCTTTTCCTGGGTTCTCGCTTTCGGTGCTGGGACTCGTTGTTCCTGTGACTTGGCCTGCTAGCTAGAACACATGGGGATGATGAGTGGGATATATCTTTATTTTACTATGCATTGCAGTTCTCTTTAAGTATATATCTATAACACTTTACAATACACATTACTCACACACAAGACAACACTATTAATACTTTCATGTATCAATTAACTGCACTGTCGTTTTGCTGCTGTGTCCGGAGTTCTGTTGCGTAGGGCGCATACGGACTCGGAGGGGAGACAGAGTGAGAGAAGCGAAGTAGCCTATGCGGTAGTAGGCTACCGGCGCAGTACTGTTGCCTGCAACCTTTTAGTTATTCCAAGTATAGATTCATTATTATAATAAGTGACTACTGTTTATGTTCCTCCCATGTGTATTATTAGGTATCTACTGGATCATGAACATCTTGTATGCTACATGCTAGTGCATGTTAGTATGGGACAGTTAGTGTAGTGCACGCGCATTCAAGTAGGCGTGTACATTTGTCATTTAGCATTTCACTGTCATACCTTTAGCCTGCTTCTATTCTACATTATTAGAGGCTTAATATTAACGTAGTTTCTTGAGTATTGCATTTCTTTAGTAATAACGTAACCTATAAATGTCTGAGGGAGTTTAGCCTCATAGCCTACCCCTGTTGTACACTTTCGCCGAGTTAAGGTACCTCGTTACCGTAGACGATAACTCTGTAGGGCGTTGGTGCTTTTGTTGTCTGGAGCATATAGTATTTGGGACTGGAATCGAGCGTGTCGTTGTCACTTAAGCCATTTCTGTCCTACGATCAAGAATCCCGAATATGTATTGCCGATCCAGCCGTAACAAAATGGCGACCTTGCACAAGATTCAGTAGTATCCTATCACATGTTTTTTGGAGAACTATTCTATGCTACCTAGTAGAGCTGGCTAGAATTTTCTTGCATATTGGAGGAATTTTTATTGTGTCATTATTGTATTGGTGGACTTGCAGATTGTTTCGTTAGGTGTCTAGAGTAGAGTCATTCAAGCATCTTTAACATTTTGTGAGTCGAGACTGCAATTAGTAATAAGCACTTTTTTTTTTTTATGAACAGCAATTGTATAACCAGCACTATGTCTAATGACTCATCATTTACGGGGGAGGATAACACGGTACAGCCTAGTGACCAGCAAGTACAGCAGATATTTAGGGAGGGGAGTGTTGTAAGTGGAGAGAGGGATGCCTGGGCATTTTTGCAGACACCTTTGACCGAACAGCGCCTGCAGGCTATTGATTGTTACGATCTTCGCTGTTTAGCCACGGTTTTGGGGTGGGACTGTCCTGACAGTTGGCCCAAGAAGAATTTGGTGGCATGTTTGTTGGGTGATGGCGATGGGGCGGTGGGTGGAGTGGGGTCTTGGGGGGTTCCCTCCAAGCCTCCATTCCACTCTACCCCTGAGCTGGGCCCTCAGCCAGCGAGTCTTAGCACGATGCAGCAGGAGGGTTCTCAATGGCAAGCTGGCTTACCCGTAAACACGTCTCGGTGTGGATCCCCCATTTTGTGCTCTCCCCCCCCAGGCCTGTCTCCTGAGATGTTATTTCAGCTAGAACTAGCTAAGCTTAAGTTGCGAGAGAGTCAACAGGCTAGTATAGAACGGATTAAGCTGCAGGAGACTCAGATACAACAGGCTAGTATAGAACGGATTAAGCTGCAGGAGACTCAGATACAACAGGCTAGTATAGAACGGATTAAGCTGCAGGAGACTCAGATACAACAGGCTAGTATAGAACGGATTAAGCTGCAGGAGACTCAGATACAACAGGCTAGTATAGAACGCATAGAGGTTGCTAGAATCCAAGTCAATCAGGATGCAACCAGGTACCAGGCTGAAATGGATGTCGAGAAGTCTAGAGTAGAGACCACGGGGCGTCATCTCGGTGGTGGGCACCGGGTTACAGACTCAATTTCGCATTTAATTAAGTTAGTACCCGCATTTGATGAGACAGCAGTGACTGAGTTTTTTGCTCGTTTCGAAAAGAAGTGTCGTGAGTATGACTGGCCGGAGGTTAAATGGGCAGCATTAGTTTCATCACGTCTAGTGGGTAAGGGGTTGAAAGCCTACGATGCACTGTCACTGGACGAGAGTGTCGTGTTTGGACTGGTGAAGGAGGCTGTGCTCCGGGCCTACGAACTGCAACCCGAAACTTATAGATTGAAGTTCCGTGGCGTGAATAAGAAGAGCGACGTCAGTTTTATGGAGCACGCACGGGACTTAACAGATGCATGTAATAACTGGTTTCGGTCCGAGCACGCAGAGTCGGCTGAGGAAATTAAGCAACTTTTCTATCTGGAACAGTTTTACAAATGTACTGGAACCGATCTAACGCTGAACATTAAGGAAAAATGTCCCAAGACAGTAGAGGAGGCTGCCAAGATGGCAGACCTCAGATTATCATTGATTCGTGGTTGCGGTGCCACTCAGAGGGCTGAGTCAGGGCAGAAGGGGCGCTATACCCCACCCACCAGAGTTTTCGATAATAACAAATCCTATGACACACATAACCACACTAAAAGCATTGCACCTAATAACACCTACAAACACAAGCCTCTCCCGTTTACTAAAGGTCAGGCCCCTTCTTCGCCCGCACAAGGGAAGAAGCCCATTGGGGATGTGAAATGTTACAAATGTCAGAAGCTAGGCCATTATTCACGTGAGTGCCCTAGTAACACTCCCGCTAAGCCGGTGTCATTGGTTCACAGTATCGGTGTGTCTCTGAAGGCTGCAGCAACTGCCCGGGGTAGGTTGTCAGCAGCTGAGGCACACGCGGTAAAGAAGCGTACGGAAGGCTCGACACCTGTCCGGGACACTTTCTGTAGCCATCGGGGACACGGGTTTGTGAGCTGGGGGAGTGAACTACGGAGGGTTGACTTGCTGAGGGATACGGGGGCTTCGCAAACTTTGTTGAGGAACTTCACAGGGGAACCAATAAATGCGGCCAGAGTTGTTGTGGTGCAGGGTATAAATGCTACGAGGTCATACCCACTTGTGAGGTTGGAGTTGAGAGTGGGAGAGGTGTGCAGGGAGCTGGATGTAGGGATCGTTGAGTGTTTGCCAGTTGAGGGCGTCGACCTTCTTCTCGGCAACGACTTTGCGGTGCCCACTTCCGGGACTCCACCCTTAGTCGTTGCCAAGAGGGCGGCCGACGTGGATGGTGAGAATCGGGAATGGGTTGGGAGGTGCCAACAGGATGAGATGGCCTGTGTGGTAACCCGATCTCGCTCTGCGGCTCCTGCACAGCCTAGCACTCAACCTCGGGACAGTGGAGGAAGGATCAGGAGAAGGTTGCTAAGGGCAGGAAAAGGGACATTGATTCTGCTGCACTTCTCGGTGATTCGGTACTTGGACCTATAATAAACACGGGAGTTGACTCTGGCCCAGATATGGTGTGTAACAAGGCAGAGTTGGGTAAGACTTCGCGTGAGGCAAGAGCTGTAGCGAGAGCCACTAAGGCAGTAGAGCCTACTAGCCGGGGTAATGTCTTATTACAAAACCATCTTGATGCATTGACGCCCGGGGACATAAGTGAGCAGCAGCTGCAAGACGCTAGCCTAGCTCGTTATAGCAATGGTGCCATAGAGTTGGAGGAAGATGGGGATGCGAAGCCGGGAGATTTCTTTAGGCTCAACAGGATATTGTACCGCAGATTTCTAGACCCCAAATCGAAGTGGGAGGGCGGTGCGAGGGTAGTAGACCAGGTGGTTGTTCCAAATAAGTATAGAGAGTCCTTATTGTGTCTGGCGCATGATGTGCCGGTGGCGGGTCATTTGGGGGTAACAAAAACATTGGCGGCATTGGGCAGGTTTTTCTGGTGGCCTGGGGTCAAGGCTGATGTCTGTGCATGGGTGGCTGGGTGTGCGACCTGCCAGACAACGGGGAAGCCTAACCAGACAATCCCGAAGGCACCTTTGTTTCCCATACCTGTCACCGGGCCTCCGTTCAGCAAAGTTGTAGTAGATTTGGTTGGCCCTTTCCCGCCTACTAGTAGTGGCAATAAATTCCTGTTGACAATCATGGATGTGGCTACGAGATACCCGGACGCATACCCCATGAGAAACGGCTCGGCAAAGGCAGTTGTTAGAAACTTATTATTGTTCTGTTCCCGTTATGGATTTCCACGTGAGGTGCAGTCAGACCAGGGGAGCAATTTTACATCCAAATTGTTCAAGCAAACCCTTCAGTTGCACGGTATATGTTCTGTAGTGTCGTCAGCCTACCATCCCGAGAGTCAGGGAGTCTTGGAGCGGTGGCACTCGACCCTGAAGAGTATGCTACGCTGTTACTGTGCAGAACATGACACTGATTGGGATTTGGGTCTGCCGTATGTTCTGTTCGCTGCACGTAAAGTCCCAGGATAGAGCCTGGGGTTCAGTCCAAATCAACTAGTCTTTGGCCATAATATGAGAGGACCTTTAAGTATGGTGAAAGAGATCTGGGAGGGCGAAGAGAAGCCGGGGTCTGTACTTAAATATGTCCTTGAGAGCCGGGAGAGACTTATAGGTTGCATGGCAGCGGCAGGTAATAACTTGGTTAATGCACAGGCGGTCATGAAGCACCAGTATGACGCCAAGGTGAAGCTTCGGGAGTTTTCGGTGGGTCAGGAGGTAATGTTGCTTTTACCTTTGCCTGGACACCCCCTTTCTGCCAACTTCATTGGGCCGTATGTGGTGGCTAAGAAACTGTCCGACCTTGATTATCTCGTTGCAACACCTGACCGTAGGAAAAAACATCAGTTATGTCATGTTAACCTCATGAAAGAGTATGTGAGACGCCCCTCAGAGCCTCTCACTGTCCCTGTGCTGGCCTGCAGCGGCCAGGGTGGAGAAGGAGGTGGGGACAGTCATGCTGCTGAGGAGGATAGCTGGGACTGTGTCATTTCCGCGGAACAGTGGGCGGGGAATACTGAACAAGAGGCTAGGCAAGCTGTAAGTCACCTGCCTGAGCACCAGGGTGCTGCTGTCCTAGGCCTGTTCAGGTCATACCCCTCTGTTTTCGCCGAACACCCAGGTCTCAATACTCAGGTAACGCACGACGTGGACGTCGGTGATAATGTGCCCTTCAAGTCAGTGACCTACCGTGTGCCCCCGGTAAAGTTGCCAGCTTTACGGGAGGAGTTAAAGTACATGGTTGAGAGAGGGATGATCACTGAAGGTTATGTGAAGTGTACATCACCCGTCACGTTGCAGCCAAAACCTGACGGCAAGGTGAGGTTCTGCATAGATTTTCGTAGGCTAAATGGCTTGACCACTACCAACCCTTACCCTTTGCCTCGAGTTGACGACAGCGTGGACAAGATAGGGAATGCAAAGTACCTTACTAAAATTGATCTTGTAAAAGGCTACTGGCAAGTACCCCTGTCGGACCGTGCTAAGCAAGTTTGTGGTTTTGTGGTAGATGGCAAGACCTACCAATGTAACGTAATGCCTTATGGGCTTAAGAACGCACCTGCCACGTTTCAGAACCTGATGAACGATATTTGTGACGAAATCCCAAACTGCACGGTCTACCTTGATGACGTGATAGTGTATGATGACGATTTTGAAAATCACCTAAGGCACTTAGAGACCCTGTTTGGGAAGTTGCACGATGCTGGGCTGGTGGTGAACCTGAGGAAGTGCGAGTTTGTAAAGGCTACTGTGCAGTATCTTGGCTTTGTGGTCGGGTTAGGCCGGGTGTGCCCCCCCCTGAGCAAGATACAGGCTATCAATATGTTTCCCAGGCCCACCACTAAGCGCCAGGTCATGCGGTTCCTAGGTATGATAGGCTATTATAGGCGCTTCATCCGGGGATACTCTACTGTCTTAGCACCGTTAACTGATCTACTGTCGAAGTCAGTGAAGTTCTGTTGGGCTGCGGAGTGTCAGAGGGCTTTCGACCTAGTCAAGCACCTGCTGTGTACACATCCGATTTTGAGGACCCCAGACTTCTCCAGGAGTTTTCAGCTGGCGACTGATGCCAGCGGTGTGGGTGCCGGGGCAGTGTTACTGCAGACTGATTCCGAGGGCTTGGAACACCCAGTGAGCTTCTTTTCTCGCAAGTTTAATTCGGCACAAAGGAATTACTCAACTATAGAGAAGGAGCTTCTGGCTATCGTTTTGTCGCTCAAACATTTCGAAGTTTATGTTCCAGCCTACGGCCCGGTAGTGACGATTTATACGGACCATCATCCCTTGAAATTCCTAAATCAGTTTCACAATCGGAATATGCGGTTGACCAGGTGGTCCCTAATGCTCCAAGAGTATAATCTCAACATTCAGCATATTGCCGGGAGTGAGAACGTGATAGCAGATTGTCTATCAAGGGTTGATGATCCAAGATAGTCGTGCACGGTGTGTGGGTTGAGCAGGAGTAAAATTAGGCTATCATAACGCCGTCCAAAAAGATTATAAAACAATAAAATAAACGAGAAAACTCTTTTTTTTTTTTTTAGTTTTGTAAGTCTTTATTGTTGTAGCATGATGCATGCGATATTGTGTTTTATGTATAATTCACACTTCAGTTGTTGTGCACCTTTTGCAATTAGTGGCAGCTAAGGGTAGCAGGTCGGTTGGTTGCCTGTCAGATTTTGATAATGCTTCTAAGCTCGATTATCTAAAATCTTGGGGGGGGGCTGTGACGCACCCAGTGCTTGGCAACGCAACCTGATTGTACTCCTTGGTACTCCACTGTACCGCCCGTGATCTGGCTACCGTCAGCTGCTATGTATATTGAGTGTGACAACTTATAACTATGTTCTTTGTATCTCTGCAAAGGTCTCGTCATGTGCTAACCAGTGGTGGGTTTTGTTTTAAGCCATGTCGAGACCTTCCATTTAATATGTAGTATCAATAGAGAAGTTGATAGATAAGACAATGGGAGTTCAGAGAGAGAGAGTGAGTTAGGCTTCAGAGCAAGAGGGTAGCAACGCGCCGCGCTGCCGGCCGGGTGGTTGCCAGACGTATGGACTGGTTGGCATCCTTGCGCTTATAGCTAGGCGCGACAGGGTTGGTAGTCCATTGCTGCCTGCCTACGCTGCCGGGGGGCCCATGTTGTCGTACAGCACATTGCATGGAGGCTGGCTGCGTGTTCCATGACCAGGTTGCCTAGAACCTTTGAGATTCTAACATCCCTTGCCCTCTCTCCCAACTTCTCACGGTTGCACTCTTTCTCTCTGACGACATTACTCTCATTTCATTCTTCTCTCTATTTAAATGCATAACCTTCCCTTGAGGTCCTAAAGGAGTTTCAGCACTCACCTCTCGTATTACTCTTAGGACAAGCATATATTTACATGTATTAGATTTAAGGGGTTAATGTGAACAGCGATCTTCTTGATGAGGATAGTTGGTGAACGTTCTACATGTTCACGAGTTATATGCCCCGCTCATCATCCCATTTGTGACTAGACTGGTGCCATGTGTAAGAGCCCGACCTTGCCCAGGAGTTGTCTGTAGAGGGACGAGGACTTAGCCTTGATTTGCATACCGAGCCAGGAGCGAGTGTAGCACCCGAGACTAGAGCTCGCTCGTAGTGCCGGTATAGTAGAGTAACGTAATTTATCTGTCCTTGTGTTCTCTACAGTCTTTTCCTGGGTTCTCGCTTTCGGTGCTGGGACTCGTTGTTCCTGTGACTTGGCCTGCTAACTAGAACACATGGGGATGATGAGTGGGATATATCTTTATTTTACTATGCATTGCAGTTCTCTTTAAGTATATATCTATAACACTTTACAATACACATTACTCACACACAAGACAACACTATTAATACTTTCATGTATCAATTAACTGCACTGTCGTTTTGCTGCTGTGTCCGGAGTTCTGTTGCGTAGGGCGCATACGGACTCGGAGGGGAGACAGAGTGAGAGAAGCGAAGTAGCCTATGCAGTAGTAGGCTACCGGCGCAGTACTGTTGCCTGCAACCTTTTAGTTATTCCAAGTATAGATTCATTATTATAATAAGTGACTACTGTTTATGTTCCTCCCATGTGTATTATTAGGTATCTACTGGATCATGAACATCTTGTATGCTACATGCTAGTGCATGTTAGTAGGGGACAGTTAGTGTAGTGCACGCGCTTTCAAGTAGGCGTGTACATTTGTCATTTAGCATTTCACTGTCATACCTTTAGCCTGCTTCTATTCTACATTATTAGAGGCTTAATATTAACACCTTACGAGCGGCCTATGCGGTTTATTTATGTGTACCGCACAGCGGGGTGTTTTTAGCCAAAATAGGGCTGTTTACGTGATCATTTTCATGCCTAAATAAGACCCAGAACGTAAAACAAGTACCTATCCCTGAAAGGGCATAAACAGAGCTTTCGAATGACACCATAACGATCCTTGTATGATGGATAGTTTTCTTGCAATAACCGTGCAACGCGAGTGCAAAAAGCAGGTAATTCGGTACTTTCAGTACATAATTGAGTATGTAGCGAGTGAGAGAGGGAGGAGATAGCTGAGATTTGTGTCAGTAGGTTCGCCGCGGTGGTCTGGAGCAGTCATACGCTCGCTAGTCTCCTGCCACCACTTGTCTCTCTCTCTCAGCCACATTACGTGCTGAAATTGCCACTCGAGTTATGTCGAGCGCCGCCACATAGTCCAGCTTTATTTAACTCGACTTATGTTGCTCGCCGCTAAATAAGGGTTAACGTAGTTTCTTGAGTATTGCATTTCTTTAGTAATAACGTAACCTATAAATGTCTGAGGGAGTTTAGCCTCATAGTCTACCCCTGTTGTACACTTTCGCCGAGTTAAGGTACCTCGTTACCGTAGACGATAACTCTGTAGGGCGTTGGTGCTTTTGTTGTCTTGAGCATATAGTATTTGGGACTGGAATCGAGCGTGTCGTTGTCACTTAAGCCATTTCTGTCCTACGATCAAGAATCCCGAATATGTATTGCCGATCCAGCCGTAACAATATATATATATATATATATATATATATATATATATATATATATATATATATATAAACACACACGCAGGTGCGTATTGACTGTCGAAAGGTACCGTACAATATTGGAGTACATTCATGTATTGAAATGTAAGCGGATTGCCTTCGTTCACCAACATTTCCCTGTGGAGACAACCCACAATATCAAGTCTGTAATACCCAGTACAGTACTCATACGCAATTACTGCACAACTCTAATCGGTCAAACTATTCAATAAAATAGTAATAGTTTGAAACATATACTGTATATGAAATTATAATTATTTATGCGCAAATAGGAAATGGCCGCCTAACATAACATAACTTTGAATTAACTAGATCCTTAATTTATAGCATCCAAACATATACTTAACATAACCAGCCATAAAATAACCTATAATAACTTATTCTACCGAACTCAAACTGGTGGCTAACATTATTTGAGCGAACTGGATGGAGTACAGTCATCGGCCACTATACTGTACTGTATACTGAAGGGTGTAACACATGACAGATTAAATACCTTAGGACATGTTTGTGGAATTTGAGTAGTTATTTGCAGGAAGTAAACGTTACGTCAGAGCAGAGTTATTATCTAAATATTGAAAGAACAAATCTAACATATTCTGATAAAGTTGACACTTTTGTATTTTCAAATGTTCAATATTATTAAATAAAAGCCATGCTAAAATATAACTAATAAGTCGAAAATAAGTTGCAAAAACGTCAATCATCCAAATAGTTTTATCTTTTTCAAGACTGAATTTATACTTTGGCATTTCTCGTATTGATTTTTCTTTAGTCAAATTAAATTTGTACTAAGCATACATATCTCAAAAGTTTGTATTACCTTGATAGTACTACCCAGATGTTGATACAATTTACCACTATAAGTGATCACGTGACTCTTGGTGGAGGAGGACTTATAATACTCCAAGGGTTAACCTGGATAATTAAGTCGGTTAATTATAGTTTGATGACGTGAATATTGCCAGATTCCAATTGACATAACTAACTTTAACGATTTTCCTTTCAAGCTAATTAAGAGCAGTTCCCTCCTCTAAGAAGAATTTTAGCGGACAACACGTTGATTCCTAATTACACATTCCAGGGATTTTCCCTAGTTAATATTCCTGAATGTCCCGTCAAGCTGAAAGCATGAGCACCAATCAGTTTATTAATCATATTGCCGGGAAAGAATTGGCTATCTATATTTTGGTTTAATTAGTATTTGATAATTAGATTAATTCAATCAAGTCACTAGTATAACATTATAGTAAGGATGTGTCTAGGTAAGGCTCTAGTGTATAACTATTCTTGAGCTGTTCACAAAACCACCAACCTTCCTCCTTCTCATAGTCCTCAATAATGGTGAGGCCCAACCTGTGAACCACCGTCATGTTCTTATCAATGTACTGTAACCCTTAAACGAATTGATGCCGTGAATAGCAGATATTCATTTGCAAATGTGTGGCTTGTAGGCTACTTTGGTATGTAGTAAATTAAGAAGGATGCATAAATATCACTTGAAAGGTTGTCTGGAATAAAAAGTGAGGTCTACAACAGGGTATCTCTCGTGCCCAAGGGGTTATCAGTTTCCCAATATACAGTGTAAAGTTGCATATCTGTGTGGCTTGACCAAGGGGTATCAGTTTTCCAATAGACAGTGTAAAGTTGTATATCTGTGTGGCTTGACCAAGGGATATCAGTTTTCCAATAGACAGTGTAAAGTTGTATATCTGTGTGGCTTGACCAAGGGGTATCAGTTTTCCAATAGACAGTGTAAAGTTGTATATCTGTGTGGCTTGACCAAGGGGTATCAGTTTTCCGATATACAGTGTAAAGTTGCATATCTGTGTGGCTAGACCAAGGGGTATCAGTTTTCCGATATACAGTGTAAAGTTGTATATCTGTGTGGCTTGAGGCAACTCGGGTTAACAACAATATAATCCATCAGTGCACAGATGTAAGGCAGGACTCTCACATCTGGTATTGCTGTCTGGCTATGTTGTGTAGGACTCCATGTAATGAATGTTGGTTCAACTGGCTAGATTGTTTCTGATGCCGATTTACTTATCTGCACATTCCTTCTTTGAGTGTGTTAATGTGCTTATGTGTGGACGTGTGTATGTGTAACCAATATTATAGTAACTTCTTGGTATATCTCTCAGTGTTCTTCCAATATATCCACACTTTCCACCATAATCTTAGTCGTTACTCTGGCCGTCCTGCTAACATCATAAACAGCCTCATTAGTCGCCAAAACAAATGCCAAAATAGACGGGATTGAAACCGCGAGCGTATGACCTGTAATCTTGAAGACTGCACGCCCGGATACTAGATCCTTCCCTTGCTTACTTTTGGGTCTAACTGGTTTATCAATTGGCCTACGTTCTATCTATCTATTGCCTGACGCCGTGATCCCCGAAGGGGTGGCGACGAACGAACCGCCCCCAGGCACCTCTGTCCCCAGTCAGTCGACGCCCCTCCCCCCAACCAGCACCGCCCTCGTTCATGTACTTCCTCACTCCATCCTTCCACCTCATATTCGGTCTACCTCTCCCTCTCTGTCCCTCCACCTCGCTCTCGTACACACTCTTAGTCATTCTCTTGCTTTCCATACATTCCATAATTATGGCCGAACCATCTCAAGTTGTTCTTTTTCACACTTTCCAGCACATCTACCTCCACACCACACCTCCTTCTTACTTCCTCATTAGTCTGTCTATCCCTCCATGTAACTCTGCACGCACTCCTTAAGTAATTCATTTCCACTGCTTTCACTCTTGGTCTGAGTCTCTCAACCAACGTCCATGCTTCGCTTCCGTAAGCCCCCCTGGGGGTTAGGGAATAGAATATGCCACGTGCCTTCTGCGTGTCGTAAGAGGCGACTAAAGAGGTTGGGTCGGTGGGCTTGCGACCCCCACCCGGAAAAAATATCTAAGCAAAGAAAAACGAACGAACAGCCTTGGCCTACGTTATGTTTGGATATATCTACGGGTCCACTATTGGCCGTGTAATTAGGCTGAGAAACAGGTGACGCTCGAGCCCTATTCAAAATGGACTAATTTGTCTTTTTGTTTTCATTTCAGATGAGAGTGCATGTTCTGATACCACGGTGCAACTTCTATTGGCCAAAATAAAGAGGATCAACTTAGTAACGCCACCATTAATAATAGCCTCAGTGACTACCACCGCAGCGACCACGGCAGAAGAACATACAAGCCGACATAAACCAGAGTTCTACACTATGGTCAACTACTAGCGAACTGACTCAATAAATGACTGAGTAAATAAATATATAAATAACTGTGAATAGATCATGTAATTACAGTGAATACAAAAATTTGATCAGTGAATAAATAACTAAATATCAGTGACTAAATAACTAATAATAACAGTGACTAAATAACATATTATCAGTGAGTAAATAACTAAATATTAGTGAATATATAACTTAATAAATATATATGTTAACAAATAACTAAATAAACAACTAAGTAGAAAAAAACTATATATAAATAAAATAAAATAAAAACGAGCCAAACATGCTATCTCGGCAGTGGTTAGGAAAAGCATTCGCAAAACTCTTTCAAAACTGTGATAGTAGTAACTGTGATATGAACAGTAGAGACTGTGGAGGTTCACTATTGTCAACAGTGCCTCCCCAGCCATCCTCCGGTGTCCTGCTCCTTCCTCCATTCTCCTCCCGAGCCCCACCAGGCCGGGTGAGAAATCACGCCTGGCTGGGCGGAAAATATCGCCAGGCGGGCGATACCGGCTGGGCTATTGACCACTCCCAGGATCACTCTACAGACTTCGGACCATCTGTGAGTACTATCCATGGTTCATTGATTCTTTTTAGTCCCCTTTCTTCATTTTGAGCATATCTTTTGTTTTTCTATATTTGCATATTTGCTTAGTATGTGTTTTTGTTCATGGATGCCTGATATTGGGGGAAATATAAATTCCACTATCCTCTGGTGTAGATAATGGGTTAATTAGCAAATATACCTTGCAAGTAGTCCTTCATTAATAGTAATGAACTGGCTCTGACTGATTGTTCTTGTCTTAACATTTCCGGATGAGTGTAATCATTGAGGAGGTAATCTTGAAGGAGATATACTTACACAAATACTTGCGGAAAAGTGGATGGTAGTTTTCAGAATTAGTTACGGTAGAAGGCTACCTGTTAATATTCCTATCAGACCTTTTCTTTTTTACCAGTGTTTGATGATGACCCAAATATCAGTTTTGCACAAATAGTTTCTACAATATTCAACTCACTCTAAATCTAGCCTCTTCCTGACTTTAAAATACATCGTAATTGTCTCCATTACCATTACTCTGTAGTTATCCCATCAAATGTCTTCTGTATTAATGTTAGGAAGTTGTTAGTACATACAAAGATAACAATGACGAATATGTCTAAAACCAACTGCCTTATGAAAGAAATATATTTTACTAGGCCTGTAGGGAATTTAGATAGATAGGTTAATTTGCTAACTCACTGGTACAGGAAATTATCCCAACAAATAGGTATATAACAATTACCAATGAAGAATTCAATGGGTGGAATCCGGTCCTCTACACACGGCTAATTCATCCGCATGACATGTAGGAATGTTCAAATAATACAATATCGATACAATGAACTTAGCTTACAGGACTGGTGATGTAGGACTGTTGATATAGGATAATAATGGTAGCACATGGTGAACTATAGGTTGAGTCAGGGCCGGGGGGAGATGTTGGCTGTATGGTGGTTTTTGAGAGACTGACTGCCGGCGTCCTGTTGCTTTGCGAAGTTACATAATGACTGCCGGCTCATAATAATTATAACCTATGATTTGGTTTCATGATACATCTAGAGCTGATGTAAATATTTATGCATTACAGTTAATATTTAACCTACACTTAATGATAAACTACAGTACATAAAGAACTAGCCGAAATCGTACTTGCTATACATACCGCCAAATTCAAATACCCTATTGGACTCAAAACTGTCGGGATCATCACACACTATTCCCGACAAGGCCATTCCTCTTGCTAATGAGTTATAAACCTCGTCTTGCGCCAACAAAATATAGATGGCTTAATCATTCTGATGGACTTGGATGATTCTCAACAGATCATTGACAAATAAAATTATGATCAGTTACAGTCAGTTAGGTCGGTGGTAAAGTGTTAACTGGTGTAGCTTTGTTGACATTTAGTTCTGAGATTCGAGTTATTTGGTTATTCGTTGTTGTAATACTCATCGCCAGACACAACATCTACAACCTCTGCTTCTGTCTTGTATGTTCATTAATATAGGTTCTGTTGTTGGGAGTGAAAATAAATAATTCAAATGGTTTCAATAGGTACAGGAACAAGTTCGTTGCGAGGTCAGTCCTTTGAGATTTGCGCCCCATAATTTGTGTTTCCTCTCACATAAGCATTACGCTATTCATAGTGCAGTAAGGTCCAGTACATGATTAGATAGATTTGATTAATCAATACTTATCGTGGCCGTCTGCTATGCCTTTAGCTGATGGTGTAATGGTTATAGTCATGAGTATATTATGCTGTATCCCAAGATCGAATCCCGGGAGGATCACATACTTTCATTAATTTAATTTAAGGTTGTTTGGTAATGGGAGTAAAATTAATTAATTGAGTTTGTACATAGCATATCTTTGTAAAGTTGTTGACAAGTAAAGCCAATGTCATTAAATTAAAACTTATATCTTATACCGACTCTCTCTCTCTCTCTCTCTTTTCTACGTGCCTGTAGTCTTGAGAGATGGTCTGATTATTGATTAATATATAAACTATGGTAACCTAATTGTAGAGGCCCCCCCCCCCCCCCCCACACACTCACTCTCTCTCTCTCTCTCTCTCTCTCTCTCTCTCTCTCTCTCGTCCGCGTACTCATACACTTAAGAGATGGTATGAGTTTTTATTCATGGTAACCTGATTGTAACCCCCCCCCCCCCCAACCAACCATCCCTCACACTACCCCGGTTGTAACTATTCTGATTTCTGAGTAACCTTTATTTGAAGATGCCGCGGTGTGTTGATGTTTAACAGACAACATATATTTCCCGTCCCTCATAACAACACTATAAGTCCCTCAACAATACTCTGGATAACTCTACATAGTAAAACCTTCTTAACGGTAGACTACAACATAGCCTCAAATTTACTACACAATCATAACATATCAGAACTAGGGTTAATTATCCTGCAGTGTACTGTAAATGTTGACTAATGATAAGAAATGTATATTGAATATCCTAGTAATCCACATAATGCTTTACTATTAATTAACTACTGTTAAGCTAATACAGTGTATAACATAATTCCTAAAATCAATGGGTTAGTGATTATTATTGGCTGTAATACATTCCCGACATTCTCCTACCAATTAATCCTACGACATGTTACCATAAGGTGGTGTTTTTTGTATTTAGTTAATATATTTTTTTGTGGAGGGCCCCCTTCTCCCTTATGTTTAGCCTAATTAATTTTTATATTGTTGTATTGTTGTTTTATAACCATTCAACCAGTTTCATTGTCAATATTGCGACTCTCCTTGAATTTTAGTTATCATTGTTTGATGTGTTCATTGCGAGCCTGCAGTTTAGGAAGAATTGGCTTTTGGCCGGGCCAATATTTTTACCGATAAATGAAAACTTTTACCTCGTAGGCTGGTCTTGATGGAGGTGTAGGGAAAAGCTGAAAACTATAATAATACCGTACATACATAACTAAACTAAATAAACCGAACTGTCTCCTTACAAGTAACAGAGGACAATTAACCATGTTGATGGTGTCCGGTGAACTATTTTGATAACGTGCTTGACCCACACAAGTCAAATTATTAGTTAATGCTTACGTCTTGTTGTGTATCATCATGCAGTTGTTAATACTTCATGATCACGGCTATTCTTACCGTTTAATATATTATTTTCTACAGGTCAGTATTAATGAACTGTGGTTTATAATACAAAGTAAATACCTTGTCGTTAGTTGCAGGACATTCCATCTATGATCGTTTGCCTCCCTCCTCTTTGACATTTGACTGTCCGATTACTGAACTGAAACATGTACTTTAAAGTCCGTCCATGGAGCTTAGTTTGTGGTTCACTGCAGGGAATGGAGAAGTGAACATCAAACAACGGTCTTATAGAGAGGCTCTTTGACTAGCTAATGCTGCTGAGTGAAAAAGTCAACCCGTAAAATATTATATTAATTTTAATTTGCCTTATTTAACTTGATTGATTCGATAAAGTTGCTCAGATACATAACATAAATAATAGCAAGTAATACAGAAAATAATTGCAATGACGTAAATATAGAGCTGCAGTAACTAAATGATTGTAGAGGTGTTTTGTATTAATAATTATATTATATATTAATACCTTTGAAGTTAATATGTTCACAACTTTTAATTATAATCCTGGATTTTATTATTTGTGTTTGGCAATCAGATTCAAATATTCTGTAAACCAGACTTTTAATTAGCTGAATTACAAATCGAATTACATTTACTAATTGCATACAGTACTTATACATAGTGACAACATATAGGCTATATTATAAATAAGTAAACTATACTGTATGTGTATTAATACAAATAGTATTGTACTGTAGTTGAGTGCAGGTCGGTTGAGTGTAGTACCGGTACATGGCGCATAATATTACACATATCTCCCTCTCTCTCTCTCCATTTTATTCTAGGAAGCCAGTTGGACAGCGATCAGATCCATTGATGTAGTTCTGGGTTAGTGAATCAACTACGCTTAGTTGCCGTACAAGGGGATGTAGGCTGAGTGAATAGTAATTCACCCAAGGACTGACTGAAAGCCGGGGTATGAATGGTAACAGAGAATGGAAGGAGGAAAACTGGACAGCAGGAGAGGAATAGAGATGTTTTGCGATTAAACTTGGTGCCAATTAACGCATATCGACATCATATATCGCTTTCACTTTGTAGCTCCTTGAACTTAATCATTCGTTACGCAATCAATCAGACATATTTTCCTTCAACTTTGGGATCTCTATTTTCTTTAGGCTATGCCTGGATGTTTTGTCTTTGATCAGTTTATCTAGGCATTGGATATATTCAGATTGCTATCCCTGAAGTAGGCTATGTCTATTACTAGACCTTTATGTAACATATTGTCGTTAGTAACTTCTTTATAGTATCGCAGGACCTATATTTTGTATATCACTGCCTTAATAAATACTAACATGCATTATAGATCAGATAATTCCCGGGATTTAATCATGTATAAACATTATATAACTATAACTATACACACTATAATATCAAATACATTTAAATGGTTCTGTAATAAATAATGTATTATAATAACATATGGGACACCTGAATAAGTGAATATTTTATATACAGACATTTACGATTTTTTGTTTCTCTTTCTTCCCTTCACATGCTCTCGTCTTTCGTGCTTTATTCCGCCACTTGTCCTTCTCTCTGTGATCTACCCTTTATCGCCCCAAACAATCTACCTTCCTTCCTCTCTGGTACTCCCTCTTCCTCTTCCTCACAGTCTCTTGGTTATATCCTTTGGTTGTGGCCGTAAACTCAGCCACCTGGATAACGAGGCACACACAACTTTCTTGGTCATTCGGGAGGCGTACCAGTTTTTCCTTTCAACCTTTTGTTGGACTTTTCGTTTTTGTTTTATCTCCCATCTAGTCTGGTAAACATGCTTGTAATATTCTGACAAAAACAAACAATGCTGTAAACGACTGAATGGCTAGAAACAAATGTAGAGTTAATGGCTTAAATTGTAGAATGCCCTAATATCCTGTGATGAATATATATTAAGTATTGAAGTCATATTGTGGTATCTATGATATATTTAGGTATATCGGTATATTTCTTCTTATTGTATTGAACTTATCTCTCTCGTCTCTATGCTCTCTCTCTCTCTCTCTCACTCTCTCTCTCTCTCTCTCTCTCTCTCTCTCTCTCTCTCTCTCTCTCTCTCTCTCTCTCTCTCTCTCTCTCTCTCACACACACACACACTGACTGTTAACACCTACACGTTCTGGTGATCCATTATGTAGTGTTGAAGGAGTGATGGTCGTCCTTCAGATCAACTGTTGTGTTGTTGTCAACAAATCTTTCTGCATTATTTCTGGTGTCATTATAAAGTCAGAGAGTGGCGGCTAATGAGTCGTGTTGTGTTGTGAGAACACCACGAAGGGAACCCGAAGGATAAAAACAACTAATGGACACGTAAATAATGTGCATGGTTTATTAAGATGTTTCCGGCTATATCTTCAATAACTGCCATTGCTATTTGAACAATCTTTGAACTTACATAACACTGGTATTATTCATACACGGTAGGTCAGTGTAAGTAACATATAAATAGTATGTACAAGGTAGGGTACATTTTGAACAATAAGACACCTGATGGTTAAAAGCTTGGATATGCAGTGTTGGTCACTCCCTTGATATGGGACTTTTATTATGGTATGTCTAACTCAATGTCACATTTAATATTTTCTCAATTGTTTAAATACGATGTTAATCCGATTTGTCTTATCTGTCCTATTTCTATCTATTTATCCGTTGCCGGACGCCTTACTCCCCTTAATGAGGGTGGCCACACACAGAAGGCCCCCAAGCGGACCTATTCCCTGTAAGAGGGACAACCCTAGCCAGTTTACTGAAGGACTTACAGGATTGACCACTCAATTTAGGATCCGTCCAACTCCGAGGCCCTCTACGTATCTTGTTAGCACTATTTTTCTACAGTGGTGTTCGGCTAGTCCAGCCACTAACCTGCCTTACACTTAGATAAGCAGTACGGATTTTTATCAGGTTTACTCCCCTAGACAGGTTGCCGACCAATGCTGACGAGTCCCATCCACCCGGATTTGTATAAGGTTGTCTCCCCTAGATTGGTTGCCGGCCAAGGGTAACGAGTCCCATCCACCCAATATGATATTCCTTTAATAATCCCCAACTAGAAAACAAAAACAATAACAATGAACAAAATAGATCACCCCTTCTCTGTTTTCTAGACAAGGAATGTGACTGTTACAGTATTAATTGAGGCACATGGAGCTTTATAACAAATGTGTTTACAACGCTTGATATAGTTTTTCCAGTTAGAACAAAAATCAGATTTCCTATTACAACAATATTGGTGGATAAAGAGTGTGCGTGTGTCTGTATGTGTGTATTCATAACTGTATTTATAATTGTAGCCTAGAATACAGGAATTGATCTTTTGGCTCGTATTGTCCCGCTTCCTAGACATTATTATCAATGGCAATTACCCATCCCCTTGCTCAAAGGGGGATGGTTACCACCGGCTATTTCTCAGTTAGCTCAGTGCGTATGTGTGTGTGTGTGTTTAAAATGTTTGTAATAATTGGTGTTTACATAAGCAAATCTCTGTGTGCGTGAATGTGCGTGCGTATGTTCCCTAGTTTTGATTGATGTTTCTGCTACTGTCCATGTCCAGCAGCTAATTTTATATTTCCCACATTGTTTTGTTTTACCAGTGACGGCCGGGCACCGTGATAACCAACACTATTACTGACGCCTCATTACCGATCATTTACTGCTAATGTTCCCACACAAACAACTGGAGGGTTATAAGTCACGGGCAATATTTGGTGGCCATAATTATATTTGACCAGACATGATTATAATGCAGGAGCGAAATTATTGGAAGTTCTCTAGTTGAAGTCATGCAAATATAACAGACATATCAAACTTACATTAATAACGTTCATTATAATGATTATTATATTTTGTAAACTTACATTAATTACGTTCATTATAATGATTATTATATTTTGTAAACTTACATTAATTACGTTCATTATAATGATTATTTTTTTTTTAAACTTACATTAATTACGTTCATTATAATGATTATTATATTTTGTAAACTTACATTAATTACGTTCATTATAATGCCCCA
The DNA here is from genome assembly GCA_032716605.1 of Paralithodes platypus. Lineage (NCBI taxonomy): Eukaryota > Metazoa > Arthropoda > Malacostraca > Decapoda > Lithodidae > Paralithodes > Paralithodes platypus. The sequence continues at coordinate 14,143,736 of CM064533.1, read as the reverse complement.
CGTGCCTTCTGCGTGTCGTAAGAGGCGACTAAAGAGGTTGGGTCGGTGGGCTTGCGACCCCCACCCGGAAAAAATATCTAAGCAAAGAAAAACGAACGAACAGCCTCGGATGCGGACGGAACCAACGTTGACGAACCACGACCGACTAAGGACATGCCTTCGGACATTCTGAGAATGGCTACGTGGAATGTTAGTGGCATGAATGATGGAACAAAAGAGAGAGAGGTTCTGGAAGTGTTAGTGAATGCCAGGCTGGATGTATGTGGAATGACAGAGACCAAATGGAAAGGTTCAGATGTGAGAGAATGGGAATGTGGAATGGGTGTGTGTGCTGGAGTGAGTGAAGGAACAGCGAGAGAAGGTGCATGTTTGTTTGTAAGTAGCAAATGGAAGGAATGTGTAAGAGAGTATGGGTCTGTGGGTTCAAGGATTGTGTGGGTGAGAATGAAAGTAGGAATACAAACGTGGGTGATTGTATGCGTGTATGCCCCGACAGAGGATATACTTGAAAGAAAGAAAGAGGAGTTCTGGATGAATGTGGAGGCGTGCCTGGAGAAGTTTGACAAGAACGAAAGAATATTTCTGATTGGGGATATGAATGGTAAGGTGGGTGATAAGAAAGTTGAGGGAGTGGTGGGAGGGTGGGGGGTACCATCAGAGGTGAATGGGAATGGTAGTGCACTTGTGGACGTATGTGTGGGAAGGAGGCTGTGGATAGCCAACACCTTCTTCCGACACAGAATGATCCACAGGTACACGTGGAAACGGATGTTGACGATGAAAGATAAGACAGTGGTGGAACGAAAGTCATTGATTGATTATGTATGTGTGGATGAACGAATGAAGAAATCTGTGATGGATGCTAGGGTGTATAGGGGTATTGGAGGGGGTCTGTCTGATCATTATGTAGTGGTAGCTAAGGTTAGGATACAAAAGAAGTGGGTGAGGCGAGCGGGAGGGAGGCAAGAGGAGGGTGGAATGGTGAGGAGGGTGGAGAGGTTGCAGGAGGAGGAAGTCAGGGAGGAGTACAGGAGAGCAGTGGAAAGACGACTAGGTGGGTTCGACCTGGAAGTTATGGAGGAAGTGGAGGAGATGAGCAAGGTGTTTAAGGATGAGATCTGTGCAGCATGTGAGGAGGTGTGTGGAGTGAGGAGAAGAGGGAGGGGAGTGAAAGGTACAGCATGGTGGACAGAAGAGGTAAGAATAGCTGTGGAAGAAAAGAAGAAAGCATATAGAGTGTGGTTGGGTAGTAGAGGGAATGAAGATTCCGAGAGACAGAAACGAGCGAGGTACGTGGAGAGTAAGAGGGTGGTGAAGAGAGTAGTGAAGGAAAGTAAGAGAAGAGTAGATGAGGAATTTGGAAGGAATCTGAGTGTAAAATGGAGGGAGAGTAAGAAACTGTTCTGGAAAGAAGTCAAGAAAGTTAGGGAAGGTAGCAAGGGAAACAGTAAGGGTGTGAAAGATAAGAATGGGAGAATGCTAGCCGAGAAGCAAGAGAGAGTCGAAAGATGGAGGGAGTACTTCAGTGAGTTGCTAAATGAAAGGAATGAAGAGCCAGCAAACATAGCTGGATATGGTATGGGAGGGAGAAGAAGAGAAGTAGTGGAGGAGGAGGTGGGGATCAGGAGGTCAGAAGTGTGGGAAGCCATGAAAAGAGTGAAGTTGGGGAAAGCACCAGGAACAGATGGAGTGTGTGGGGAAATGTTGAGGTATGGTGGTGAGATAGTGATAGAATGGGTATGGAAAATGTGCAAACTAGCATGGGAGAAGGGGAGTGCACCCGATGACTGGAAGACTGGCATAATAGTCCCCCTATATAAGGGCAAAGGGGAAAGAGGAGTGTGTGGTAACCACCGAGGAATATGTCTTCTAAGCGTAGTAGGGAAGGTATACAGTAGGGTAGTGATTGAGAGAGTGAGAGTGAGAACGGAGAAATGGATAGGCGACGAGCAGGGAGGTTTTAGGAAGGGAAGAGGATGTGTAGATCAGATTTTTACCCTGAATTGTGTTGTGGAGAAGTATCTGGAGAAGAAACAAAAGGTGTATGTTGCCTTTATGGACTTGGAGAAGGCCTATGACAGAGTGGATAGAGAAGGTTTGTGGAAAGTACTTAGAATATACGGAGTAGAGGGCAAGTTGCTGAAAGCAGTGAAGAGCATGTATGAGGGTGCAAAGGCGGCAGTACGTGTGGAGAGTGAGCAGAGCGAGTTCTTTGACCTGAATGTTGGTTTGAAACAGGGGTGTGTGATGTCCCCGTGGTTGTTTACTGTATATATGGATGGAGTCATGAAAGAAATACTATCAAGAGCAGTGAATGTTGGTGTATCGCTGAAAAGGGAGGGAATTGAGTGGAAGCTACCTATACTGCTGTTTGCGGATGATACAGTTCTGATGAGTGATAATGAATGGGAGTTGCAGGGTCTGGTAAATGAGTTTGGAACAGTGTGCGAAAAACGGAATTTGAAGGTAAATACGGGGAAGAGCAAGGTTATGGTCTTCGAAAGGGGTGAAGTCACAGAGTGTGAGGTGAAGCTGAACGGTCAGGCTATGGAGATCGTCAACTCTTTTAAGTATCTGGGCAGTGTGTTGAGTAAAGATGGGACTATGGATGAAGAGGTGCGGGAGAGGGTACAGCAGGGGAAGAGGGTTGTAGGAACGCTAAAAGCAGTAACAAGAAATAGGGTGGTCAGTATGGAAGTGAAGAAGTCCTTGCATGACAGTGTGGTAATCCCGACACTGACTTACGGAAGCGAAGCATGGACGTTGGTTGAGAGACTCAGACCAAGAGTGAGAGCAGTGGAAATGAATTACTTAAGGAGTGCGTGCGGAGTTACATGGAGGGATAGACAGACTAATGAGGAAGTAAGAAGGAGGTGTGGTGTGGAGGTAGATGTGCTGGAAAGTGTGAAAAGGAACAACTTGAGATGGTTCGGCCATATGGAACGTATGGAAAGCGAGAGAATGACTAAGAGGGTGTACGAGAGCGAGGTGGAGGGACAGAGGGGGAGAGGTAGACCGAATATGAGGTGGAAGGATGGAGTGAGGAACTACATGAACGAAGGCGGTGCTGGTTGGGGGGAGGGGCGTCGACTGACTGGGGACAGAGGTGCATGGGGGCGGTTCGTTCGTGGCCACCCCTTCGGGGATCACGGCGTCAGGCAATAGATAGATAGATAGATTATAATGATTATTATATTTTGTAAACTTACATTAATTACGTTCATTATAATGATTATTATACTTTGTAGGAATTATAGGAATTTATCATTTTGTGATTTGGCTTAGCACTGTCATAAAACCATCATACCAAAACAACCAATCACAGTTTCCATATAATTATAACATACAGAGTATACATATGTAAGATCAGATGAAGAAGCTCTAAGTCAGTCGAAGCTTGTCTTGTCTATGATAAATTACAATAGTGTAAACATGTAACTAACTGTAGGACGTTTAATATGAGTGATGAGAGGTGGTTATAATTATACTCTCTGAACCTACACTGATTTACATCAAACCCTTATCTCACTATTTATGGTGACATGTTCACTAATGTCAACTTCTTTAGTTAGTTAACGCTGTATTGAACTACACAAATATCGTTAACATATCATAATAATGAAGTACACATTGCTATCAAATCTACCCCTAGCCAATTATGGTCTTGGCTGGTCATTGATAACCCAACAATTCTGAGACCAAACATGAATATCTCTCCCCTCCAGGATTAAACAGTCAATTACTGTCAGTTATGTGTTAATTCCACTACTAAAGTATTGGTTGCCATTAACATAACACATATTCTCTCTCTCTCTCTCTCTCTCTCTCTCTCTCTCTCTCTCTCTCTCTCTCTCTCTCTCTCTCTCTCTCTCTCTCTCTCTCATACAACAGAAACAATTGGTATGGAGGAGGCAGTAATTATCACCGTTATTATTTGTTCAGCTGAAGAGAGCGTTAGAAAAAAATAATAATACACAAATAAAAAATAAGAATAATAAACATCACTAAATATGTACATACTACTAAGGGTGATGGGTTGGATGATTCCATTTAACCCCAACATTTACATGCTGCTAAGGCGAAGGGTTGCATGATTTTTTTAATTTCTTGTTTGTTTTCCCTTTCTTGTTATCCCTTTCTTTTTTTCCAATCTTTCCTGTAAATTCCTTCTGGGGATTTCGAAGCCCAGCAAGGTTAATCACTTCCAACTTTTTCATGTACGGCAATTGCCGGAGGGAACGGAGGGTGGGGAGAGAGCCTTCTTCTTTTCTATCTTTTCCTTCAACTTTCCTTTTCTATCGGATATGCCATCTCTACTAGAATTAAGTCCTGACCACCTCGTTTGGATCGTAAGGTCTGTGTGACCAGTGTATCTATGTAAATATAGGTAAATCTCTATCTCTGAAATCTATTCAAATAGGCTGACACATTAGTTGTATCAAATACATAATTGCTATTCTAAAACGACCGATGTACTTGAACTAGTCTTATATGTGAGCTTCTCTATGGATAATAGTATTATGTTACAAGTAATATTTAAGTATGTAAATGTTAGAATGAGGAACAGAATATTATGGACATGGAGCCATTTGTTTCTAGGGAAATAATACTTGGGTAATCTGTTTAAGTGTTGTTATTGTGTGGCCTCCTAGCTCATACAAGACCGGTATATATGAGGTTGGTGGTGTAATAGAAACATAAACATGGTCCGTCCTTGATCACATACATCCAACTTTAATACAAATATGTCAATGAAAAACACCCTGGACAATTGTCGGTATAAATAATTGATCATACAGAGTGTGTATTGTTGTTTTTTCTCATCTGTATCCATATTTTATTTATTCGTGATTGTATTTAACTTACATATATTATAATGTAAGAAATATGAATAAGTATTATATAAATCAAATATAACACTATCTAACCATGCAATTACGTTGTATACACGTTTCACTAGTTATGTTTGTATTTTCCTCATGTTTACTGTCTTATACTTAACCCTCTGAAGATTATGAAATTTTTTGAGAATATAGTCTGGCTATCACCAGACAAATGTATAGAATTTCGGAATGATGAGTAGGAATTATTTGGGTAAATGCTACCTCAATTAAAACTCTGACATCCATCTACCCTCGCTAATATGAATAGCATTATCAAATAATAGCCAGATAACAGAAAATATATGCGTATAGTATCTGCTAAGGGTTAATATCGAAACGTATTATTCACATTCCAGATTGTATATTATTACTCTTGGGACTATGGCATAACTATAAAATATCGAAGAATACAAAACCTAAGAAGAAAAGTAACCTAGATATTTCAGTTCATACATTTACTTAACAACAAACAGAAACATGATAATTATTTTATGTAAATTACCTAGATGTGTGTGAATTTTTAATTTGCTGTTTGTGTGTTCATTGTTTTATGTTGTGTTGTCCCTATTCTGGCTGTCTTGAGTCGCCCCCCCCCCCCCAAAAAAAAAAGGGAAAACAAATAATAGGAACAGTGGGAATTGGGCCTGAGTATATAGAATATAATAGAAGAGAAAATGACCACAGAGGTCTTCTGTCTTAACCCTGCCAGAACACTTGGCTTCATTCTTACTTAAACATATTAACAGAAGATCGAGTTTGTATTTTGTCTTAATGTCACATATTACCTCTCTCTCTCTCTCTCTCTTTCCTTCCTACCGATCATCCTTTAGATTGCCATGTATATTACTAGCCATCACACAAGTGGTATTTATCAGGGGAGGTGTGGCAGAGTGGTCTTGCCACTGGAATGGTAATCCAATGGACCTAGGTTCGAATCCCAATATGTCAATGGGAAGATATTATTGGGATGGAATTTGTGCTGTACCTAGTTTCAGTGCATTACCACAGCACACCGAAATGCCAAAACAAAAAATACCCTCATTGTTCCCTGATTAAATAACATTGTATGAATATTCCCATATTCAAAATATGCTACAGGGGGGCAATGCCTAGTGAGTTAATTGCTCAATAGGTGACGTTCTGAGAGTGAAGGTCCGAGTATGGGGAGTGAGACGGTGAAGTGCAGAGGCAGAGCAGCTTCAGAGATGGAGTTGCTTCGAGCCGGGGTGCTTCGCTTGTCTCACTCCCTAGACTGGAACAAGACCTCACGGGCCTCACCGTGTTCAGCGGTTGAGTGTGCAGGCTCTCAGCCTATGCCCGAGAGGGAGTAGTTTGATTATAGACAAAAAATATATATATATATTAAACACATTGTTCACAAACCTAGAATGGCCAACTCTACTGACTCTCAACACATAGTATACATTGTATTAATATAAAACAAACATATTTTCACTCCCTCAATCTGTCTTGCCCTCATCGTAGGACTTATGCTGCTTCATGCCCCGTGTGTCCACATATTTTGACTTTAACTTCCATTGAATTTGGCACTCTGTCACACTTCCTACTTTCGGGGAGACACTTGGTACAGCCAATTTGCCTCTTGTCTCCTTCAGTCACATATACTAATAAACAAATCCGAGATCATTCAGGATTACTCTGGTTTGTTGTGGTAAGAAACTTCGATTGGCACTAAAGACACTTTCACCACCGGTGTAGACATTACACAATATTTACTGACAAATTATCAATACTGGGTAATACAAGTAGGCTATATTACGGTTATGACTTGCAAATTTACTTGTTTAATTTTATTTTGCATAATTCTTAAGTAGTCACCTCCTGCATGCACATATTATTGTTAATGTGGTGTAATTTATTAATAACACTATTTATTCATACACTAAACATCATACCAAATGATAAATTATGTGTAGCCTACTATTGCATATACTGTATATTATGACACTTGACATATCCCTAATACACACTGCCAAACTGATTACGCTATGCTAAAGAGGCGACAATACATACCGGTATTCAATTTTACCAGTGAAACTATGCAGTGGAGTTCAGTGTATGTGTGTGTATGTATGCGTGTGTGTGTTGGTATATTAGTGTATGGCGGAGCCTTACAAAGATCCATGGTTTGTATATGAGGATGCAGAGGATCAACAACGGATCAGTCCGGACAACAACTATTCTGGAACGAATGACAGGGATCTGGGTCAGCTCGCTTTTTCTGGACCACCTTCTCCCTCGTGTTTAGCATATTAGTTTTGAGATTTTAAGACGTTCCTTCCATTAGTTTTGAGATTTTAAGACCTTTCGCCCCATTTCTTTGTCAATATTAAGACCTTTCGTGCCATTTAGGTGTCGATTTTTCCTGGCGAGCGATAGCAAGCCTGTAATTTTAAGAAAAACCGGCCTTTGGCCGGAACATTTTTCTACCGAAAAATGTAATCAACAAATCTTAAAGGGGGGTCTAGGGGGTGTATTTCTAACTTGATGGAAGTCTAGCGAGGACACTAACAAATAAATAAATTAATTAATAGCTAAAAAAAACGGCCACTGCTCCCATAAAAGTGGAGGGAGTTGTGCAAATTGTAGAAGGGTGCCCAATGTGACATACATATATATAACATTGTCTAGGGATAAACTCCTTTGGTAATATTCATGAACGTCTGTCATATTCTAGATAAATTGTAAATATATTTCTGTAAGCTCACCTATTATTTCAATCGTTAGCAGATCACCAGAGTTGTAATGTAATTAGTGAATAATGTTTACCCTCCAGTAACTCACATTTCTCCTTCCTAGCCCACACCTTTTACAATACATAACATTATATCATTCCTGTATGTTCCATGGTCTGCAGTACAGTATTATATTCTAGCTTGGTTTTTGTTCATTTGTTAGGATACTAGTCTGTTATTCGTGTACACTATGTATTCATTTTAAGTGATTCCTAATATTCTATAACTCTTACAATTATACAGTATATTATATATTATACAGTATATTGTACAGCGAACTGCTCTATGTGTTCTTATCTCACCTCTTGTTCCTTCTTGTGTTCTAGCTGATCCTCCCTACCTCTTGTGGAAGTAAGGGCTGGTTACTGACTGACTTATAGTATCAGTAGAGATTACACTTTGTTATTTATGATTGTAGTCAATTTAATGTTTTTATTGTTCATGAATAATCCCCGTAAATTGACCTTAGAATTAAATATTGCATGGTGCCTACCGGTTGTGCCTTTACTCCACTTGGTCCAGTGTTCAACTCCAGACCAGTGGAGGTATATGATTACCGGTACTTAATAATTTATACATCCTTGACTTCTATCGATTTATCTCCTTTTTGTCTTCTTCTTGCCATTAACAATCTCACTTTCGCTTTCTCTCTCTCTCTCTCTCTCTCTCTCTCTCTCTCTCTCTCTCTCTCATTTACATATTAATCACTTTCACCTCAGTTCATTACACTCTGTGTTTACCTTCTCTTACTTCACTTTTAGATCCTTGTTGTATTTTAGAGTCCGACTCACTGGCCATTATTTTCTGTAGAATATCTTAATATGAACTTGAATATATGGAATTGAATAGGTTCGCTTACTGATCGTACATACGCCTGAAAATTTTGTAAGACTATTTTATGTTTGTCTGTATTATCATTATTTTGCAAACAAGGCCGTTTTGTATGAAGTAACATCGATCGTCCTGGCGATGATGGCAGGGTAAAGTGAAGCCAATGTAAATTAGATTCATAAGCACACCAAGCCCACGGAAAGTATGTTTTTACTCTCTTAGGACCTACCCGCTCCTTGGTAATATGATAGTCCTACATTACCTGATGTGTTACCATTACACCTTACCTGTCACGTCACCATAACTGTCTGACTTATCTAACAAACTTATCTTCCTTTCCCAGTTACCATGCTTGCACTAATTCCCCTGCTTCAGTCTCCCTTGTCTTTTCCAACCAATGTGTGATACGGGGGAACAAAACCTAAAGGTTGTACAGTAAAACTATTTACCGGGAATTGTCTTGCTTTGCTCCTTTAACTCTTCCTACCCGGGCTACCTTAGGTAAGGACAGCTCTGCAGAAGGGCCGCTACCCGGGCGTCCTTACCTAAGATGGCAGCTTAATAGCCTAATTAAGCTTGGTCTGAACGCCGTGCATACGACGTATGTCAACAAACCCAAGCGTTGCGTCACCGCACCTCCGAAAACAAGAAGGAGAAGACTCTTCAATGTTATTGTTCTGACATCAGACGAAATTAGTGTCTGAAAAGCCCCCATATTGGCAACATCTCTGCAATATTTGCTCCACTGAAATCGTCATCACAACTGAACCAGTTGACTTACAGAGCTCTACTCAACGCCAAAATACAGATTGAAAACCGCACTACGATAATAGATGAGTGGGAAAGTTCTAGCAGTGAAAATAAACATAAATACGGTAGCCTAGGCCTAGAAGTTTTTCAGCCATTTCGCCGGGTACGGGCGACCGTCCTTAGGTCAGACAGGCCGGGTAGGAAGGGTTAAGGCTTTCTGTTTCTTGATATTTTATAATACTGTATGTTGTTCTGTATAATGTTCTAATGTGAACTGCCACATATATTTGTTGATTTCATTAATTGAGTTTAGGAGTAAAGTCGGTTGGTGGAGGTAACATAATAATATATAGCAAATGTCTTGTTATTGCTACACATTCATCCCTCTCTGTTCGAGTGATTCTTAATTTGTGTTATATTTCCGTGCGTTATTACAAGTCCTACTCTTCCTGTACCCAACCCTCAATGCGTTCTTGTTGACCACAATAACAAACCGCTTCATTGTCAACATCAATTATACTACTTGCACTACCAACCTCACTACTTACACTACCGCAACCATACTACTTACTGTACACTATCTACACTACCACAACAACAACCATCAACCACACTACTTACACTACCGCAACCATACTACTTACTGTACACTACCTACACTACCACAACAACAACCATCAACCACACTACTTACACTACCGCAACCATACTACTTACTGTACACTACCTACACTACCACAACAATAACCATCAACCACACTACTTACACTACCGCAACCATACTACTTACTGTACACTATCTACACTACCACAACAATAACCATCAACCACACTACTTACACTACCGCAACCATACTACTTACTGTACACTACCTACACTACCACAACAATAACCATCAACCACACTACTTACACTACTACAACCATTCTACCAACATCACTACGTACACTACCCGAACCGATCGCACTACTAAACCTAACGTTTCGTGTGTTATGTACGACACTAGTCACCAAACCTTTAGTTAGGCAGCATTTTTGTATTTTTTGTTCGCTATGTTTGCTATGTTTCCTCTATAGAATTGATCTGATCCTGACTTAACCCGTTGAGCCCGAGCTGATTTATTTTTTGACACTCAGAACCCAGCCATTTTGGCAAACAAATGCTTTGGCTGTATGTATGAGAAATGAAGGAAAACCAGCATAATCTCAATCTCAGCCATTCAAACTTTAAATAACTTGTACACAGTAAACACATATTGACAATAACCGTGTAAACAACAGAAAACCATATGACAACCAACACAGACATACAACAAACATTAGGGATAACTATAACAAAGACTGACCTACCTGACAACAAACAAACACATATAGATACAAATTACAAATACAAACAGCCATACAACCTGTTTTTGGTAAATAACCATATCACGTTACATATACAAGTTTACTGTTGTGTAGTGTTGCAGTATTCATATGTCCTTATACTGTATTATGTTTTATGTCATGCCTCACTACAGTGACTGACGTAAGGCAGAGATGGCTCCCCCTGAAATGGTAAAAAAAAAAAAAAAAAAAAAAATCTGCTACCTAAATATTAATGTAAATCCACAAACACAGTATGAATTAAATACAGAACATGTACATCTACTGTATATCTTAAATATACCATAGCAATGTAGTGCACATATCTAACACATTTCCCCCTAGCCAATTATCGTCTTGGCTGGTCATTGATAACCCAAACATTCTGAGACCAAACATAAATATCTCTCCCCTCCAGGATTAGACAGTCAATTACCGTCTGTATCAGATGTGGTGTGTTAATTCCGCTAATTATTGGTTGCCATTAACATCTCTCTCTCTCTCTCTCTCTCTCTGGAATATACTTGAATATTCTGGCACATTAGTTGTATTAAATACAAAATTGCTAATTTAATACGTTCGACATATTTGAATTGCTGTTATGTGTAGGCTTCTCTATGGGTAAAATTAATATGTTACACGTAATAGTTTCATATTATAACTTTAGAATGAGGAACAGAATATTATGCAAATCGAGCCAGTGGTTTCTAGGGAAATCATCCTTAGGTAATTTGTTTAAGTGTTGGAATTGTGTGGCTTGTACCTCATACAAGACCGGTCTGTATGTGATGGGAGGTGTAATAGAAACATAATACAGTACGTCATTGATTACATACACGTACCTTTATGTCAAATAAGTCAATGAAGAACACCCTGGAGACTCTTTTGTAGATATAATGTATCATACTAAATGCTTTGTTATATGTTGTGGCCTAATATATTTTCATGCTTTACTTAGTCATAGTTTTATTTAACTTGGAAGCATTTACTGCAAGACAATATATACGTACAATACAGATCAAATATCGTACTATCTACTCATGATATTACGTCTTCTTAATATAAATGTGTTTCACTTTTTATTATTTATGTTCTTAATTTTCAGTTGTGTTGAACATCTGGACTTGTTATTCACCTTCGAAATTGTATAATTTATATCCCTGTAATTATATACAAGTTATAATATATCATAGAACACACCAACCTACGTATGTTTCACTGATCTAACAAAAGTAAATTTAGTGCATACATTTACTTAACCAAGAGAGGTAAAGCTTGAACCAAGATAACACTTTTATGTATATGACCCCAGAGGTCTTCCGTCTTACTCCTGCCAGGAAACTCGGCTTAACTCTTATGCTTGGTTCACACATTCACGTATATTGCTCCCGACAGCTCCCGTCAGGCGTAATCACCAATTTTGTGTTTTGATGGGAGTAGTCCGGCCGTGAACGCCCGTATAACCACGACTATTGCACTTCCCGTCAGACGTACCGTGACGGGGCCAGTGTTACGTCAGTCGTAATGTAGTCGTAGTGAACTACATACGTGTTTGCGACTTGCGTAAGCATGTCCCCGTTCGTCCGCATGGGCTGCCCGATTTGCGGGAACACAGGCCACGCCCATGCCACGCCCCCACAAGACCTGCGTAGCTGAGGCCGTACGTCTTGGGATTGTTTAGGACCTACCTGGACCGGTTCCGGACAAACGTAGGCACACCCCGTCTGTCCAAACACAGACAAAGACAGTCTTTGTCAACCACGTAGGTATTGGTTGGAATCTGGGAACTACAAAAGGGCAGGACTGGCCACACCTTTGCCATTCCCACTCCTTCCTCGGCACCATGAACAACATCGCGGAGGTCCTGATGTGGCGGCGTCTACGCCGTGGGGCCACCTCCCGAGGCTGCCAACCGCGGATGGCTGCCGACCCTCCACAGCCGAAGACAAAATCAACGACCAGTGGAGGAAAACCGGATGCCGGCCGCGGGGAGCAGTTTCGGGAGCCAAACCGTCACAACCATCCCCTGCCCCCTCCCTGGGGGCACGGGTCCTTGGAGCGGCTTCGGTCGCGCCGGGAATTTCCACACCTCTCACACCACACACACAGATCACACAGTTTTTCCTACACAGAGAAATAACTCTCCGGCTGTCATTTCTCGAAGACTTCTTCTAGCCGGAGACATTGAGAGCAACCCAGGACCCACGTTCACATACATATGTCCAACTTGCTCAAAACCCATCACTTCGAGTCGCCATACTAAGGGTTCAGTTCTCTGCAATTCATGCGGGAACTGGACCCACTTCACCTGCACAACACTTGCCTCCAAGAAACACTACACAAACACCTGGACCTGTTCCCCATGCCCCTCCCTCTCCCAGTCAAATCCCTCTCCTAAAACCCGTCCACCTCTCCTCCCCAACCCACCTAACCTTCCCATATCATCCACTCCCCCCCCTAAAACCCGTCCACCTCTCCTCCCTAACCCACCTAACCTTCCCATACCATCCACATCCTCAACTCAACACACCACACCCCATCCTAATCCATTCCAACCCCCATCTCCTGCTCCCCAATCCCCACCCCCACCTCACCCATCCCAACCCCCAGCCCCTCCCTCACTCCCACCCCCACCCCCCCCATCACCCCCGCCCCCACCCCATCCTCGTGCAGCAGCACCCAACATACATCGTGCACATAACATTAACATTCTTCAACTGAACATAGATGGCATCAACACAAAGAAACACGAACTCTCACACTTCATCAAACAACACAACATACACATTGCCATCTTACAAGAAACAAAACTCCACACAACACAAAAAACACCCACATTTCATAATTTCACCACCATCAGACAAGACAGGGCTGTCGGCGGGGGCGGTGGACTCATCACCCTGGTACACAAAGAAATATCATACATAGTAACCAGTGTACAAACCAAATCACTCCTCCCCCCAAATGATAACACAACAGAAATACAGTCAATTAAAATACGCACTGGCAACAACTCCAACATAACCATCATAAACACATACATCCCTCCCCAAACATCCCCTACAGTACCAAATGAATACAGACCACACTTACAGCACATCACAAACACCCTACACACCCCACACATCATCCTGGGTGGTGACTTCAACGCCAAGACGTCGGCCTGGTTTGTCGACAACCCCGACACAGACAGAGGGCTTGTACTACAAAACCAAACCGATAACCTCATCATCCTTAACGACATCCATCAACATACCCATAATCCTCACCAAGCCCTCTACAACCCCTCATCTCCAGACATCACCTTTTGCTCCCCAGAACTCGCCCCCACAACATCCTGGAGGGTGGTCAGAACCTTAGGCTCTGACCACCTCCCGATCATTATCACCACCAAAACCAGACTCACCCCAGCTAGCCACAAACACACATACACCAATTATAAAAGAGCTAACTGGGAAGCATTCACAAATGAGACAGAACAACACTTCACAACTCTAAACAGTACACCCATCACTAACATCAACAATGCTGTACACATACTCAATAAAACTATCCAAAACGCTGACAAGAAACACATTCCAAGAGGTAACAGAAAAAGACACAACCCCAACTTCACACCAGAAATTCAAAACCTCATCAGACAACGCGACATACTGAAACACTCCCCAGCACCCCACACACAAGACATCACACAACAAATTCAAGCACTCAACACCCAAACTAACAACAAAATACAAGAACAACAAAAACTAAATTGGAATAACTTCCTACAAACACTTGATCACAAAACAAACCCCAAAAAACTATACAAAACACTAAACAGCATCACACTTTCCAACAGCAACACAACACAATCACATGCTGCAATCACAACAACAGACTCTACTCCTTCATGTAAACAACAAGCAAACACTCTCATCAATCACTTTTCACATGTCAGCCACCTAAAACCTCACAAAGACGACCGACGTGTCATCCGACGTAAGAGACAATTCCCCACAGACCCTGACTATACACCCTTCACCAATCACCAGACAAAGCATATCATCAACAATCTCAAGCACTCACCCGCCTGTGGCCTAGACAACATAAGCAACATACACCTCAGACACCTGGGACCACAAGGCATACAAGCACTCACTAACATATCAAACTACAGCTATTCACACAACAATACCAGACATTTGGAAGCATGGTATCATCATCACATTCCCCAAACCCAACAAAGACCCCACGCTACCCTCCTCGCACCGCCCCATCACAATCCTTTGCTCCCCCTCCAAAGTCATGGAACGCCTAGTATTACAACTAATTACACCTGACCTACCCCTAGCTCCAACACAACATGGCTTTAGGCCACTGCACTCCACAAACACTCTTCTCACAGACCTTACACAAAGAGCTTTCGACGGCATCAATTCAGCTAGACCACCACACAGATCACTATTAGCCACACTCGACATTAGTAAAGCCTTCGATGCCATCCCCCGCCACAACCTAACAAACAAAATCTACAACACAAACATGCACAACAACACAAAACGGTGGCTGGCCAACTTCCTAGCAGGCAGATGTGCACACGTATCTTTTGCCGGTCAGTCATCTAAAATCAGAAACTTTCCAAACGGAGTCCCACAAGGATCCGTCCTATCGCCCGCACTCTTCAATCTGTACATGCACGATATAACTACACCCAATACGCCCCAAATAA
Organism: Paralithodes platypus; assembly: GCA_032716605.1. Classification (NCBI taxonomy): domain Eukaryota; kingdom Metazoa; phylum Arthropoda; class Malacostraca; order Decapoda; family Lithodidae; genus Paralithodes; species Paralithodes platypus. Next base: position 14,128,440 of record CM064533.1, on the reverse strand, counting down.
ACTTAGCCTCCTATGCAGATGACATAACACTCACATGCACACACCATGACCCAAAAAGAGCAACAGATCTCCTTCAACCCTATCTCAACACACTACATGGCTGGTGAACTACAAACAGACTTAATCTAGCCCCAGCCAAATCCACTGCAACCCTGCTCACAAGTTGGACAGGAGAACACGAATACATCCCTCAACTCACCATAAACAACACACCCCTAACACATACACACACACCCAAAATCCTAGGAGTAACATATGATACTCATATGACATTCAAACAGCACACCACAAACATTAAAAAGAAACTGACACCCAGACTTAACGCCCTCAGGTCACTTGCTAACACAAAATTTGGACACAACAAAGAAACTACCACCACAGTATATAAACAATACATAAGATCAGTGATGGAATACGCAAGCCCAGCCTGGGCTTCTAACCTAGCTGAAACACATAATAAGACCTTACAGACTATTCAAAACAAAGCCCTGAAGATCATTACAGGCTGCACAGCTACTGCACCCACAGATCACCTACATCAAGAAACCAAAATCCTCAAAGTCAAAGACCATCTGGACATGAGAGGCACTCAATTCCTGGCAGCAGCCTCCACGAACCAAGACCACCCACTAAACTACATGGCAACACACCCACAGACATCAAGAAATAGAAAAACAACACCCAGCACACAGTATCACACACAATTATTGTCCTCTCTCCCTCCCTGCCCACCCCGAACCAACTTCCAGAAGCACATCCATACTCATATCTCTCACCGATCCATCCACTCACTCAGAGACAACACGCAGCTGCATGCACGACCTCCCGAAATCCATCCTTCCGAATCCTCCCTTCCTCGCGAGGACAGAGTCCACCTGGCCAGGCTGAGATGCGGACACCATCCAGCTCTCCTGAGCTATCAGAAGAGACTGGATGACTCCGTTGTCGACGCCTGCCCGGGATGTAACACAGCACCCCATACCATTAAACACATCATAGAAGACTGCATTTCACACAACCACTTACGCCAACAACACAATCTACACTCAATGAGAGCTCTGTGGGAAAGCCCGATCGTGGCCATGGCCTTTCTCAGGGACTCGGGGCTGTTCGGCCAGGCAGCTTAGGGAACAACAACAACAACAACAACAACATCGCGGAATTCATCCTGGAGGAGTTAAATTTTGTGAACTCCCTAATCAAACCGGAGAACAGGCATAACACGCGGCTAATGAAATGGATCCTTTCCTACATAGAAATCTTAAAACTACTTGCAATAGCAAACTACATCCATCAAGAGGAACAAGAGAAGAAGGAAAGGAGCAAGAGGACAGTGTGGGTGTGGCCTTATCTGCAGCGAAGGCTTGAACATGGCTATTATGAGAACCTGATGGAAGAGTTGGCCAGAGAATGTCCACACATGTACAAGAACTTCACCAGGGTAGACAAACAACTATTTGATAAGATTGTGGAACGTGTCACCCCCATCATTCAGAGGAAACCTACGTTCTGGCGAAAACTCATTCCTCCTGGTCTGCGGGTGGCCATCACCCTACGTTTCCTCGCTACGGGTGAAACCTACAGGAGCCTGCAGCACTCCTTTCGGGTTGCCCACAACACCATCAGCCAAATTGTTCCAGACACATGCCAGGCCCTCATCTCTGTCTACGGAGATCAGGAGCTCAAAATGCCACAATCGCCTGCTGAATGGAAGGAGGTTGCCAGCGGCTTTGAGGAACGATGGAACCTGCCGCATTGTATAGGACCCATTGATGGAAACACATACAGATCCGCAACCCCTCCTTTGGTGGCACATATTACTTCAACTACAAGAAGTATTTCTCCATTGTCCTGTTGGCAATTGTTGACTCCAACTACAAGTTCATCTACGTCGACGTTGGTGCCATAGGGTCAGAGTCTGATGGTGGTGGCTTTGCACACACCCGTCTGTCTAAGTTGCTTGATAGACACAGCGCAAAACTGCCCCCCGCCGAGGTCATCTCTACCGATCCCACTGGACCACCAACGGAATACTTCTTAGCAGGTGATGATGCATTCCCTCTGCGCGCCTACCTGATGAAGCCCTACCCCCAACGATTCCTCACGAAACCTGAACGGATCTACAACTACAGACTCAGCAGGGGCCGCCGGGTGGTAGAGAACGCCTTTGGCATTCTTGCCAACCGCTTCCGGGTTTTCCACACTGCAATGTGTATGAAACCTGAGTGTGCAGAGGTTGTTTTGTTGGCCTCATGCATTCTGCACAACATCCTACGAGGACGAAACCCACCCCGAACAGAGGTAGATCAAGAGGACCCACACACCCACCAATTCATACCTGCCCCCTGGAGGAGTGACCCACCTGTAGGAACCAACATCCCAGCCGTGTCCCGCAACACTGCAACCAGGCTTGCCAAGGAGCAACGGAACTACCTCAAGACCTACTTCTCTTCCCCTCAAGGATCTGTGGCTTGACAGGATGACCGTATTTAGGTGAGTTATATCTACTTTAATACTGCTTTGAATTTTTTACGGTTTTCCCCTGTTTACTTTGTATTTTGCTTTATATTTCAGTTTCATTTTACATTTTTGTTATCGAGTCTTTGACAGTTTGCTTTGTATTGTACTTTTATCTGTTACTTTTGATTTTCTTTAAGTTTGTAGGTTCTTCGATATTTTGTTTATTGTATATTTTTATATTTCCTTTAATTACTTCAATTGTTCCCTGCTTACTTTATTTTTCATCTTTTACTTTTATATTTCAATCAAGTTTTTAATTGTTTCCATGTTTCCTTTGTTTTGTAGTTTATGTTTTAGTTACGTTTTCAAGGTTTTCATATTTATTATTAACCATATTATCATTATTGCGTTTCAATTAGTAATTTCTTTTTTATTCTTACTCATTACTTTCAGTATATATTTCATTTGTCAGCTTATTAATAAATACTTTAGCTACAATATTGGAAATAGAAACACACACGTCATTACACAAATAGATATATTGTTAATATACATAAATTATCATTAATTAGAAACAGAGACAAGGAGGGTCGCAACTAGGGCTGCTAGGGTGGCTTCTTGGGGGTCTCCAGAGTCTGATCTGGATCAACGGATTGCGCGGGCGTACCTGGATTATATCCAGGTGATGCAGACAGAAGATGATCCAGGTTTAAGCTGGTGTTCCCAAACTGTGAGCCCAAGTTTGAGAGGTCCACTAACTGAGAATGTGTGGGTGTGGAGGCATTAGGGGGCAGGAATATGCCAGGGGGTGTTGCTGATTGCTGCGGCCGCAGCAATGACTGCAATACATGTGAAGGTAGCACGAAGGTAGCAGGCTTGGGCTGGGTCGGCATGGGTTGAGGCTGGGTGGTTGGCGGATTGCCCTGGTACATCACTGTGGTTGCCGGTTGATGCTGCTGTGCCTGGGGTTGGGGTTGGGGCGCCTGAAAGCCATAGTTCCGAGTGGCGTGCAGCATGAGGTCCTGCCCAGGCTTGGTAACTCCCTCCTCATGGGCAGTTTGGAACCGGTTGAGGGCTGCCATCAGTTCAATCTTCAGTGGGGTGTTGAAACCTGCCGGCAGCCCCACACAGTCCTTGTCCATGACATCCAGGGAGGCACGCCAATACTGTAGCTACGGATCCTCGACCACATCCATAACCCCATCCAGGTTGTGGCGCACCTTCTCCGCAGTTGCAAGGACCTGGTATGGGAACAAGGAACAAGAGAACATTAAACACACGAAACATAACATATTTTAATATTTGACCAATTACGAATTTTAACAAATAAAATGTTGTGGTATTCTGGGAAGCCTACTATGTTCAAAGTTATTGTTACCATTATGGAAAAAGAGAACATTGACACGTTGCACAACACACGAAACATAACATATTTCATTAATTGACCAATTAGGAATTTTAACAAATACAATTATGTAGTATTCTGGGAAGCCAATATGCTATAGTGGGAGCCTATCATTGGGCTTTGTAATTGTGGTTGGGTGGGACAGTGATCTGCCTTGTTTAGGCCAATCGGGTTTCTGCAGACTCCCATTTTCTTATGTTCTTATGTTCTTATGTTCAAAGTTATTGTTGCTATTATGAAACTAATATTTCCTCTACTCACTTGCTCCAGGGTTCCGTGTGATGTGGATGCTGTGGATGGTACAGCACCAGGAGGCTTCCCCTGCTTCGCCTTCCGCGCAGGCATGGAGATGGCTGGGGTGGTGTCCTCCTGACTGCCGGCAGAGGGGTCCTCCACATCGTCTGTGGGAGGTGCTGGGGCTGGGTCAGGCACAGGAACAGTAGCAGGTTCGGCAGCTTGGGCAGCAGACTGTTGGGACATGAATGTATAATTAGTAACATGTACATTATTTATCAACTGTAAAATACCATTCAACATAACCATTCATGCTTGTAACCTTTAAATAAAATGAATAAACTGCTTTGTGTTATTATGTGTTTCATTAACAAAAATGTTATGTAATTATAAACTTAAGTGAACAAGATACATTGAAAAAAATAATGACATCATTATAAGCAAAATAAATCAGAAAAAGACAAAACCTGTCACTGTCCTGAGGACGCCAAACCTCTTGGCTTGCTATCGCTAGCCAGGAAAATATTGATGTGGTTGTCGATTTAATAGTGAAAGGGTTGGAAAACATAAAAAATATAAACGTACCTGAGGCATACCAAGTGTCCTGGGCTTATTTTGCCGCACGACGTGTGGCTTCAGGAACCGGAAAATGTCAATGATCCACTTCTCTCTCTCCGTCAACCTTTTGGCCCCATCACCACTCTTCAGCTTGGTGAGCCTGCCGAACCTGGAGCGGAGAGAGGTGAACCAGGTCATCAAGTCCAAGGCTGTGATGGGGGGTTCCATGCTGGCTGCTTTCTCCGCCACAACATGGTCTATGTGTTCCTTCTGTTTGTGCCTGGGATCACCCTTATCATATAGAAAAGGTGCCTCGAACTCCAGCCACTCTCCCAGCATACGCTCAGTCTCCTCCGTCAGGATAATGTTGGTGCTCTTCCGGCGCCGTTTTCGCCGTTGTGGTGGCTGTTCGACGCCGGAATTCGTAGGGGGTGGGTCGTCGTCGTCGTCATCACTTTCCTCATGATCATCTTCGACTTGCCCCATGACCTCTTGTTACGATCCAGGTTCTCAAAGACACAGGGCTCTTCAACATTGGACTAGATAATGGCAAAATGCAACAACGGTAACACTAGATCCAACCCCTGCCTTAAACACTGGAAAACAAAACACCATTACCGACCTGAGTCGTGCCTGGACCATGAGGTATCGTATGACTCGGTAACTGGTGCACACACACTAGGCTGACGCTCGATGAAACAGCCTATTCTCAAACAGTAAAAGATTACTCGTTTAGGTTACGCAAAGAAAAGATAAGTAACGTGATTATTTAACGTTACGGTAGATACTCAAATAACTGGCACTCCTGTATTAAAGAAAGTGCAATGCTAGTCCTGCAACATCAACTGGAAACTTCTGAAATAAGTCTGATGCTGGGAAGATGTTCGTAAAGAATCTTGAACAATTATAATGCAGAATACGGGTCACAATAAATACTAGGACATATAGTAATAATAGGCAGGCGAATAATAAAGACTGCGCAAAGGTAGTAATGCTCGACAACTAAAGAAATGCTTCATGACACAACGCAACAGCCTACTAGGGTTGTGCAACTCAACAACAACCTCGGCTCAAAAGTGCAGTGAATAATAAGGGTGCATACATATAATAATGGGGGCTTATCTCTAACCAGTGTCTGCTCAGTTAATAAAGTCTAGCTGGGGTATCAAGGCAGGGCAACAATGGGCGAGCATGCGGCTCGTAGCCTAACGTTGTCCGAAGGTGGTATAATGAAGATTACGTTATATGACGGGGATGCTCTCTTAATAAATCTAGGTCTCTAGTACCTAGTTCTATCCTGGCGATCCCTCAGAAGTCAACACAAAGAGGCAGCACTATGTTATGAGGGATAGGCTATGGCCCTCTCACACCACAGCGCTGTGCTCACAAAGTAAACCCACCCGAAGACAACTTAGGCTCCCACAGTAACTGTCGATGTCGTGCAGGGCTTAGCTAACACTGCACACATCGGAGACAACGACACAGTAACCCTACCCCTAGTCTAGCTTTAAATAACTAAGCAGAATCACTCAACACCCTGCCAGGGAGACATATACCGGTCTACAACCTTCCCGAGAGAGGACACACACGGAAAAGTCCGTCTCTCCAAACCTCATTAAAGCCTAATACATAGAAATATCTGAGAGCTTCGCGTACAATACGACTGGCCGACGGTGAACGTCTATGCTGAAACCAGAAGGGATGTTGAGTTTAATAAAGATTAGAGAATGAGAAAGGAGAAGTCGAGAGAGAGAAATAGTATGCAAAGTGGCGAGTATGGGGGACAGAATTGCAAAGGATGTAGACGATACGCGTGTCAGGCCAGCTCTGAGCTTGGTAAAAAACCATGAGGCTGCGACGGGAAGGGACTAGTTGACCACCCGGCCGCCAACGCCGTCAGCGCTCAAGCGAGCCGCGTCACAGCCCACCCCCCGCTGCCAGGTGTACTCCCTCACCCGCTCTCGCTCGCCTCCCACACAAGCAACATTAATATTATAGCGAATATAAAATATAAGGCGCAGTCACAGACCAAAACAAAGATCACTTCTAGACTGTCTGTGGCAACACGACACTAACGAAATAAAGCAGATCATTCTAGGACAACTGTAGCCTATCCCACCATCCTGGCGAGCGCTAGCGAGCTGCAATGCCCCACGCAACCATTCTGCTAACTCCGGGAAGCGTCACCCCCCCCCCAAGATATGGGACACTCAACCATTAGCCCAATTCTGAACAGGCAGAATGTCGCTAGAATCTGCCACTCCTAACCACTCTGCCACTCATGGAATGCAAGCTCAGTCTCAAAAAAAAAAAAAATACAACAACATTTTATATATAAACAAATCTTATCACCCTTCCCAAACATAATATATTAATTCATAACATTGTGCTCTCAGAGCGAGCTTTAAGAAGCACAGCCTACTGAGGGAAAATCATCTGCACTCAGTACTCAGCTACAATATTATCTTAAAATTAATTATTAAAAAGAAAGAGTTTTTATTTAATTTTTTTCATATTTTATTTTAATGTTGTTTTTTTGAGGCTACTATAGATGTAGCCTAATTTTCGTCGAATCAAAGCCAACAACTTCTGCCCTGCGACCCTACGCTGATGCTACATACGCGAGCTAACAAGCACCAGTGCAAAAATACACCGCGAGCCAAGACAGGAGGCTATACCAACATACTGTGGTAGCCAACCCCGGATCCTCCACCCACGACAGACACTGACTGAGCAGCGAGGATTCTCCTGCAAACAAAGCCAAAACATTATCAGTGCCCTTAGCATGCCACACATCCAACTTGTGTTCCGGCAGCTCAACAACACCTGGCACTGACAAACTGCCCAGCTCATCGCAAAACTGGCACTTCTCTTTGCTCTTCCCGGCAACGGGGCCTGCCAATAACCCTTCACTAGTTCTACCTTCGTGATGAGCGAGGCAGCCCCGAAGCGGTCTATGGTGTCGTCAACTCTGGGTAATGGATAGGCGTCTGTCAGGGATAATGCTTCCACACTCTTGCAATCAACATACACACGGACTCTGCCACCAAACTCAGGTTGCAAAGCCACTGGCAACGACCACTCACGACATTCCTCATCCCTCAGACCCCCTCTCCACACGCTGTCCAGCTCCGCCTTCACCACAGGCTGTCGAGCAGGATTCACACGGTAGGGAACCAACTCGAGCCTTGCACTGTCTCCAGCCTCCATGTCGGATTCTACCCCGCACATCAGGCCTGGAGAAGCAACAAACATGCGGACGGACTGCCACAGCCTAGCAAACAACTCCTCTTGTCGCTCAGGAACAAGAGGTTGCAACTTATCTCGCAGAACAACATGCCCAGTGCCCTCCCACATCTCCTTCACCATGTGGAGAGGGCCCCTCACCCGATGCCCGAAAACAAGCTCATTCGGACTGAAACCGAGACTCTCTCCAGGTACTTCTCTTGCCGCGAACAAAACATACGGCAGGCCAAGGTCCCAATCCTTTCCGTTCTCTGTGCAATAACATCGAAGCATGCTTTTCAGCGTGGCGTGCCACCTCTCCAACACCCCTTGACTCTCCGGGTGATACGCAGAAGAGACGACAGTGCTGATACCATGCTGAATCATAGTTTGTTTGAACAGATTAGATGTAACACTAGAACCTTGGTCCGATTGCACCTCTTGCGGGTAACCATACCGCGAGCAATACAAGAGCAGGTTCCGGACAACAGTTTTCGCTGTGCCATTTCTCATTGGATATGCATCAGGATAACGAGTGGCCACATCCATGATAGTTACTAGAAATTTATTACCGGCACTAGTAGGGGGTAGGGGTCCGACCATATCAATGATGACCTTACTGAAGGGCGGTCCACTGACAGGAATTGGGTGCAACGGGGCTCTCGGAATTGTTTGGTTAGGTTTTCCAACCCTCTGGCACGTATGACACCTTGCTATCCAGGTTACCACCTGCCCCTTCAACCCCGGCCACCAAAACAATTTTTCTAAAGCCGCCACCGTTTTTCTCACCCCTAGATGTCCTGCCAGTGGTATGTCATGCGCCAACCTCAGTAGGCTATCCCTGCACTCCCGTGGCACCACCAACTGGTCCACTACTCCGGACCCCTCTTGCCAACTACGTTTAGGGTCTTGAAAACGCCTATAGAGGATGCCTTCTAAATAAAAAAAATCTCCTGGCTGTGCATCACCGTCCTCGTCGAGCTCTACAGCTCCATTAGCACACGTTTGGAGCTCAGGGTCCTCTAGTTGCAACCGACGTATATCTGAGGGTGCCAAGCGATCTAACTGCTCCCGGAGCAATGCATGACCTTCCCCGATACTGGGCTGCTCCCTCTGTCTCTCTCGATGTACATAACGTTGCTGTCGTGGAGACTCGTCAAGCCCAGCCTCGTCACTCTCGATGACAGGCCCAGGGGCTACTCCAGAATTAAGTAATGGTGCTAATACTGAATCACCCAGGAGAGCCGCCGAGTCAAAACTCTTAAAACCAACTCCAGCTTTAGCCTCCTCCTGTTGATCGTTCCTCCGCTGGTCTGAAGACGGAGGACTAGGCTGTGACACTTTAGCTGCCCGAGCTCGGGTGACAACACACGCCATGGGTTGTGTCTGGCACCGCTCGACCCACTCTTGCTCTTCCCTACTCACGTCGGCCGGCCTCTCGGCAACGACTAAGGGTAGAACCTCAGAAGCGGGCATTGCAAAGTCGTTGCCGAGAAGAAGGTCGACGCCCTCCACTGGCAGTTTCTCCACAATCCCGACATTCAATTCACGTGCCACACCATCCACCTCCAACTCCAACCGCACCAGCGGGTATGACCGAGTTGCATTAATACCCTGCACCACCACCACCCGAGCCGCGTTTATAGGGTAGCCAGTCAAGTTTTTCATCAGAGTCTGGGAAGCACCTGTATCACGCAAGACCTCTACTCCATGCTTGCGCCCCGCCCACATCACGCAACCCCGCCCTCTATGGTCGCAAAAAACATCCTGAGCAGGGTTCGAGCCTCCCAGGTGCTTCTGCATTGGCTGTGCCTCAGCCTCTGACGAACTGCCCCGGGCAAACTCAGATGACTACGGAGACACACCAATGTTGCAGGCCAAAGACACAGCTGCTGTAGGTGGTTTGCTAGGACAGACTCATGCAAAGTGCCCCTTTTCATGACAATGATAACACTCCAACTCCCCTTTGGGCTTCCCTTGGTACTGGGAAGGGCCCGGCCCCTTCTTAAATGGGACGGTGCTAGTCTTGTGGTCAGTCTTGGTATCATGGCTCTTGTACTTGTTTGCATAAGGTATATCACTAACTCGGGGGGGGTGGGGCGTCACGCCCCTTGTTACCTGCCTCACTACGCTGGGCAAACCCGCACCCACGAATTAGTGATAGCCGGAGGTCAGCCATCTCAGCTGCCTCCTGTAGAGTTTTTGGTTGCTTTTCTTTAAGGTTTAACGTCAGGACGCCGCCCGTGCATTTGAAAAACTGCTCTAAAAGCACCAACTGTTTAATGTCGTCAAACGTAGTAGCTTTCTCCGACCTCAGCCAATTCCCAAAAGCATCGGACAGCTCCCGGGCATGCTCCAAAAAGGTGCTCTCCCGACCCTTGGTAACACCCCGGAACTTCAACCTGTACGTCTCTGGTTGTAGTTCGTATGCTCTCAGGACAGCCTCCTTGAGTTCCTCATAGATAATACACGACTCTATAGGCAACGCATCGTAGGCTTTAAGACCCTTGCCTATTAATCTAGAGGATACAAGTGCTGCCCATTTATTCTCTGGCCACTGGTGTTCCTGGCACTTCTTCTCAAAGCGTGTGAAAAATTCTGTTACACCACTCTCATCAAACACCGGAACCAGTTTCAATAAGTGCGAGAGAGACTGCTCATGAACACGGTTACCAGCCCCAAGTCGCTGTCCCGTTGTCTCTACTCGCGACTTCTCTACATCCATGTCGGCACAGTACCTAGTCGACTCTAAATCAGCTTGGATTTTTGCTAGCTCTATGTGCTGGTGACTTTTTCTCTCTTCTATCTTGGCTCTCTCTTCTATCTTGGCTAATTCTATTTGCTGCTTACCTGCCCTGATAGCCTTTCTCTCTTCGATCTTAGCTAATTCGAGCTGAAGCAATAATTCTGGAGTTAACCCTTGAGGAGGTGAAGGTGCTACAATGTTTGAAATTACCGGTGGTACCCCCAGGGGCAACCCACCCTGCCAGTCACCACCCACCTGTGGAAGCGTACCCGGGGTCGGCAAACTACTGGGATGGCTGGGAGTCGAGTGTAGGGGAAGCATGGCCGAAGGGCTCTGAGCAGTCAACCCATCTCGCTCACCAGTCACCCTGCCCAGTACACACGTTATCAAGTTATCCTTGGTCATGCTGCTAGTAACCGCATGACCGATAGCTGTGGCCAGGCATTGAAGACCGTACCAATCCATACCCTCCCACCGCTCGGCAGTAACAGGCCATTGCAAAAATATCCTAGCATCCTCCTCACAGTTCACCCGATTAACCCTTTCATCATGCTGCTGTTCCTCAGTTTCGACATTACGTACTGTGTCTCCATTCTCCTCTGATCCGGTATAAGACATGATGCTCTCAAAAATTTCTCACCACAATGTTCAGAAAAGAAGTACCCCAAACTCTTATGTAGCACTATGCACTTGCCAAAAATGTCTGAAGACTCTCAAGTGCTATACTACTTTGCCAAAAAAAATTAACGTGCCCACTATATTCCTCAATAAAACAAATGACCACAACAATCCTGCAATTATCTCTTAGTTCACAAGATCCTGAGCTAGGTCGCCATTTGTTACGATCCAGGTTCTCAAAGACACAGGGCTCTTCAACATTGGACTAGATAATGGCAAAATGCAACAACGGTAACACTAGATCCAACCCCTGCCTTAAACACTGGAAAACAAAACACCATTACCGACCTGAGTCGTGCCTGGACCACGAGGTATCCTATGACTCGGTAACTGGTGCACACACACTAGGCTGACGCTCGATGAAACAGCCTCTTCTCAAACAGTAAAAGATTACTCGTTTAGGTTACACAAAGAAAAGAAAAGTAATGTGATTATTTAACGTTACGGTAGATACTCAAATAACTGGCACTCTTGTATTAAAGAAAGTGCAATGCTAGTCCTGCAACATCAACTGGAAACTTCTGAAATAAGTCTAATGCTGGGAAGATGTTCGTAAAGAATCTTGAACAATTATAATACAGAATACGGGTCACAATAAATACTAGGACATATAGTAATAATAGGCAGGCGAATAATAAAGACTGCGCAAAGGTAGTAATGCTCGACAACTAAAGAAATGCTTCATGACACAACGCAACAGCCTACTAGGATTGTGCAACTCAACAACAACCTCGGCTCAAAAGTGCAGTGAATAATAAGGGTGCATACATATAATAATGGGGGCTTATCTCTAACCAGTGTCTGCTCAGTTAATAAAGTCTAGCTGGGGTATCAAGGCAGGGCAACAATTGGTGAGCATGCGGCTCGTAGCCTAACGTTGTCCGAAGGTGGTATAATGAAGATTACGTTATATGACGGGGATGCTCTCTTGATAAATCTAGGTCTCTAGTACCTAGTTCTATCCTGGCGATCCCTCAGAAGTCAACACAAAGAGGCAGCACTATGTTGTGAGGGATAGGCTATGGCCCTCTCACACCACAGCGCTATGCTCACAAAGTAAACCCACCCGAAGACAACTTAGGCTCCCACAGTACCTGTCGATGTCGTGCAGGGCTTAGCTAACACTGCACACATCGGAGACAACGACACAGTAACCCTACCCCTAGTCTAGCTTTAAATAACTAAGCAGAATCACTCAACACCCTGCCAGGGAGACATATACCGGTCTACAACCTTCCCGAGAGAGGACACACACGGAAAAGTCCGTCTCTCCAAACCTCATTAAAGCCTAATACATAGAAATATCTGAGAGCTTCGCGTACAATACGACTGGCCGACGGTGAACGTCTATGCTGAAACCAGAAGGGATGTTGAGTTTAATAAAGATTAGAGAATGAGAAAGGAGAAGTCGAGAGAGAGAAATAGTATGCAAAGTGGCGAGTATGGGGGACAGAATTGCAAAGGATGTAGACGATATGCGTGTCAGGTTTGGTAAAAAACCATGAGGCCGCGACGGGAAGGGACTAGTTGACCACCCGGCCGCCAACGCCGTCAGCGCTCAAGCGAGCCGCATCACAGCCCACCCCCCGCTGCCAGGTGTACTCCCTCACCCGCTCTCGCTCGCCTCCCACACAAGCAACATTTATATTATAGCGAATATAAAATATAAGGCGCGGTCACAGACCCAAACAAAGATCACTTCTAGACTGTCTGTGGCAACACGACACTAACGAAATAAAGCAGATCATTCTAGGACAACTGTAGCCCATCCCCCCATCCTGGCGAGCGCTAGCGAGCTGCAATGCCCCACGCAACCATTCTGCTAACGCCGGGAGGCGTCACACACTCCATTCTCGTCGTCTATGTTGATCAACAATTCTGCCTGCTCAGCAGAGTTGGAGGTGCCAGGCATTGAGGGGGCAGGCGGTGAGGTGGCAGACGTCGATGGGGCAGGCGGAGAGGTGGCAGGCGTTGAGGGGCAGACGGAGAGGTGGCAGGCGGAGAGGTGGCAGGCGGAGAGGTGGGAGGGGAAACCTTCCTGACCTTCTTCCCGCTTTTCTTGGTATTCATGGTGACAGGGCAGGGCAGGGCAGGGCAGCGTGCAGAGGGTGGCAGGGTGGCAGGGTTGGCTGTAGGTTGTTGCTCCGGTATGATGAGAGGTATGACTGACGGCAGTGTGTCCCGCTGGTCCTTATATACCCCCCGTACATCGTTGCCGCGTCTTCCCGCCAGCCCGCAGTGCGGCGGTGTTGCCGTATACTTCCCGACGAACGTAAACTTTCCCGTTTGACGGGAATATTTTACGATTGACGTGAGCAGCTCACGTCTGATGTGCGAGCGGCTACATCTGACGGGGCTGCTCCCGTCAGACGGCCGTGGTGGGCCGGACGGTCGTAAAAGTTCCCGACTTTTGACATACGTGAGCGCGAGCCACGTATCTGATTCCAATTTCAAAACATACCGGGCGGCATCGCCCGCACCAACCGCCTCGCCGACCCGCGTGGCTACTCCCGCCATGCGTACCCCCCCCCCCCCCCCCCCCGTCTGTACACAATTTCATTTACGTTTTGCGTAATATGCCCTTACGTTTGACCAAACTACCAATATTCGGGTGCCAACTACCAATAAACCTTCGTATGGGAGCTGTCGGGAGCATATACGTGAATGTGTGTACCAAGCATTACCACAGGCGCCTGGGCTCTTACATAGCAAAACAATAGGAATAGAGTTTGTGTTCTGTCTGGATTTCACATTTAATTAACTCCGGCTTTCTTCCTCCTATCTGTCATTCTTACTTTATACCAGGTATTATTATAGCCATCACATTAATGATGTTCATTAACCCGGTGAGACCCAGCGTCGCACGTGTTGCGTCGGCAGTGTTTGATCACCAACTCCCAGCGACGCATCACGTGCGTCCGACATATAAAAAACACTTACGTGGCTCGTAAGGTAGGAAATGGCGGGAGAATAGTAGGGGGAGGTACCGTAGTGTGTGTGGGAGCCGGGCCAGTAGGTGTGAGCGGGCCGAGACAGCCGCGCGGCTGGTGGTGGTGGGCTTAGTGGGGATAGTTTACACCCTTAGTTCACCGCCACTTTGAACCTTCATTACTCCGGTCGTATGGGAGCTAGAGGCTTGAGATTTATGTGAGACACTCCTTAGGATGTATGCCGTACAATGCCATACTCAGTTTTTACCCTAGTGCTCCCGGGCGGGTGGTCATGCGGGGGAGACGAACTATTGAACCCCCCCCCCCCCCCGCCCCCCAAATGACCGAAATTATTATTTTGTTATTTTTGTCATCATTTCTCACCATGCTCTTCCATTTTGGCTCAACACATTTTTTTGAGGCTCCCCCCCCCCCCCCCCCCCACCGGCCCCCCCCCAAAAAAAAACAAAAATGTCCAAGGTGATTTTTTTTTTGTTTTTTTTCATTTCTCATCCTTGTCTTCCATTTTAGCAAACAAAAAAAAAGAAGTGAAAATGGCTTGAGACTGGGGTGAACAAAATATTATAACTAGCCGGGGCTCAACGGGTTAACTTTATAATCCTTGTCCACAGGTTAGGAATGCCCAACCCATCAGAAGCACAACATAAAATGTATATTATACTTGCAAATACTAGTTCCCAATTACTAACGTTAATTTCCTTGTACGTATATTCATATATCTTTTGTTTGCAGCTCATCTTGCATGTATATGGTGCACACACTAATCGTGCAAGACTACAATTAATATAGTTTAGTCATTATAAATATCATAATTCAATGTATAACTATCTTCATTATATTGTACAGTATAGCTTTGCGTCGTACAACATGGTTTGGATATAACTTAATGGTTATATATATACGATGTATAACCAAAAGAAATATATATATATATACATATATATATACATATATAATAGAGAGAGAGAGAGAGAGAGAGAGAGAGAGAGCAGACCTTCCAAGATATGCAGTCATATTTAGCAAGAAATCTGAGTACGATATTTCACTCAATGTAATTTAATCTACATTTACTTGCTATTATAGTTCTGACATACGGAGCCCTGTATGTTTATTTAAGAGTTAGAATTAAGAGTTGAAGGAGTGCCAAATTACCCGGGCGGCGAAGCAGACCAGCGAGCGAACCAGCGAGTGGGAAACCAGCTCGTCCGCATACCAGCAAACAAGCCTTCACACAAGCCTACACCATCATTGCATAGTATATAAGACCCGAGTAGTGGGCATTCAAATCAGTCTCATTTGGAGTTGGGAAGGTGAACTTGCAGCTGGAGGAAGACGGGGTGAAGTATTATAATGGGATTGTGACTCTCAGTCAGATTATATAAGTGTGTGTTAAGTGTGTTCGGTGTAAACACTTACGTTATGTTGGTTAGTGAGATATGTGATTGGGAATTAACGTTAACGCTACTATTATGTACTTAACTATTTGATTGGGAATTAACGTTAACGCTACTCTTATGTACTTAACTATTTTAGTTGACTGACTTGTGGACTAAAGCAACTCTTTAAGTAATTGGGTTATGATGAAAGTAATACTATTGTTTTATATTAATACTTACGAGTTCTTTCATTTTCTTTTAATTAATCTTACATTGCTTAACGGTGCTTAGTACGGTGATACTATTGTCTCATATTAGTAATATCGCCTTAGACTAACATGGCTGTTTTAATGTTACTTCTAGTGATTTCCTAAGCTGAAGAAAATTATTTTAGCTTCAAAATATTATTTTGCTTTTCATATTATTTGAGTGAGACCTGAATCGAATCTATGAAGCGATCCTGTAACTTTATTTACTCATAATCAAATCTCAATGTTACGTGGTTAAGAAATACATTTAACTAATTATTAAATATATATCTAACTTTTTATGTGACATTGATATTAATCCTGATGATAATAATAATATAATACTATTAACGTAAGACAAGAACCAAGAATAATTACATTAAATATAAATAAAAGGACATATAAGAAAACTAGCTATTCATTTAAAAAAGGGTAAGACAACAGAAATATTCTTACCTCAATATTTATCTTTCAAGACTTTTTATAGAATTAATAGTCCTTCTTTAGATATAACTTTTTGTTTTTTTTTGTTTTTTTTTGCATCAGATTTTACAACAGAAGACCTCAGTGATATCCCTACACCATCGCCGATTCAGATTGATAATTCTGATGTTTTAAGCAATATCACCGTTACAGAGAGAGAAGTATTGAATTGTTTAGATAAACTCAAGGTAAATAAAACGCCTGGACCTGATACAATCTCGCCTAGAGTTCTAAAAGAAGCTAAGGATGAGCTCTCCAAACCACTGACATAACGATTCAATAAATCCTTGCAGTCTGGAACTATGCCTGATCAGTGGAAGCTAGCCAACGTAACACCGATATTAAAAAAAGGCAGCAAATCCCTACCCAGTAACTATCGTCCAATTAGCTTAACCTCAGTTGTATGTAAAATGCTAGAAACGGTCATACGAGACAGACTCGTAAATCACTTAGAGGAAAATAACATACTTAAAGATACTCAACACGGCTTTCGTAAAAAACGTTCCTGTTTAACAAACCTCTTAGACTTCTTCCACGATATCCTCAACCTCTACGATGAGAGTAAAGCTGTAAATATTATATACCTTGATTTTCAAAAGGCCTTTGACAAAGTTCCCCACAGACGTTTACTGCTAAAACTAAAAGTGCATGGAATACAAGACGGTGTGTTGAAATGGATAGAAAATTGGCTCAGCGACAGAAAGCAAAGAGTAGTCATAAACGGTAAGGCATCTAAATGGACCAATGTAAGTAGCGGGGTACCCCAGGGATCGGTACTAGGACCAATTCTCTTTCTAATTTACATCAACGACATAGATGAGGGTCTCACCTGTACAATCTCAAAATTTGCTGACAATACAAAAATTGCAAATAGCGTACTCTCAAAAGAACAAGTTGACGATATGCAACACAATCTAGATAAATTGTCATGTTGGGCCCAAATTTGGCAAATGAGTTTCAATGCGGATAAATGTAAAGTACTACATATCAGATACCTAAATGAGAAAGCTAACTATTCGATGAATGGCACTCAGCTTAAGAATGTAAACAGAGAAACCGATCTGGGAGTAACAATATCGAGTAACCTAAAACCGATTATTTATTGATTTATTGAACAATGTTCAGAAGTTGTTAAGAAGGCAAACAAAATAATTGGCTTTATAGGCAGGTCATTTGAGCATAAATCCAAAGAAGTTATCCTAACCCTTTACAATTCCTTAGTCCGCCCTCTTTGGGAATACTGCGTTCAATCCTGGTGCCCTTATTACCAAAAAGATATAAACAAGCTAGAACGAGTTCAACGTAGAGTTACCAAAATGATACCTAGCCTAAAGAACAAACCATACGAAGAGCGTCTTAGAGAATTAAATTGATTTCCTTTAACCCAGCGCAGATTAAGAGGTGACTTAATTCAAGTGTTCAAAATCATCAAAGGCATCGACAATATGAACTGTAGTAAGTACTTCACTATCGACCAATCTAATTACACGCGGGGAAACGGTTGCAAAATTATTGGTAAATCTTTTAACTCACACGAATCTAAGAATTGCTTCTTCAATCGAGTTGTCAACTTGTGGAATGGGCTTCCCCGAAACGTTATAGACTGCATCACCGTTGATTCATTTAAACTCCGCCTAGACAAATATCTCGCATCAAACCCGCGACTGACTGCGTTTGTAAATGAATAACTTTATTTTATCCCCCCTTCAGTTACTAACCCATCTGTCCCCTACTAACTTCCTAATCCTGCCACGGACATTAGTTCCAGCGCAGTAATTCCCTTTCCAATGTTCCCTTACCCACTCTAAACCACTGTTTGGACACTTGATCCTCAGTGTTTTGGAGGACAAGCAACCTAGAAGGGTCACTAGATATGTTGTTGCTTGATTTCCTTTGTACTCCTTTGTACTCCTTTGAACTTATTCGGCTCATAACCATAGCCTACTAAGCTTCGATTAAATAATAATTCTTTATAAATACTACATGACTTTAATTAGTTTCAGTATTTATTCATAATTAAAGAGTATCAGTCAATAAAGGATACCAAGTCCTAAGATACAAAAGGAAAGGAGGCAACAACAGGAAAATAATGTTATTAGATTTTACTTTTGTTTTGCCTTCAGCTGACTGATACCTTAATATATGTCTCTGTGCTATCTAGATTCATCAAGTTAACCACTTGAGGATCAAGATACGTAACATACTGCAAAGCTTAGTTACAGTATGTAGCCGAGTTAATGTCGCATGTATATCATAGCTCAATAGCTTATGTTGGCATATTTAACGCTACTTATAAATACAGTTATAATTAAATGTAATTTATGCAATTGCTTATGTGTTAAGCCAAACAAGATATTTCATGAATATATATATCGCTGAGTTTTATCTACCTCGTCCGTAAACCACTAATGGAGGCGGCCATAAAATGCTGCTCCTCCATTCCACTAAATCACAATTATTATTCCATGTCCCTCCAGATGACACCCCGAGAATTTACTATTGTGAATGTGTGTGTGTGTTAATGTGTGATTGCGCTGTAGTTCTGCCTCAACTCCTCCACTTACCATACAATGTGTAGACATTTTGGACAAATTGTGAAAGTTGAAGAGAATGAAGACGTGACCTAGTGTGGTAATGGTTCTGGTGCTAATGTGGCTCACAAGAGGAAAATTGTCTGGTTTGGTTCAATACTGTTACCTTGGTGCATCGTGGTTATACAAGTTTAGTGAATGGATAACAAGATGAGAAACTGGACAAACAAATCAGGCAGAGTATGAAAAGTAGGATTCAAAACATGATGATATGTTATATAATATAATATAATTACACACATACAAGGCATACATTCCGCAATATGTACACTCTACAGTACATACGTTACAACGTTTATAATCTGATATATGCGATCTTGATCAAAATACAGTAGACTACTTTAGCTATGACCATTTTGTTTCAATCAATGTTTCTGTTTGAATTTTAGTAACAACCATACAGTTTGTTCGCTTACAAATTAAATGGAGAACTTTATTCCTTTGTAATTATGGTCCAGCCATACTAATAATTGGCTTTATTTAGATATAATTTCAATATCCCGATCCAAAACGTGGCGTTTCAGCAAGCCCTGTTCTAGGCTGATTCATGGCAATACAATTTAAGATCAGACCGTTGACCCTGATCTTACTGAGGTAAACACTACACGTAGCTCTCTTCACTAAAATGCCCAATACAATCAAGTCTGTACCTATATATATTCCTAACAATGCCTCCTAACCCTTTCAGTGTGGGCAGTTCTAAATGGAAGAATACGCCCAGGTGTCTATTTTCCCAATATATACACTCAATATACATTACCATAGCACTATATACATACCCCAGATTAAATTCCAATTAGTTCCAATGATAATATTTGGTCATATTCTCCTCCTTAATCCCAATGATAAAATTAGGTCAAATTCTTTTCCTTTATGTCAAACCCTTTGGCCTCGGACTATTGGAGGGAAAGTGGTCTCGTTCACGGCCAGTTACCATACATATATTAACCACCTTTGTCTTTTTCATCTGTGCATTTCACAGTTTCTTCTATCAATGCAATAGTGTTATTTTATAAACTTTTCTGTTTTTTGTTAGACAGTATGAGTAACATTAAATGACTCTTAACATTCGTACTTGTTATATAGCCGGCATAAATATATGTAAGATTAGCATGTTTTTGGTGTATTTCAACTTCTAAAACACTTCTTGCTTGGACACACACCCTCCTTCAACCAATGCATGAAGCAGACTGATAATATTATATTATTATGGGTGGTAAGCTTAGAACTGTATGGAAGAGTCTGGCAACAAATGGGGCAGGTTGGTCCCAGCAACCCAGCCGGTAATACCAATACATAATGGTACATCACCCGCAATATGGGCCTTCGTTAACCCCATCAATCCATCTCAACATTTTCTTATCAGTTTGTTTCATTCTGTGAAATATTATATGAATCTTGAAAACATGTACATTTTTTATGGATTATAGATGAGAATAACAGGCTTGGAAATAAATTGATTGGTAGGCAGCGTCTACAGGATATACTGTATGTATCATGTACCGGTAATCTATGAAGGTAGTGAATGTCAAGTAATTAACGCGAATGTGGCCACAATAAAAAAATATGTTAAGACTGAGAAAATAAAATGGTTGAACTAGATCAACGGACGATGGTACTAAGATGAATGAGAAGTGTATCACAGAAAGGATGGTAAGAAATTTGACAGAGGAGTCAATTTGATGGTACGTTAAATGAAGCAGTGAAGAGTGGTAAAGAGTGAAGTGGAGGTGGCACATCCAGTAATGTATTAACAGAGTGTACAATTGATATTAGGAAGACCTGATTTAATACAGTCTACCAACTCCATCAATGATCTGAAAGAGACACATGGAGGTTGAGCATTGGTAGAGATGATTCCAAATTAGTAAGAGCTTAAGGATATATATATGTGTTAAAGCATTTACGTTGTCACGCTTGTAGGATCGTAATGCTAGGCTATTAATGGAATTGGCTTTGGCTTCATTAACATATATACTGATTGCAATTATTTTGATCGATCGTAATAACGGAGGTTATGAGACAGGCTGATTGACACATCTTCCATTGCACTGTATATAATTATGAAAAATATACGTATATCGGAAAACAAAAATGCAATACACATTCTTAATGATATACCTATTTAATAGTACTTAAATAATCTTGTATATTATTAAATCCTCGTTGAGCGTCTGCCTATCAGAGTTTACCGTATATTTTTGTTTTTTTATTAGTGGCATAGTGATGTTTAAACTGTTCTTCTCTCTCTCTCTTTCTCTCTCTCTCTCTCTCTCTCTCTCTCTCTCTCTCTCTCTCTCTCTCTCTCTCTCTCTATATATATATATATATATATATATATATATATATATATATATATATATATATATATATATATATATTATTTATTTATTTATTTATTTATTTCGCTTTCTAATGGAGTATCCGCTTATTATATCAACGATATATACACTGCAACAGCTGCAGTATTGAACTTCTTACAACCAACTATCGACTTCCACACCTTCATACAGGCCAGCTCACAAAAACGGGAAAGTTTAAATGAGACTGGTATCGAGTTTGAATGTTTGCACTTAACAGCAGAGGTCGGAGTAAGACAGGATTATGGTGTTTGTTGGTAACTTTGGCAGAAAGAGAAGAGAGAAGTGGTTATATAATATTTCATCATCACAAGAAAGACCCCCCCCCCCATGGTGTACATCTCGGAGGCGGCTAATAGGGTGGCCTATGCAAGTGTGTATATTTATATTTATGTACTGTATTATTAGTATTGTAATTTGTATTATATTTTATATGTTTTTGGTATATATTTATTTATCTATGTACAGTATATGTTGTTTAGTGTTTTGGTTATCGACAGCGCTACACTGACTATTTTATATGGCCAATTGGATTTTCTGTCTCTCCTGATTGAAACAGCATAACATTTGAATTACACCATTATCATTACAAACACTACCGGAAGTGTGTCAGCGACTTTACCATCACATTATACACCACCAACATATTTACAAATCCAATACACGTTTTACTGTATAATATACGGTTTAATCAGCCATCGTCGCCTGCCGTGTTATATATATACTGGTGCAACATTAATAACTCCCCCCCCCCCCCCACACACTTCATGTTTTGACCTAGGTCGAGTACAGTGTTGCCAATTTAACGAAGTTTCCGCTAAATTTGGACTATTTGCATATTGATCTTACGGACAAATATTTGAATTCACAAGCGTAACTAGCGGATTTTGTAGGGTAGCCTAGCGGATTAAATCATGTTTAGTTGGCATCACTGATCGTTTATCAAGCTGAAATTTACGAGGGAACTTTTAAACTCTGTCACCATTACATATACGACTCTCAGGCGGAAGTCAGCCGGGAAATCACTGTCTCAACTTGTTTAGTTTTTAGCTCCCGTATAATATATGTTATTTCGAAAGCTAGTAGGTTTTTTTTTTTTTTCTATGTGATTGAGGGAGGCAAAAGGCATAACTGCTTATAGCGAGTGCCTCCCCCATAGTTGAAAGAGTGACAGGGCCAAAATCAAGGGACGTTCGAGCCAAAATGCCTGGACACACGGAGTTTGAAGCAATTTAAGTCATAGGAAGAGGGAAAGACTGATTCTGGGAGAGAGTTCCAGAGCTCATCTGTTGAGTAGAAGAAAGTTTGAGAGTAACGTTTCACTCTTGGGTTGGAGAGTTGCACAGAGTAGGGGTGGGATTGAGTTGCAAGACGGGTACCACGTGCCCTACGTAAAGGAGGTGGTATGCACTGGGATAGCTCTGAGGAACACTGATTATTATAGTAGCAATAGAATAGCGAGAGAGATGCAACATTGCGGCGGAGAGAGAGAGATTGCAGAGAGTTGGTGAGTGGACGGGAGTTAATGATACGAAAGGCCTTCCTTTCAACTTTGTCTAGGAGAGCGGTGTGAGAGGAACCTCCCCACACATGTGAACAATACTCAATACAAGGGCGCACTATGCCCCTGTACAGAGCAAGAAGCTGTGCAGGGGAAAAGAACCCCCTAAGGCGGTTGAGCACACCCAGCTTCTGGGAGGCTGCCTTAGCAAGACTGGTAATATGGTCCTTCCAAATGAGAGCAGAAGAAAAAGAGACACCAAGAATATTGAGAGAAGATGAAGGGTTGATTTTTGAATTGTTGAAGAATAAGGGAGAGTCCGCTGGGAGATCCTGACGGGTAGATAGATGGAGAAATTGGGTTTTCGAAGCATTAAAGTTAACAAGTTTTTCTCTGCCCCAATTGGAAATAGTATTTAGATCAGAATTTAAGAGTTCTAAGAGTTTTAAGAGAGTGGGTGACTTCTAATAATATGAGTGTATATCACATTATCAAGCATGCCGATGGCTGTCATCTCCGTCAATGAAAGCGAAATGCATTTTAGTTTTATCTTGCCGTTATGTATGTGTTTACCTAAACAATATTCCAAAACGTAAACATCGCTTGTAGTTGTTCATTTAAGTGGTCAATAACCAGGAATTAGTAATATTTGACATTGTACTATACAGTATATATACAGTATGTATATATTTTATATATATATATGTGTGTGTGTGTGTGTGTGTGTGTGTACGTGTGTGTGTGAAAGAAAGTAATCAATGGTAGTTCATATAATAATCCATTAGTATAAGTATACATCTCAGCTTGCTACGTTGTAGGATGCATAATACACAAAACATAAAAGGTGCTATAGTCTTAGTGTAAGCATAACTATTTCATGATAGCGTGTATTCAGTTTATAATTGATATTTATCATTACACATATGCAGTAGTATATCATATATTTGTTATTAGAATATACCAATATCTAGAAGGTAAGATATATGCAGGATAAACAGTGTTTATATTGTGAAGGTACAGGTGCATGGGCAGCGCACCAAACATAAATAATGTGTAGTAGGTATGAAGCACTAGATAATAAGTTAATTCCAGGAGACTGAGCCAGTAGATCACCAGTAAACGAAGGTCGGTCATTTGTATTGATCAAGGCATAAGTACCTTGAGTATTTAATGTGGTGGGTATGGATTGGCTTTATTTCCTCAGTGTTCCATGTTAACCAAAACATTTAATATAATCTAGTTATGATATTAAATTCAATTTCTCTACAGTGCATTAAATGCATTTGTTACAAAGTTTACTAAGGATCCCACACTTACGTTATAGCAATGCAATCAGTTATGCTATTTAACTATTAAGCATCCTGCAAGGTAAACAGCATGTAGGTTATTTTCCTCCACGGGGTTCAGTTACCTTCCTCTGACATTTGGCAGTATAGACACCGCACATTAAAACTGTCCTCAAAGTCAGTCCAACCTCATTGATGGTCACTGCAGGAAGTGGAGGGAAAAATGTACATCAAACAACAACAAACAAAGCGATGACTTTTGATGAGGTAATGCTGCAGGGAATAAGTCAAAGGTGAATGAGAGCAATCTATCTATCTATCTATCTATCTATCTATTTATCTATCGGAGCAATGCAAGGTCAAACTAAATAACAATTTGAAGTGTATACATGTGTCAGACATCAGTATCGAAGTATTAGGCCACTTCAATCATTAGGTTACCAAATCCAGCATTATTCTTTTAATGGCGATGATATTTTTGTGTACTTTAATCCGGTTATGTGTTCTCATATGGAACGTATGGAATATGAGAGAATGACTAAGAGGGTGTACGAAAGCGAGGTGGAGGGACGGAGAGGGAGAGGTAGACCGAATATGAGGTGGAAGGATGGAGTGAGGAAGTACATGAAGGAGGGCGGTGCTGGTTGGGGGGAGGGGCGTCGACTGACTGGGGACAGAGGTGCATGGGGGCGGTTCGTTCGTGGCCACCCCTTCGGGGATCACGGCGTCAGGCAATAGATAGATAGATAGATGTGTTCTTAGTACGATTTTGTGGAGTGAAAAGTCGAACTAGTGTTTTCCTCTTTGAATACAATTCCCGGACATATCCTCTCATAATGCCCCTTTATAACATTCTACCACTCTATAATATTAATCATCACCTCATGTTGTCTTCAATTACTCTATATGTTTTCCCATCTAAAATATACTTTTTCCCAAACATTTTGCCCTTCCCTTTTTTCCAACATAACTGTATATCCTCAAGCTTCCATTCTTCCGCCAGTTCTCACTCAAACTATCAAAGAATCAATCGACCGCCATCCATTACATTGTCTACCAAATTGATGTATGCAGACGTATTCAGCCTCAGGACACCATCTCAACTTCTGATCTATTCTATTCCTCTTTATGTGTGTTCATCCTTTCGTTTCACCTGTTAGTTTTCCCATCTTTGTCTGTAACATGTTTTGTTTTGCCTGTTCATTTTAGCCTTCCATCTAACCCCCTCCTATATTTCAAGTGTTGTATCTCCATTCCCTCTTCCCTGCCAGCTGTGACTCCTTCCTTCCATCTGTATAACAACTATTAACAACTCGTTAACCAGCCTCCCCTTGGTGTTTAGCTTCACGAGTAACAACGTTCTGTATTACTTAGTTTTCATCCCTTTCACTCTCTGCCAAAAGTAGGTTTTAACCTCTATTGTTGTTGTTTGTATTATAGGTCCGTGTAACCATAAGGTATAGGCTATATATTAGTCTCGGCATCCAGTATCTTTCCATTCATGCCCGGTGTAGTTTATTTTCTTTAATATGTGTACTATATATAAATATCAGGTTTTGTATAATGGTAAATATCCAGGGACTAATATATTTACACCCAAACATGCTTCTACTGTCTTGATAGCGTAATGCATAGTGCGCGGAATTTCGATGCGAGTTTCCTGGGTTCTAGTCCTCGGAGTGCCACATGTATTTGTTGATTTCATTAATTGAGTTTAGATGTGAAGTTGGTTCGTATAAAAAACATAATAATTGTATTACTTAATGTTATACCTCTATCTTAATTCCTAATTATTTGTCCTGTCTTCACCAATTTTACATTTACTGTATGTTTATACATTTTGCAGAATATCAAAACCGCCTCATTTCCCTTGTGAACTATTGTGTTTGTGTTCTAATATTGTAATCCTCCTTTTACTGTTAGTGCGTTACTGTTCTTATATTATAATTGTACTTTGTTTCTTGTGGACATTCGCCTACATTTGTATACATAGTAATATTGTTTAGTTCTTCTCTTCCCTTTACCTTTCTCTTCTAACATAATATGTTTGGAAAATGTGTTTTCAGTTTTCTGATTCCACTAGGGCTATGTATGCCATAATTGTCATTTACTTTCCCTTCAGAGCAGAAATATTAATTAACTATTTCAAGCATTTCATATGATGTTTACTGCCCTCTCATCTTCTTCATCCTATTATTATGAGATATCATGTTTAAACTTACTGTAATAATGCAGTGTTAGCACAAATACACAACAATGATCAGCCATAATTTTACTGAAAGAATAAGCCAAGGTAAGTGTATACCCCATCAAGCAGTTGGTCTTTCTTAAGCTGAATATTATCGTCTATACACCAGCCACCTTACAATAACAATTATACCATCCTTTGAATTGTGCTGAACACTGTAGAATTACATTATCACTTTGCAATTTACTGTATGTATGTATGTACAGTATGTAAGTATGTATGTCATTTGGCACTTACGACACCAAATTGTTGAATCAGTGAGTTTATGCATAGAAGTAAAGGTAGATGATTGATAAGAATTTGTTATAGAACCAATACTTAATTATATGATTAAACTTCTGCATAGTAAACTTCACTCCTAATTCAATCGCCATTTTTCTTCCATATATAAAACCACAGAGTGGTTACATATTATTCCTGCGACAAGCCAGGCTCAGTGGACTTTTGTAATACCATGTTATATATATATGGGCCAGTCAGCCAAAATTTTATGAAGATGTCTTCCAACGTAGCGACATTATTTGATTTTCTGCAGCTGTTACCACGGCTCTCAGCTGGCTTGGCCCAGGAGTATTCCAGTATTTCAAATATTGAAGTGTGCATACAAACACTGTTAACCCGTACAGCCCCAGCGACGCGTCTGACGCGTCGGCGATGTATGTAACGCACAGCCCCAGAGACGCGCCTGACGCGTCACCCTAATTGCGCCGACCGTAACCTCAGGTGTAGCCACTCAAGAGGGCTCAGATTTGTATGGGACCTGTGTACGTATCCCACGCAACCGTGCCGATGGTTGAAAACTCTCAAAGTCCACGTGCGTGCGCGTGAGCGTGCAATAACCTGTTTTTTTTGGGTAATTGCCTTCAATTTTTTACTCTTGTAAAATACGTTTTCGGGGGCTCTGTAGGACCATTTTTTAAGCTTTTTGAGCCGTTTTTCGTGGTTTTTCCTTCATTCCTAACCCATTCGCTATTGTTTCTGGAATAAAACCATTTTTTGAAAACCGGCCGGGTTCTGGTGAACAAACATTACAAAACTAGCCGGGGCTCCAGGGTTAATACCCATTTGGTATAGTAATTATATTTTATTGACTGTAACACAAATAAATAAATAACACAATGATTATAATAATTTAAGTATGGCAAGATATACAACATTAACATTATGTGTGTAATAAATGCAGAAGAAACTGCTTTGTTGATGAAATTGGAGTTTACTCATGAAAACGTATTAGTAAAGGAAAGGATCATACCGTACAATGCGTTTACTCCTTACCTTTAACATGAGTGTTGCTTTGGGTCTGAAGTAGAATAATTATGATGGATTTGATTTACCTGGTGAGTTTCAGTTTTTTTTTTTTTTTTTTTTTAAGAGACAATGAACGGAGGAAGGAAAAACACAGATAAAACAAAAAGGTCCATGTGCCTAAAGGCATCCTCCATTCATAAAATGTTTGTAACAACTGGATTTAAACATTTGTTGATTGTAAGTTTGTGGAAAGCAATTCGAGGGAAGTGAATTCCAAAGAGTAGTAGCTCTGGGGATAAATGAATTCTGATAAGCAGAAGTTCTGCATTGTGGAGGAGAAAGTGTAAATTCATGGGCGCTCTCAGCTGCCCTAGTTCTACGGGGAAAGATGTGGAGAGGCGGCACAATTGAAGCAAGTTCCTCGGAACAATTGCTGTGAAAATATCTGTAGAATAATGCAAGGGATGCAACGTTTCTTCGTATGGCTAATGTAGGAAGGTCCTGTGTGATTGCAGGGTTATTGATTAATCTAATAGCTTTATTTTGAATTTTGTCCAACTGCCTCAATGCAACCACTCCACTTCCACCCCACAGAGGTGAACAGTAATCCATCTGAGAGCGCACATGACTTTTATATATTACGGCCAACTGCTCGTCAGTGAAGAATTCTCGAACTCTGTACAGGAGTCCCAGTTTTTTAGAGGCATTCTTAGCAATGCTTCTAACATAATGTGTCCAGCTCAAGTTAGTAGTTAATGTTACACCGAGAATGTCAATACTAGGGGAAGTGGGAATATTTACATCATTAAAAAATATATGGGAGTCAGTGAGATTCTGTCGGTTAGAAAATTGAATGTACTTGGTTTTCTGTGCATTAAAGGAAACTAGATTCTCTTGTCCCCATTCATTAATTCTAGAAAGGTCCTGGTTCAGAGAAATTGCAGTGTTTATTTTTGAATTTATAAGATCGGGTTGGGTGAAAGAATTGGTAAATGTGAAGGAACTGTGGAGTGTTGAGTCATCTGCGTAAAGTTTGATAGTTTTGGCCTAGATAACTTTACTTCAAGCTGCTTTGCTGATAGTAATGTGCCTCAGTAACATATTTCTCTAGCATACATGACCAAGTGTAAAGTGGTCAGGTTATAAAGAAACTATCAACATATGTGACCCATAACAGGGGTGGGGTGGGTGTGGTAGAGGGATATAATATTAACTATATACATATATTCTGTGTAGTAACCGGTCTGACTGTATGGTTGATTAATTGTTCTCTGGGGAAATACTCAACTATGGATCCTTCTCCATTTTCGTGCCTCAAGGGGGTCTTCAAGATAGTTACGTACACCAAGAAGAGAAATGTGGTGTTCTCTGTGCTTGGCTTCTGAAGTGGAAATAGAGTCTGGTTACCATCAGTTTGTTGTCAGGTCAGAGGAAGTGAAGAACTGATATATAAATAAAATAAACCGATCATTGCTAGCACAAGTATATCAGCTCAAACCTCACAACTAGTTACTCAAACATTGATAATCATAATTTATACGTTGCATTAATCTGTGAACAGAACAATGTAACCTAAACTGTATCCGTAAATTTTGAAACATAACTTGATAGTAGCTGTGATCAATTATATATATTCCAAATTCGTTCTAGACATAAACCATTAATACATTCAGTAATTTGTAATTGATTTGTTTTGGGGGTATTCGTTGATCAACTGCAATTACGTCAGTACAACCATATCCAACATTTATATGTTGGTACGGTAACATTTATACGCCAGTTCAGACAGAACTACACATTTACCAACTTTATCTAACATACCAGGGGGGGGGGGGGTATAGGGTGTGAGTGATCAGGCACACTTCAAATGAATCCACATGCATATCATTACATATTAACATATATATTGATGTGCTTGAGAGAGAGCGAGAGAAAGGTGATTATCCTAATATAACAAACAAGCAGTTTGATATATATGTTTGAAGTGGATAAGCAGAATATATTTGATAACCGATATATACAACAAAGGAATGCGTGGTTGCTCCAGCCTTGACAACAATATTATGCACACATATAACCTAATATGTTAGATACAATGAACACCCTCCATCTTGGATTATATTACAATATTCCAATATAACGGATAGAGGATGAACATATGCAGGTCCCAAAGACAGACAATTTACGACGATACACCACCTGTTGGATATTGGCAGTTTATGTGCGAATATGATATAGTAAGAGAGTGGGAGAGAAGCTATATTTATGGGAAAATGTGTTTGATATGTGCAAGAAAGTACTGAGGGTATTAGAACGTATGGGAAGGAAGATAATTACTAAGAGGGTGTACGAGAGTGAGGTGGAAGGACAGAGAGGGAGAGGTAAACCGAAAGAGAGGTGGAAGGATGGAGTGAAGAAGCATATGGATGAAGTCGGAGCTGGTTGGGAGGAGGGGCGTCGACTGACTGGGGACAGAGGTGCATGGGGGCATTTCGTTCGTGGCCACCCCTTCGGGGATCACGGCGTCAGGCAATAGATAGATAGATAGGTATTTTGTATCCCTAAGTACATTTTATATCCCACAGTAAAATAAACCACTGGTGATTAACTATAAAGTGTTATCGTGTGTGATAGGTATTCGGTCTCTGTTACCATTATCCCGGACAACAGTACTACTGTTAATACATCACAATGGTTGGGGCACTTCATGATAATAATAGTGTTAATCTTTTATAATCACCTACCTACCCTGGTAATACCTCGTGTCAAGGTGTCCCTGCTGTTACCATTGTTCAGTGTCATTAAACTTAGTATTTTTATTGTATTGTATTTCTTATTTTCGGTTAATAATAAGTCCATAAAATAGTGCTATAATCTATTTAATTCCAGCTGATGGTAAATTAAATCCTTTAACATCTGATTTATGGATTCTTACAGGACAAATATGATACTGCTATGTCTGTGGGTCTTATTATTGTCACGTTTTCATAATTAGCAGCATATTTCGCTACAAAATCATGATAATAGCCGAGTAATCAGGATGGAGAGATAGGAAATTATCATCAGCTGGAAAAAAAACGAGTATAGTAATCATTGTAAGCATAATATAACTTCACCATCAAGAGCATTACATGTTCTGGCTTTAATACATTACTAGTTATTATCATATGCAAATTGCATTGACATAATATCATTTTTCGTGAAAATTTAAATTGTCTTTCCTGGTGCGTAATAATGTGCCTCATATGTAGCACGGCAGATTCAGTTCATATCAGGGTAAAGTTGGCAAAGATAAAGTTATTGTTTTCATATTATGAGGAGATAAGAAGCTCAGAGACGAAAATATATCATGTTCATGTTGTTGGGATAAACTGATACCTGTAACATAATAATATATAATTATGTATTGTCTAGATGTATTATTAATTTATGCTTTAGTTTTATAAATTAGCTAAAACCAAATGACGAATTAATTATTGAATACATTTAAATACTCGTAATGCTTAAATCTAGTGTCGGTAGTAAAGTGCGGTTTGTTAACTGTTTTTACAATGGTGCACACAAACCAGAGATGTAAACATTGTATGTACAGTATATGGTAATGTTCCCCAGTGTTTACATTACCACTAAAGTTACCAACCAACATAACCATAGCCACAAACTAGTGTAGTTATGTGTCCAACCCGGCCATTACTGTTATGGACAACTACAATATGTTACCAGATAAACCAAGTCTGGTTAGTGGAATGTAGAATCAGAATGCTAATTGTATTACACTGTTATTACTATTCGGAGAATTCGTGTTGAAACTAAGAATAGTGTGCTTTGCAATTTTGAATATAAAATGTATTGCTTATAACTGTTGTTTGTTATAATTTACTTTATCTGTGTTCTTCACACTCTCCTTTACCATAGCACTAACTTCTTGCTTTGTTTATTTGTTTGTTAATATATCATACACATACCCTCATACACTCTCTATGTCCTCCTTAATATTAATATTGTATTACACCCTCTGTGTGTGCTGTGTATGTAGTCTATAATACTGTATCATATACTGTATATATACAGTATATATATATATATATATATATATATATATATATATATATATATATATATATATATATTGTGACGTCTACCAGCGTTGGCAGAATCGCCTCTCGTTAGCCACTAGCGCTCGCCAGGGCAGTGAAATGGGCTACAGTTATCAGAGAATGTTGTTCTTTATTTCTTAGTACTCGCATTGTCACAGACATTCCAGTGGTGGTCTTTATTTTCATCTGTGACAACGGGATGTATTTTATATCATTAGTAGAATATAAGATGCTTTGTGTAGAGTTAAGGAGAAAGAGAGATATAGGCAGTGAGGTGGAAATATGTGCGTGCGTATGTATGTTCTGCCTCGCTCGGAGGAGTTTTCCCGCTCGCGCGGGCTTTCCCTCGCCTTTGATTGGCTGGTGGCTCTGGGCGCGTCCTAGGGGCCTGCTGCCTTGTGACGTCTCGGCTCGTGATTGGCCGACCATCACGCCCTTGCGAGCTCCTGTGTAACTAACCTCCTGCGTGAGGGTCCCGAGGAGCTACCCTCCTCAGGACAGGCTTGGCGTGCATGCTTCTAACATCCCTTTGCATACTCTCTCCCGATCACCCCCTTTACCACTGTCTCTCTCTCTGACCTTCTTCTTTTCCATTGCTCCTCACATTTATTCAATTACTTGTCCCCTTGGGTTCTGCATACGGTTTCCATTGCCGGCCCATTGTATTGCATGCGCCGTCCTCTGAGATATTTACATGTACTTAGAATAGGTTTGAGGGTTCTTAGTTAGTAGAGGTTAAGAACTCTGTGTGTGTCTCCATTATTGATTTAGTGATCTGCTCTTTTATTTAATGCTAGACTGGGATAAGGTTACTGTAGTCGTTGTCTCCGATGTGTGTATGGTTCGTTTATACCTACACGACTTCGACCGGTCCTGTGGTAGCCTAGGTTGTCTTTTCGGCTGCATCTTTTGCGAGTGCAGCATTGTGTTGACTGAGGGCTTTGGCCTGTTCCAGTTCCACACTTTGCTGCCTCTTTGCTTGTCTTTTGAGGGTCGCCAGGATAGAACCAGATACTTGTGATCTGGATCTATCAAGAGAGCACTCCAGTCAATTAACGTAACTTAAAGGATGCAGTCTTAAGGACATCGCTAGGCTACGAGCCTGTCTTGCTCAACCCCAGTTCCTTACCTAGAGTATCCCAGCTAGACATTATTAATTGAGTAGACACTTGTTAGTATTTAATATAAGCTCTTTGATATGTACGCATTATTATTCACAGCATTTATTAGTCTAGGTTGTTGCTGAGCCGCACAACCATAGTAGACTGTTTCGTTGATGAGGAAGTACTTCTTTTAGTGTCGACCATTACTACCGTTGCGCATTTATAGTATTCTCGTGTAAGTTAACATTATATGTCCTATCTTTTAGTGTATTCGGTCTACACGTGTGGTGTCCTGCCTCCTGCCTTTATATAGTTTAAGATACGAGCATCTTATGAGCATCAGACTTTCTTCAGAAGTTTCCAGGTCTATGCTGTAGGACTATACTTCACTTTCTTTCAGATAGGAGTGCAGAGTTTATTGTTGTTTAGAGTAACTGTATTGAAGCATCTTTTTATTGTATTAAATCTTGCAGTGATTTATTTGATCTTTCCATAGCTTCCCTTTTATGCATTTTAACGTAACTTGCATCTTGTTTGTTATCAGGTTATACCAGTGTGGGCTAGCCTGAAGTAGAGTACATTTATGCCCAGTTAAGGATACCCCGTTATCGCAGATTAACTCTGGAGGGTATAGGTGTATTTGTTCGCCGGCATATAAGTTCGAGGTTTTGGATCTAGCGTACCGTTGTTGCATAGTGCCCTATTACTAGGCCAATCATTAAGTGCCCTTGTTTTATTCGTAGACCCGGTCGTATCAATATATATAATTATATATATACTCTGAAGAAACTGCAGTGGGTAGTCACAGAGTTTGGTGTGGTTTGTGGAAGGAGGAAACTGAAGGTGAACGTCAATAAAAGTAAAGTAATGGTGTGTAATAGAGGAGAGCATAGGGTAAATCTAGATGTGAGGCTGGATGGCGAAATATTGGAACAAGTAGAGTGTTTTAAATATCTAGGAGGAACGATAAGCAGGAGTGGAGGTATGGAAGTGGAGGTAAAACAGAGAGTGTGTGAAGGAAGGAAGGTTTTCGGAGCAATGGGAAGTATGTAGAAGACGAGAAATCTCGGAGTGAAAGTAAAAAGTGCACTGTGTCAAGGAATTGTTGTGCCAACAGTGATGTATGGGGCTGAGACATGGGCTCTGAAGAAAAAGGAGAAAAGAGGGCTGGATGTGATGGAGATGAGCTGCTCGAGGAGTATGTGTGGAGTTACTCGTAGAGACAGATTGAGGAATGAAGAGATACGTAGGAGAGTGGGGCAGCAGGAACATTTGTCAGCCAGAGTGGACAGAAGGGTGCTGAGCTGGTATGGTCATGTTGAACGAATGGGAGATGAAAGGCTTACAAAGAGAATATGTGAGTCAGGTACAAGGGGAGATAGAAGGGCAGGGAGATCCCCATTGAGATGGAGAGACTGTGTAAGAAAGGCTTTGGATGATAGAGGAATGACTAGGATGAAGCCCACAACAAGATCAACGCCCTCACAAGGAAGCTGGAATCACTCCAAGAATTTGTAACACTCAACGACGTTGGAGTATCACTAACTCCAATTGTTTCAACTCCAGCATCCACCACCGCCCCAACGTCATCAGCCAACAATCCAATACCTGCAGTAGCCACTGCAACAGATGCTTCTGATGAACCTGAGCCGACATCAAACCAGGACAGCCGCCCTGTTCATCTTAGTCTCTCCCCCACTCCTCGTGCAAGAAGCCTGCTAGCACAAACAGTACCAACCCCTCGCCCCCGTTCTAACCACTCCTCTCCCCGACCTGTACGCAGAGTCTCGCCACCACAGATTTCCGGATTTACACCAGTGAGGAACGGTGCACGACCAACGCAGAAAAGGTCTCGTCTACCAGTCACAATGTCAAACAGATTTGAGATCTTGGTAGAGATGGAAGACGAACCAGAAGAGACCAGGCTCGTTGGGGATTCCATCCTACGAGGACAGGTCGAAGAGTTCTGCGACGGAGTCCCAAATTGACGAAAACAAAATTGCATCCCAGGAGCTGGACTGGACGACATTGTGGAAGCCTTCAAAGATACCACAAAGGATGCAAACGAAAATACACTTTTTGTCATCCATGCTGGTTCAAATGACATCATGCGCACCAGATCCGAAGAGTTGATGGAGAAATATCGCAAGATGATCCAGCACTACAAAAACAAGTCAAGGAATATCATCATCTCAGGCATTCTCCCCAAGATCGACGCACCTGACAAATTCTACGACAAGGCCTTCAGCACAAATAGCCGACTAAAATATTTGTGTCTGAAGGAAGAAGTTGAATTCATCAACCTCTGGGATAATTTCTATAACCAGCCTACTCTGTTCCGCAAGGATGGCACTCATCTAAACCCTGTGGGTTCAGCACACATGGGTTGTCTCCTACACGAAGCAGTCCGCAGCCATGGATCAAAAAACGCCATCCGAGAAGAAGCAGCAGTGACATAAATCATCCAACGCCAAGAAAAAAAACAGAGGCAACCGAGGACCACCAGCGATAAGGACCGAAGACAGCCATGAACATACATGTAGATCCGACAAGAACCAACAATATTATTAAAGAGCGTTCCGTGAGTTCTAAAATAACAAATTTAAAGGTTTTCTATGCAAACGCTCGTAGCATATGGAATAAATTTTCAGATTTAGAGGAGCTAGTGTTTACAGAAAATTATGATGTGATTGGCATAACTGAATCTTGGCTCAATACAGAAGATACAGACTTTTTAGCAGAGTATTCACTTCCCGGTTATGTAATGTTTGAGAAAAGCCGAATAAATCGAAATGGAGGTGGCGTTTTACTTTATATCAAAGAAAGTCTTAACTCTACCCTCTTGTTAAAACCTCAAATTGTGAACGTCGACACATCTTTTGTGCTAATAAAGAATAATAAAGGTACAAAAATAATACTTGCGTTAATATGCAGACCTCCAGCTCAATCAGTGCAAACTGACCGAGAAATTTACGAACAAATTGCAGATGTAAGTAAATCACAAGATACCGTAATTTTTGGCGACTTTAATTTACCTGTGACCAAGTTGGGCGATACTCTTACTTCACACTCCGGACATGACTTGTATACGAACTTGCAAGAGAGTTCGCTTTATCAATTTGTTCGAACACCGACCCGTGGTAATAACGTTCTTGACATTGTACTTGCAACAAAACAAGAATTAATAGAGAATTTGAATGTTGGTGATGAATTTAGTAACAGCGACCATCGTACGATAACTTTCACTTTAAACTTTACTAGTAACGAACCAAATAATAGCATCGAAAAAGTCCCTAATTTCAAGAAAGCAAACTTTCATAAACTTAGAGCTATGTTTAAAGAAACTGACTGGAGCTTTTTAATTAACAATAACGACATAAATACATTTTGGAAGTTATTCAAAACCACTTACCTAAAAGCAGTGCAAGACTGCATACCATCGAAAATACGGCGTCCAGGCCATAATAATAAGCCCAAATGGTGGAATAAAGATATTTCAAACTGCCTGCTTGCTAAAAAATTTGCTAATGATAGATTAAAATCCTCACAAAATGACGAAGAACGGGTGAAATTTGTAGAGCTACGACGCAAAGCCAAAAAGTAAATTAAGCAAAGTAAAAAGACCATAGAGTTACATATTGCGAATCAAAGTAAAACAAACCCGAAAGAATTCTATAGTTATATCAGAAAGAAAAAGTAGTTACTTCAACTGTTGGACCGTTAGTCGATGAAAATGGAGAATACACCAAAGACGAAGTACAAATGAGTAATGCCCTCAATACCTTCTTTGCATCAGTTTTTACAACAGAAGACCTCAGTGATATCCCTACACCATCGCCGATTCAGATTGATAATTCAGATGTTCTAAGCAATATCACCGTTACAGAGAGAGAAGTATTGAATTGTTTAGATAAACTCAAGGTAAATAAAACGCCTGGACCTGATACAATCTCGCCTAGAGTTCTAAAGGAAGCTAAGGATGAGCTCTCCAAACCACTGACTTTACTATTCAATAAATCCTTGCAGTCTGGAACTATGCCTGATCAGTGGAAGCTAGCCAACGTAACACCGATATTCAAAAAAGGCAGCAAATCCCTACCCAGTAACTATCGTCCACTTAGCTTAACCTCAGTTGTATGTAAAATGCTAGAAACGGTCATAAGAGACAGACTCGTAAATTAGTCCATGAGCCAAGACCCGAATTTTGGGATATCGGTACCACCCGGGGTGACTAATTCTCTTAGGTGTTTTTAGCTTGCTACATGTCTCTAGTTTATGTTTTGATATGATAGCCCTTGCACATTGGTAGCTTAATGGTCGTTATCACTTCTTGAATAGACATACCCTACCGAAAATTCCGAATTTTTTTTAAATGTCAAATTTGGGGACAGGAATGCCTAAATGTCAACAAAATGCATATAGTAATTGTCACATTTAATACAAGTCCTGTAAATACACACTAAGCATGCCATGGGCTTGTACATACTATTATGGCAAATTACTACTCCTAAATATCATCTACGTCAGACTCGGAATCTGACTGTTGTGCCACCGGCTCTTCTTCAATAGCCTTGTTCTGACATGTCTGTAACCTGCACATGTCCGTGCATTTTAGACCATTGCTGAGGCAAGTACACTTAGGGAGTTCGCATGACCGCACACACTTGCAAGACAGTAGCTGCATAACAGCATCTGGTGCTGGTGAGCCTCGCATCCAGTTGACGGCAAGCTTACCGTCCTCATCTGTCATCCAACCGCAGTCTGTTGGGTTCGCAACAAATGGCTGGCTCTGAAGACTTCTCCTCCAGATCGCAGCCTGGTAGTTTGCACGCAGTGCATGCATGAAGAGGCAGTCCTCACAAGGAGGGAGTTGACTTGACTCTACCTCTCCACGTCTTGCACAGAACAGCTCATACCGAAGCTTGTTTACCTTAGTTGTGTGGGTAGATGGTAGGTACATGTGGCAGGTGATTTCCTGTAGCTTCTCAAAGAGTTCAGGAGACACTTCCCATGAGCGTCCAAGTTCGTGAAAAGCATGCTGGTATGTCTTGTCCATCTTCACCTGCTTGAGTGTCGTCATCTTCCCTCGGCCAGCGAATGCACTGACGGTATCACAGCCTGTAAAGGCATGCATACCAATCAATGAATCACACACGCTGCCTCCCAGTGTGCGGCTCAGTGTGGTGATATCCAGGAATCTTGTCCGGTTCTTCGTCCCGCACTTCTGGAACAGATGGGATGGGATCTTGTGGTACATGCCAAGACACAACACCATGACGTCTGTATCTTCTGCAGTGATGATGACAGACTTGTTCCCAGATTCTGCTGCATGAAGTGCATGGAGAAGAAGGCGTGTGTCTGCTTCTTCTTGAGTTGACTTAAGCTCAGGAGCCTCTTCCCACTGCTCTTTGGTGATCTTGAAGCAGCGCTGCTCACATGTGACATACAGCTCCTTGTCCTTGAGCTTCTCCCTGTGCTGTGGTGCCTTCCATTCTTCTACCAAGAACTTGATAAGACTTGCCTTGTTGGAGGAACTACCGAGTAACTTTCTCCACTGCTGGATGTTGTGCCCAGGTTGAATGTTCTTGAAATGAATTCCTGTGCCTGCACTTCTTTTGGCTCGTTCTGCATCCTTGATGGATGTCTCCTTGTAGATATCAAACACAACATCAATGCGCCTGCTCTTAGCACCTTCATGAACAGCGTGACTCAGTGCTGTACCTGCAAGCTGTGAAAAAGTTTTGTCGTTTCCCTTCAGTTTGTGGACCAGGCTCATCCCATCAATTATGGTAGCAGAGGGCTCGGGTATCACTTCTGCAGGAGAAACATTCCTCTCTAACTCCTTTGCGAGGGCAGCCTTGTTGGTCTTGCAGAGAGACCCATCACCGCTGGCAAGTGCCCAAGGCAAAGGCCCCAGGGGATGAGCCAAGACATCACTCATTTTGAGCTTTCTGTTCTCGGCAACAAGGATCATCTGGCCAAATAGGTTCCTGTCAGCCTTTAAGATAACCTCCTTGGCATGGTCTTGTGAGCGTGGCTTCATTCTGATGTTAGTGAACGTTCTCAGTTTCGTCTTCGTCATCGTGTCATGAAACTGTATAGTTGGCGTATCGATCTCCAGGCGCTCTTCCTTGAAGGCTTGATATGCATCCTCTCCTATTCTGTAGGCCCCTAGAAGGTCTTTGACAACTTCTGGTGGTGCCATAGTCGCAGTTGACAAACTGACAAGATCTTCTTGCTCTGCGTTGAAGGGGTTCAACCAGCTGGTCTCCATCAGTTGAACTAAAGATTGGACATCGGCCTCATCTCTTCTAATCCTGGGCATCTGTAGGTCTGGGTGGCTGAAGTCAGTATACTTTTGGCCTACTACCATAGTCCTGAGCTGCCTTAAGTACCTGCTGCGATACTCCGATGTCAGGTAGTACCTGGCGACAGGTCCGCCTTTCAGGCTGAAGCCTTTTGTGCCCCCTGGTGTCTGGGTGTCTTTGTTGATCGTCTCTTCGATTGTCTGGTCCACAGGGATCCGTCCAAAGGGATTCTTGCTACCGATCTGGACCGAAAAGCCACCTTGCATGAAGTGTTCATGGACCTCTGGGTGTTCAATGGGCAGTCGAGACATCAAGGCATAGTAGTAGGTTAGGAACCGGGCATAGTTCACTTTGTCATAGGCAAAACACCACGGTATCATCTGTCGGATTGCTCCTAGGTGGAGCATCCAGTTGCCTTCTCTGGAGGCTCGAATTAAGTCCAGCATGATCTCAACCATGTCCAGGTATGACATCCAGAATGCTGAGAGGTTGTGTTCATCTCTGAGGGTCTCAAGATAAACTTGGAAAAGCTTCATGATATGTGTGCATGATTCACTCTCCATCAGCTCTTGAAAGAGTCCCTGAGACACATTGCTGTGAAAGCTGTTGATGTCCTTCAGTGTTTCATCTAGATGGTGTATGTCCCTTGAATGGTTTTCTTCTAGCCATGAAAGGAAGCCTTTCCATGCAAGCCTCATCAGTGCTTCATACACGAGCTTGTGTAGTCTCACTGCTCTGT
Source organism: Paralithodes platypus (assembly GCA_032716605.1). Taxonomy (NCBI): domain Eukaryota; kingdom Metazoa; phylum Arthropoda; class Malacostraca; order Decapoda; family Lithodidae; genus Paralithodes; species Paralithodes platypus. The sequence continues at coordinate 14,088,595 of CM064533.1, read as the reverse complement.
TGTACCTCTTGCCGTTCATCACTCCTGACACTGATCCTTCTGCGATGATACCTGATTCCACACACAGATCTCTAAGACCTGCATCTTGAAACCTCTTTCCTATGGTGGAGATGAGATTACAGATTGTGTGGAAGACGCCCATCCTGATGATAATGTTCTTGAACTTCTCTTGTTTCCAGATAACTTCGGCAGCTTTGGCATAGAGTGCTTGATCAAACACGCACACAATCTTGTTAAGCTGTAAGGACTGCATGATAGCATGCGTTTGTTCCAAGATTTCATTAACGGTGGACATTTCTGTTGCGGGAGCATTGATAGTGGGCAGGTAGCTTACAGTGTCCTGAACCACTGCAATGTCTCTGCGCATTTTGATGTTGAACCCAGTCCAACTGCTGATGGACTGGTCCTCATGGTCTGACATTCGAGTAAGAAGCCAGATATGGTTCTTTGTCTTTGAATCCTGGACTTCCTTGGTAGTGTCGACATACGCAGTCTCAATCCTAGGTGGCCCTGCCCGCCGGCCAACATTGTATATTGGCAGCATTGATGATGTCTGAGTGATGCTTCTTATCTTGGACTTGGTAATCTCTGGCAGGACTTTCTCTGGCACAGAGCCTGCAACCTTGGACTGGACAGCAATGCCATTGACTCTATGAGAAGTACCTGCTCCACTTAGGGTCTCTTCAAGTCGGTCAATGTTATCCCAGGCCAGGGTTGTGAACACACCAGGGTAGATGTTTGCTGGCAGTGGAATGTCATCCTTTGAGCATTCCAGCTTCTGGATACAAAGGGCTGTATCGATCTCCTCAAACATTGAGTAAGACACACAGTGACCAAGACGATTCAGAGTTCGGATCAGTTCTGTGTTTCCTGTCAAAGACTTTACAGCATTGGTCAGCAGTACGTGCTTGGGTGGTTTTGTCTTGCCACTGGTAACAGCAAAGACCAAGTCACTGCCAAAGGAAGTGGCAAGACGTTGAGCTCTTTCAGAGGGAGTTTCACACTCACACTCTCCTGTCAGCAGGGTGTGCAGGAATTGAGTGACTGCTGCAGGAATGACATTCTGATCTGTATCGGGAGGCCATGGCTGACTCACATCTTGTTTATTGATCTCATTCCTCAGCTGCATTCCTGCTTTGGTTAAGACATCTTCAGAGTTAGCTGCTCTTGCTTCTTGCAGGTCTTTTGCCATTTTGTGTGCTTGCCGGGCAAGGTCGTCCATTGAGAGGCTGCGTGGATAGATTAGAAGCTTTCCTTTCTCATCTGGGACAAAGCGTAGTGATTCTCCAAACTCGGTTTCAATCTTTCGGCGAACATGTTTCTTTGTCGCTGGTTTCAGTTGGATAATACCACGGGACATCATGGATCTCTCAAGCCTAGATGTGAGGTTTGTCATAGGCAGTACCTCTGGGTTGGGGAATAATTTGGTCCTTATATACAAGCAGAGTTCCTCGAGGGCTTCTGTCTCAACCTCTTCGTAGCGTGCTTCCTCGCTTTCTTCCTGATTTTCACCTGCACCCGACCTGGCGGCCGCTGGGAAATCATCTTTTGTGAAGAGTTTGTAGCACGACTTGGGGTAGTGACCCTCTGCAGCAACAAGGTCTCTGCTAACTAAACCAAGGATTCTCTGGTTGAGTTTCCTTATTGCTGCTCTGCGAATCTTCTCATCTGCTCGTAGCTCAACACACTGTATGAGTGGCTCCCTTGTCTTTGTTATTTTTATGTACTTGCTTGACTTCTCGCAGAAGATACATACTTTGGCATACACCCTGCTAGTACTAGGGGCATCCCTTGATGCCCTCCTCCTGGGGTCGACGCTTGCTGATTCTATCTTGACACCCTTGGCAAGGATAGAATCCAGTGACTTCTTCATTGTAAAGAGACTACGACATTTACGGTGATAATGTATGTGTGGTATTCCTCCTTCTTCAAGGCCCTTGGCTGCTTCCAGGACTGGATCATGCTGCCTGATTTCTGCAGCCCTGAGCAATGTGTTCCAGGAGTCCAAATCCTGTGGTGACACCAGAGCATCGCTGTCATCATCAGAGCAGTGGATGATACAGTCGATCCGTGCTCTCTTCCTCGCAGATGGTTCCATCCTGCCGTCAAACAGTCGACACACACCTGCAAAAAATATCACCATTAAACCATGAACAAACAAACACATTACATGGAAACCACTCTACATATGTTTGCTCCTTCCAATAATAAATTATCCCCAAAATATAACAAAAAATCCCCAAATATGAAATAAACCCCTAAATATGGAGAAACTTGAAATACACATCGGAATAATTCTTGTAGAGAATCAAATAAGCTACAAGAGCTGTTAGAATATATTTTTCAATGTTCCCCATATTTAAGGATTTATTCTAGATTTAGAGGAAAATACCCAAAATATAGAGTATATTCCGAAATATGAGGAAATTTGAAAAATACCTAGGAACAACTCTGGTAGAGAATATAATTCTACATAGGTGTTCAAAGTTTCGCGATGATTGTGTGATGGATTTTAAAGAAAATGAGGAAAACGCCGAGCGTCACGCTAAAAATCTTTATTTTTGGGTAGCGCCCCTATTGCATCAAAAAAATTAGACTAAGCTACCAGTGCGAGAAGGCTATCATATCTAAATGTACTTACAGTCACTCTATAAACATTTTAGTACCATTCGTGTTTAGTCACCCCAGGTGGTACCGATATCTGGCCTGGCTCATGGACTAAATCACTTGGAGGAAAATAACATACTTAAAGATACTCAACACGGCTTTCGTAAAAAACGTTCCTGTTTAACAAACCTCTTAGACTTCTTCCACGATATCCTCAACCTCTGCGATGAGAGTAAAGCTGTAGATATTATATACCTTGATTTTCAAAAGGCCTTTGACAAAGTTCCCCACAAACGTTTACTGCTAAAACTAAAAGCGCATGGAATACATGACGGTGTGTTGAAATGGATAGAAAATTGGCTCAGCGACAGAAAGCAAAGAGTAGTCATAAACGGTAAGGCATCTAAATGGACCAATGTAAGTAGCGGGGTACCCCAGGGATCGGTACTAGGACCAATTCTCTTTCTAATTTACATCAATGACATAGATGAGGGTCTCACCTGTACAATCTCAAAATTTGCTGACGATACAAAAATTGCAAATAGCATACTTTCAAAAGAACAAGTTGACGATATGCAACACAATCTAGATAAATTGTCATATTGGGCCCAAATTTGGCAAATGAGTTTCAATGCGGATAAATGTAAAGTACTACATATCGGATACCTAAATGAGAAAGCAAACTATTCGATGAATGGCACTCAGCTTAAGAATGTAAACAGAGAAACCGATCTGGGAGTAACAATATCGAGTAACCTAAAACCGAGTCAACAATGTTCAGAAGTTGTTAAGAAGGCAAACAAAATTATTGGCTTTATAGGCAGGTCATTTGAGCATAAATCCAAAGACGTTATCCTAACCCTTTACAATTCCTTAGTCCGCCCTCTTCTGGAATACTGCGTTCAATGCTGGTGCCCTTATTACCAAAAAGACATAAACAAGCTAAAACGAGTTCAACGTAGAGTTACCAAAATGATACCTAGCCTAAAGAACAAACCATACGAAGAGCGTCTTAGAGAATTAAATCTATTTCCTTTAACCCAGCGCAGATTAAGAGGTGACTTAATTGCAATTTCTCTGAACCAGGACCTTTCTAGAATTTATGGATGGGGACAAAAGAATCTAGTTTCCTTTAATGCACAGAAAACCAAGTACATTCAATTTTCTAACAGAATCTCACTGACTCCCATATATTTTTTAATTATGTAAATATTCCCACTTCCCCTAGTATTGACATTCTCGGTGTAACATTAACTACTAACTTGAGCTGGACACATTATGTTAGAAGCATTGCTAAGAATGCCTCAAAAAAACTGGGACTCCTGTACAGAGTTCCAGAATTCTTCACTGACGAGCAGTTGGCCGTGATATATAAAAGTCATGTGCGTTCTCAGATGGATTACTGTTCACCTCTGTGGGGTGGAAGTGGAGTGGTTGCTTTGAGGCAGTTGGACAAAATTCAAAATAAAGCTATTAGATTAATCAATAACCCTGCAATCACACAGGACCTTCCTACATTATCCATACGAAGAAACGTTGCATCCCTTGCATTATTCTACAGATATTTTCACAGCAATTGTTCCGAGGAACTTGCTTCAATTGTGCCGCCTCTCCACATCTTTCCCCGTAGAACTAGGGCAGCTGAGAGCGCCCATGAATTTACACTTTCTCCTCCACAATGCAGGACTTCTGCTTATCAGAATTAATTTATCCCAAGAGCTACTACTCTTTGGAATTCACTTCCTTCGAATTGCTTTCCACAAACTTACAATCTACAAATGTTTAAATCCAGTCGTTACAAACATTTTATGAATGGAGGATGCCTTTAGGAACATGGACCTTTTTTTTTTATCTGTGTTTTTCCTTCCTCCGTTCATTGTCTCTTAAAAAAAAAAAAAAAAAAAAAAAGTGTTCAAAATCATCAAAGGCATCGACAATATGAACTGTAGTAAGTACTTCACTATCGACCAATCTAATTACACGCGGGGAAACGGTTGCAAAATTATTGGTAAATCTTTTAACTCACACGAATCTAAGAATTTCTTCTTCAATCGAGTTGTCAACTTGTGGAATGGGCTTCCCCGAGACGTTATAGACTGCAGCACCGTTGATTCATTTAAACAACGCCTAGACAAATATCTCGCATCAAACCCGCGACTGACTGCGTTTGTAAATGAATAACTTTATTTTATCCTCCCCTCAGTTACTAACCCATATGTCCCCTACTAACTTCCTAGTCCTGCCACGGACATTAGTTCCAGGGCAGTAGTTCCCTTTCCAATGTTCTCTTTCCCACTCTAAACCACTGTTTGGACACTTGATCCTCAGTGTTTTGGAGGACAAGCAGCCTAGAAGGGTCACTAGATGAGATTATGTTGATTACATATGTTGATATGTAGATGGGATTATGTTGTTGCTTGATTTCCTTTGTACTCCTTTGTACTATAGATCAGGCAGGGGAAGTGGTGGTGGACAGGAGTGAATGGAGAATGCTTGTGAATAGTTGAGTGAACACGTGGTCATTTGGAGTAAGGGGTCGGGCGCAAGTTGGACTAGATAATAGTCCATCAGGCGCCTGGCCCAAGGAGACGATAAATATGAAGGGTGCGCCTGGAAGTGTGGTGGGAGGGCTTGTGGCTTTGGCTCCGCTGCATGTCTGCCTGCCGAGATCGGAACCTCTCTGGGTGGTCGGGGGCCGGGGGAGTGCTGGAGCGACCTTGGTGACCCTGGTCTCTGGGTCTTCTCCTGGGTGACCTGGATGTGTGTGAGTTTGTACTTTTTATTCGTGTTTATTTGTTGTTTTATGTTGTTTTTGTGTTTTCCCTGTTCTTGCTCTGTCTTGAGTCGGCTACCCCCAAAATGGGGATTGGGCCTGAGCATATAGATAGATAGATAGATATATACTCTCATTATGGTTTTCTGTATTTTCAGAACAACCTATTGAGAGTAATAGTCCAGTGCATAATGTTAGTGGGTCCAGGGTAAACAAACTAGATAACCCAATAACTAAACAACTTTGTGCCAGAGTACCGCAGTAATAAAGTTTACCTCGCTACGTTCATGGAGGAGAAATATAAGAGATAACATATTGCAGCCGTATTATACTCTACAATATTGAAATAATGCGAAAATGAGATAAAATTAGTAGAGTATGTGGTTGGCTTATACGATCAAAGCAGGACTTGTAATAATAGTATTTACTCAGTAGGTGAAGGACAAGCCATACGTAAGGTTTGCTCCTGTTGTAAATATTATATGTGAGCCGCTTGTACTGTTAAGGGGCCCTCACACAGTCAGGAGTGCGAGCTAGTGGGAGTCTAACAGGAGTCACTAGGAGTCATCAATTTTCACCGCTAGCGAGTGGGAGTATAACAGTAGTCGCTAGGAGTCGCTAGAGTCACTAGGAGTCATCGATTTTCACTGCGAATAGGCCCGGGAGTCCGAAATTTCCCCTACTCCTAGTGACTCTAGCTTGCACTCCTGACTGTGTGAGGGCCCCTTTAGTCATAATTGTGGGGAAGTATTGAGTTGTGTGAGATTGTATAGTTATTGCCAAACCGGTATTGCAGTATATTAATGTGGAACAAAACAAAATCAAACAAAACTGAAATGCTGGGTGGGAAGGGTAATTAACCCTCCCAAAAATCCACAGGCCTGGCCCCTGGCCTGGCGCGGTCTCGAACCCTCAGTAGGCATGCCAGACAAGTGCTCTACCAATGTACTACCTCCGGGGTACAATACAATAGCAACCTTAGTTCTCCTTGAAAGAAACAAGGTGATAGTCTCACGTGTTGGGTTTACTAGACTCACCACCAACGACTATTTTACGCTACTCCAGACGTCAACTCTGGTAGTTTTGTGGTTGCAAGATTGTTCGGGTACATGGTATTACACAAACAGTACCTTGGACTGTATACGGGTATTGACCAGGGCTGGATGGTAGAAAGATCCTGTTTAGTGTCAGATTTTTGGGAGAGAACAAGCCGTTTTGGGCAGTTTTTCATTTCACGAGTAATTGACATTATAATGGTGCCTCGTTCCAAGAAGAAAAGGAAGTTATTTAAGATGTTTTTCCGTGTCCACATTGATAAGGCATAGCTCTATTATAACATTATTTTGTCACAAGACATATTTCCCTTGACACACCAGAGAAGAACTTTATTTACGTTAAGCACCTGCTAATACATTATCTTACGAATATTGAGGTTGTAATAGTGATAGAAAAGAGAGATGTGCAATATTACATATATTAGGAAAATATTATTGCCTAATACCGGTTATACTGACACCACTACATGTCCACAGCGCCTACAGAAATCTAGATGTATTCTATTTTGACATAGTTTATAATGTTTGATGTATATTTACCCTACCATATCGAATAGTATATTGGGTTAAAGCCGTAGCTGACATTATGTTGGTCGGAGGACTAGTATTGTCTGGCGGTAACAAAATATAGTGACATGTTCTGGTCCATTGGTTGTAAAAGGACATGAATATCAGTTGTCGATTCCATATCTCTCTCTCTCTCTCTCTCTCTCTCTCTCTCTCTCTCTCTCTCTCTCTCTCTCTCTCTCTCTCTCTCTCTCTGTTCATATATTATGCATAGTTTGTAACAATTTCTTGGACTTTGATTTTCCGACTGTAATCTGTATTTGAACATTTTGGTAAGCTTGATATATGCATAATTTATTGTCCTCTATCACAACAATGTTCAGCACTATTGAGAAAGTGGGTCCATATTTCCATGGTTGATTTTGTTATAAGTATTTTAGAAAAGTTGTTTTTAACACAGATATCACAATGCTACTAATACAATTAGGCCTATGTATTTTTAAATATTACCGATTAATCCTGTCTCATGGAAGGATAGTCTTTATTTAAAGTAATGTATAATTGAATATTGGATTGCCCTCGTTCATCAGTAATACATCGCCGGTGTATAATTGAATGGGTAAAAGGGTGATGATTAATTCATCACAATTGGATTACGTTCATATGCAGTGATAATCAATACCTAATAACGGTACAACTACACACACACCCACACGCACTCAGTGTTGCGTTGTTCAGTGTACTAAGGTGCGGTTACTAATTGTTAGTTAGTTTGTATATGTCATCAAACCACCTTTAATTAACCTTGTCGTTCCTGTTGTTTTGTAATGATATTGTTCACATAGTATATGGTTCATACAATTATCGTCAACAATGATATATATATATATATATATATATACTGTATATTTATTAGCCACCTTAAATAAACTAACATGCATCACGGTATTATTCCATTATATAGAGGTTAATTGCTATTGACGTTGAGTGTGTAATTTGTGTTAACAGGATATATCAGTTGGTTTTAAAGGTATTATCGATATATTGTTTACCCATTTAGTTCCAAGCACTCTTTTGGAGTTGAATGGAATCGTCTGTAAGTGTAAAAATAACGGTATTGTAAAATGGTTAAACTAATACTATTTGTTGTCAACAAATATTACAAATATTTTCAGTAAGCCCTAGACGTAATAAATATTTCATCACATACAAATATGTTACCGGTATTATCCATAATCTTTTATATACAATATTGACCAACAACAATTATTATGTTCTATCCAACAACCAACTCTACTCCTAAAATCGATTAATGAAATTTAACAAACACATGTGGCAGTCCGTGGATTCGAACCCAGGACGCTCACACCGAAAATCAAAACCTTATGCATTGCGCCACGAAGACAGTTAAAGAATGGTGGACACTGCCTACGATTTATTATGCAACTTCGAATCCTGCATATCAATCTAAGCATGTACACACATCTCAACTGCAACTCACGTAGGCTATGCATATGTGAATGGAAAGAGCAATTAATGGGGCCTTAACCACTAGGGAAGTCCTCTCGATAAATTACTCCTGAACCAATATCAATTATTATGTTCTATCCAACAACCAACTCTACTCATAAAATCGATTAATGAAATATTACAAACACATGTGGCAGTCCGTGGATTCGAACCCAGGACGCTCACACCGAAAATCAACACCTTATGCATTGCGCCACAAACACAGTTAAAGAATGGTGGACACTGCCTACGATTTATTATGCAACTTCCAATCCTGCATATCAATCTAAGCATGTACATACATCCCAACTGCAACTCACGTAGGCTATGCATATGTGAATGGAATATTAGGATATTAAAATGGATATTAGGTTTTGTGTGGTCAGGGTTTTAGACGGCGACTGTGTGTGTGTGTGTGTTTGTGTGTGTGGGTGTGGTGTTTGTGTGTGTATGTATTCATCGCATATATGTGTGATGTTGGGACCTGTTTGGTATACGAGTTACTAATTATCGAGAATTGAGTTACACATCCAGGTAAATCAACCCTCCTCTACATTAGCATTCTGTATATTACTACATTTTCAGCAGCATAAAAAGGCCTCTCACACACACACACACGCACACACACTCTCTCTCATTTCTGTTCTCATGACTTTTATTCTTATTATTATGTTTCAGTTGTATAAATGTGTCTTACGCCTCATCCTCATATTCCCTCTGTTCTCTCACCTAGTACTTCCTTTTCCTATCATGTAACCTTTTATTTTGTCACGGTATTTATTCTACTGTATTCCATTGTCTATATGCGCCCCTTCTATATTATCGAACTTTCTTCTCTGCTATGCTGCCATATATCTATGCGGTCTTCTGGATTATACTATCATAACTTTCCTCTCTCCCTCCTGCGTTTCCCCTTCTCTCCTCTTCCATATTTCAAATAGTTTTATCTTCCTATTGGCGTTCTTCTCTCGTTCATCTTGAGTCTCCCTGAATCCCAATATGTATTCCTTCCATTTCTGACAGTCCTCCCTGATATAGATGTCCATGTTCTCTTCCTCCTGACCTTCCACACATTAGATAGTCAGTCGGGAACCATACATTAAGACGTGCAGATATTTTGATGTATTGTTGGATTTTGATTCGGTTATTCATTTAGAGTATTATGTATATTGTATTTACGTTTTAATTACTGTTTAATATTTGTATTTCCTACTAGTATACAATAGAGCATACACTGTAAATCTATAAATGTCAATGCTCTGTTTTTCATTAACGAAAACATTCTGCTCATGAATTATCCAACTGAACTGTGGATTATGTGTGGCCTGGTGGTTAATGTGTGTGTTTGTACATCACTTGGTACAGGGTTCAACTCGAGACCGATACACCAATATCATTACCTGGTACTTTAAACACACCTCTCTCTCTCTCTCTCTCTCTCTCTCTCTCTCTCTCTCTCTCTCTCATTTGCATATTAATCACTTTTATCCCCTTACCCTTTCAAACATTTTATTCCAACAGTTTTCCCTGCCTTCACTTTAAGATCCTCCTCACATTCTCAGCCCGACTCTTTGGTGTATATTGTTCAGGCATTTGATGTTTTAAAATAACATTACTTACGATTCTTCTTTCTTCATTTCATGTGCATTTGTTTTCCTCTGTTCTTGCCTTTCTCCACTAGTTCCTATTTGCCAACAGTTGTCCTTCTTTATGTTTGCCTTCCTTCTCGTCTTTGCATCTCAGTTTGTTTTGTTCATCTGTAGGGTGAATCTATATGTACGACTGGATGGGGAAATGCAGGGATACTTGGAGTGTTTTCGATAATCATCTAGGAGTGGTTAGCAAGGATGCAGGTGTGGAAATGGAGGTAAGACGGAGAGTATGTGAGGGAAGGATAGTTTTCGGAGCAATGGGAAATATATATGTGAACAGTGAGAAATATCGGAATGAAAGCTAAAAGTGCAATGTACCAAATGATAGTTTACCAACAGTAAGACTGGGGCCTAAATATAGAAGAAGAAAAAAAGGTTGGATACGATGAAGATGAGCTGTTTGAGGAGTGTGTATTTTTTTTTTTTTTTTTTTTCTATGTGATTGAGGGAGGCAAAAGGCATAACTGCCTATAGCGAGTGCCTCCCCCATAGTTGAAAGAGTGACAGGGCCAAAATCAAGGGACGTTCGAGTCAAAATGCCTGGACACACGGAGTTTGAAGCAATTTAAGTCATAGGAAGAGGGAAAGACTGATTCTGGGAGAGAGTTCCAGAGCTCAGATGTTGAGTAGAAGAAAGTTTGAGAGTAACGTTTCACTCTTGGGTTGGAGAGTTGCACAGAGTAGGGGTGGGATTGAGTTGCAAGATGGGTACCACGTGTCCTACGTAAAGGAGGTGGTATGCACTGGGATAGCTCTGAGGAACACTGATTATTATAGTAGCGATAGAATAGCGAGAGAGATGCAACATTGCGGCGGAGAGAGAGAGATTGCAGAGAGTTGGTGAGTGGACGGGAGTTAATGATACGAAAGGCCTTCCTTTCAACTTTGTCTAGGAGAGCGGTGTGAGAGGAACCTCCCCACACATGTGAACAATACTCAATACAAGGGCGCACTATGCCCCTGTACAGAGCAAGAAGCTGTGCAGGGGAAAAGAACCCCCTAAGGCGGTTGAGCACACCCAGCTTCTGGGAGGCTGCCTTAGCAAGACTGGTAATATGGTCCTTCCAAATGAGAGCAGAAGAAAAGAGACACCAAGAATATTGAGAGAAGATGAAGGGTTGATTTTTGTATTGTTGAAGAATAAGGGATAGTCCGCTGGGAGATCCTGACGGGTAGATAGATGGAGAAATTGGGTTTTGGAAGCATTAAAGTTAACAAGGTTTTCTCTGCCCCAATTGGAAATAGTATTTAGATCAGAATTTAAGAGTTCTATGGCTTCATTACGTTTGTCGTTGAGGGATTGCTGGCTGGGGCGTTCTGAAAAACTAATGGAGTAGTGTAAGGTTGAGTCGTCTGCGTATGAATGGATGGGAATTAAGGTACAGTTAAGGAGATCATTTATAAAAATTAGAAAGAGAATAGGAGATACGACAGAGCCCTGAGGAACACCGGAGTTTATAGGGTGAGGAAGTGAACAATGGCCGTCCACAACCGCAGCTATGGAACGGCCGGAAAGGAAATTAGAGACAAAGGCACAGAAGGAGGGATAGAAACCGAAGGAGGGTAGTTTAGAAATTAAAGATTTATGCCAGACTCTATCGAAGGCTTTCGATATGTCTAGTGCAATAGAAAAAGTCTCACCGAAGTCCCGAAAGGAGGATGACCAAGAGTTAGTAAGATATGAAAGAAGATCACCAGTAGAGCGACCCTTAAGGAAGCCATACTGGCGATCTGAGAGCAGATTATGAGAAGAGAAATGCTTAAGAAATTTGGAAGCAAGAATAGTTTCAAAAACTTTAGAAAGACAAGAGATAAGAGCAATTGGACGATAGTTGGAGGGTTGAGAGCGGTCACCCTTCTTTGGGACAGGTTGAATGTGAGCAAACTTCCAGCATGAAGGGAAGACGTTAGAGGATAGACAGAGACGAAAGAGTTTGCCTAGGCAGGGAGTCGGCACGGAAGCACAGTTTTTGAGAACAACAGGAGGAACACCGTCCGGACCGTACGCCTTATTAGTGTTAAGCCCAGAGAGGGTAGAAAGTACATCTTTAGAAGAGATTAGGATATTAGGCATAAGTAAGAGAGAGGAGGGCGGAGAGGGAGGAATAGCACCGGAATCATCCAAGGTGGAGTTTCTAGCAAAAGTTTGAGCGAAGAGTTTAGCTTTGTCAGAGGAAGAAGTGATGGTTGTGCCATCAGAGTGGGAAAGGGGAGGGAAAGACGAGGAAGAGAAATTGTTGGAGAGGTTTTTGGCTAGATGCCAGAAAGCTTGGGAAGAGCTAGAGTTGGATAGTTCACTGCATTTATTATTGATGAAAGAGTGTTTGGCAAGTCGAAGAACAGATTTGGCTTGATTCCGGGCAGAAACATATGAAGAATGAGAGTCTTGAGTTTTAAGGCGTCGGTACCGTTTGAATGCTTCCTCCTTATTGCGGACAGCAGTAGAACAGGCGTGAGTAAACCAAGATTTTTTAGCATTAGTCTGAGAGAAAGAGAATGGAATGTATGCTTCCATGCCCGATAGGATTACCTCAGTAATGCGTTCAGCACTCTCCGAGGGTCCTCGGCCATGGAAGCAGAAATCATTCCATGGGAAATCAAAGAAGTACTGCCGAAGAGCCTCCCAGTCGGCAGCGCCAAAGTGCCACAAGCGCCGCCGGCTAGGAGGATCGGGTGGCTGTACTGGAGAGATAGGACAGGTGATAGAGATAAGTTTATGGTCGGAGGAGCCCAAAGGAGAGAAAAGATCGACAGTATAAGAAGAAGGGTTAGAAGTTAGAAACAGGTCAAGAATGTTGGGCCGATCTCCGATGCGATCCGGGATACGGGTGGGTTGCTGAACTAACTGCTCTAGGTCATTTAGGATAGAAAAGACGTAGGCTTGTTCACCAGGTGGATCAGTAGTGTGAGAGGAGAGCCATTGGCGGTGGTGAACGTTGAAATCTCCTAAGATGGAGATTTCTGAGAAAGGAGAAATGGATAGAATGTGTTCCACTGTAGAGTTTAGATAGTCAAAGAATTTCGGAAAGTTGGTAGAGTTAGGGGAAAGATAGACAGCACAGAAATATTTAGTAAGAGAATGACAGGAAAGTTTGAGCCATAAAGTTGAGAATTCAGAGGAGTCGAAATCGGGAACACGAGAGCAAGTGAGTTTGTTGTGCACATATGCACAACATCCGCCTTTGGCTTTGAAACTAGGATAGAGAAAGTAGGAGGATACAGAGAAGGGGTTGCTGGATGTTGCTACAGACACCTGGGTTTCGGTGAGGAAGAGAAGATCAGGTTTGTAGGAGGAGAGATGGTGCTCAACAGAGTGAAAGTTAGAGGAAAGTCCGCGAATGTTGCAGAAATTAATAGAAAGAGTAACAGGCCGAGGTCCAGGTAATTGTGTGGGGTCGTCAGGGGATGGACGGTCGGGTGAGGGGGCATTTATGGTCCCCCCCCCTGGGGACTCCGAGGCTGGGCTAAAATTCATCATTTTGTTTTTGTTTAATTTTGGTGTGGAGGAATGAAGTGTGGTGTGCATGTTTAGTGTAGTGAAGTGGATAGGAGGAGGAGGTGTATGGAGTGACTATAGACATGAAAAGGTACGTAGGAGAGTTGTGACAACAGGAACCCCTATCGACCAGAGTGGAAAGAAGGGTGCTATGCTGATATAGACATCTTGAACGAATGGGAGATAAAAACCTTACAACAAGAGTTTATGAGTAAAAAAACAAAGGGACATAGAATGAGAGGAAGACCTCGGAGGAGATGGAAAAATTGTGTAAAACAAAACTTTGCAAGATAGAGAGATAACTGAAGAACAGGCAAGAGAAGTGGTGATGAATAGGAATGCTCTTAGCCCTTTAATTACCGGTGATGTCTTTTAAATGCGATCCTTGCTATATTTAGACTATTTTGTGCAGTGTAATAAAGATCTGTGGTAGTAAAAAGGGTTAAAGGAGATAGTTGGAAGCCTGTTAATTGCTAGAGGCCCTTTGCAAACTGAATGAAATCGTCTAATAGTAGCCAGAATAAAGTTAAGAAAACATCAACGGTACAGAAGGGGTTAAGGAGTGGGGTCAGGTGTCAGTTGGACTAGATAATAGTCCGTCAGGCATCTGGCCTGGGGAGCCGGTGTGTATATGAAGGGCCATGCCTGGAAATGATGTGGGCAGGCAATGTGGTGCACTTAGCTGCGTGTCTGCCTCCTCAAAACCGGAACTCTTCAGTACATGGACTATGTAGCTGGTGACCCCATAATATAGAGCCTGAACCTTTCATCCATCATTGTATATTATTGACAAGTCTGTAGAGTTTAATCTGTCCATATACTAATAGCATGTAGGATATTCTGTATACACAACACCACAGTAATATATTCACTGGAACTACAATAGTATTAGTCAATATGACAGTATATATCATGTAAGCTGGTTACAGACTAAATAAACAACAACAGGGTATCTACGGTGATAATCCTTAAATAGGCCTCACTGCATAAAACCACACCAAGTCATAATAAGCCACCGAGATAAGACACATTGTCATCGTCCCCTCGCTGATAGGCCGACTCTGTAGTATACATATCAAGGCTGGTCATGAAAATGGTTTGTTAACAATGGTTCTATTATATTATGATGACTTGCAGCGGATACCAAACTCCAATACATTTCGCTGTTCAATGTTCAATAATGTTTGTGTCACTATCTTAATATTCAGACTAAGATAAAACTCATTATAAGACTCTGGAGAAAGTATGTGACTATCCTGCCGTTCCCCTCCAACATTTCTCCCCAGATGCCTCCCTTGTCTCCCACACGTACATAGCTCCTGCCAAGACAAATAGTCGAATCAGCTTATATCGTTGTGGACCCAGAGAGAGGGAAAGAGGGAGAGAGATATACGGTACTGGGAGCAGACAGGGATGGCAGAGGAACAACATTTGCATAAAAATTAGCTTAAGATAGGTTTACTACACATTTGAAAGCTGCTTGTAGTATAACAAATGCAATATCCATTCATTAATCAATTATGTACTGCATATCCTTCACTCCTGATTGCACGATTGATCAACTGCTTTCATTCATAAGATATGTGACCTTAAATCATCCCATCCCGCCCCTAACATATACGTAGGAACTATTTTAAAGAAACAACTCGCATGACTACATTACCGAAGTCAATACTCTTGGACCATGAAGCTAATTTGCCTTGCATCAATTTTAAAAATCAAACGTTGGTTTAAGATATGGTAAATAGCAACGGTAGACCGTAATTTTGTAATAATATTTAGTACTAACACTATTATAATGTGAATATTGTTATTGTTATGTGCCATAGCAAGACCGTAAGATCTTAAATGTATGTAACTTAGGTCATCTGCATATAAGTAAATTCGAAAGGCAATAGTTGTGTGGCTGTGGATGAGTTAATCGATCGTCTTGGGTTGACACAATAGTACTGTGAGGGTGAGGTGAACCAACAAGGCTACTTGTACTCTTACCAACATTGTCTCTTACCTCCCACATATTTCTGTTTGTCTCTAATACAAGGTGTGGGGGTGTTGAAGAAAACTAAAGGTAGAGGTTGGTGGTAAGAGAGGCAGACCATCCTTCAAAACCAGACAGGTGGATAATGTGTCGGGACAACAAAGACCAGCTCTGTGAAGTGATGCTGGATTGTGGTAAGAGGCTCTGAGTGAGGTTGGGGTAAAGCTGACACTCACGTTGTATTTGTGATAACAACCTGTATATTGGTTACTGTGTTATATATGTGGTAACAACCTGTATATTGGTTACTGTGTTATATATGTGGTAACAACCTGTATATTGGTTACTGTGTTATATATGTGGTAAGACTGTTTTTTGTAGTTCAGTAAAAATACAGTAAAGGGTAATCAAATCTTAGTCAGAAGTTATTCATGTTTATGTACAGTAGGTATATCAATGTTGTAGACATAATTATGTGAATATTAACACATTTGAGGATATTAGAACCCCCGTCTCAATTAACTTTATTTACCGAACTAATATATCACCACCACACTATATATATATATATATATATCAGCTAATATATAATATATCAGTTATCGGACATACATTAATTTTAACTGTACAATAAAGGATGCAGAGAATCTAACAGCAAAAATAACATTGTATTCATGTTTTGAAAGACGAAGCCCATAGTTATCCACATGCATGCTGGAGCTACACGTTTTCCTTGGATGAAACCTCGTACCAGTAGACGTTTTCCTTTGTTGGTCGTGACTCTCTATAGGTATTCCAATGTCAACAACATTACAGTAGCAGCTATAATGTCCATAACATGGTGGGATGAAAGACGGTGTAATTAAATATTTTCGAACCATGTTATATTTAATATTTTGTGACGCAGTATTTAGATAAATTATAGAACATTGGAATATAAATAGAACACCAGGTGGAACAGGTAACCTGGTTCTCTAGATGATCGTAGAAACAGGTGAGTGGTGTACACTGTGACATCACTGTGTTGCTCCGCCCACTGTCTAGCCAGTTGGTCTCCATCTGGTTTAGTGTTGACGTGTGGTGGGGGTGACGGTTGAACATTAGTTATTGGTTTGTCTGTATTATGTGGTTGATGTGTGGCGGTGATGTGGTCAATATTGTCCATGTACAAATCTGCACCGGGATAAACAGTAGACAAACTGGTATACTCCCAGTTTAACCCATAACTGGCGGCACCCGGCTATTGTCGAGTTAAATAAATGTGGCCTATGTGTCGGGTCACGGCTATTGTCAAGTGCAATTTTGAGCACGTAATGTGCTCTGAGAGAGAGCGGAGTAGTGGGAGGAGTGTAGGTTACCTCATGACCGCTCACCACGGTGGCTGTGGAGCTACTGAGCTGTACTCCTTTGTACTCCACCCTCTCTCACTCGTTTCACACGTAATAATGTAAAAAAATTACCGTGTTTTACCGATTTTGCCTTTCGGTTGCACGATCGTTGCAAGACAACCAGTGACCGTAGAAGGATGGTTCTGGTGTCATTGGAAAGCTGAATTAACGCCCTTTCAGGGATGCATGCTTGTATTACGCTCTGGCTCTTGTTTATGCATGAAAACGAGCACGAAAATAAGCTCGTTTACGGTAAAACCCCCCGCTGGGCGGCACATCAAATATACTCCTCCACCCGCTCTCAAGGTGTTAACAAGGTAAACCACCAATATTGTGTCATACGTTACCTATTTAGTTTATCACATTAACTGAGGCTATTATCTACCAGTTTCAATATATTTGTGCTTGACTCATAATAACGCATAATTTCCCAACAATCTCGGTCATAAATGCGTTTTTTATGTTAGTCTTTATCTATCTAAAGCATGATCATGAATTGCAAATTCGAAGAGGAGGATTTCCTCACTTGGTCCTGGGCACCTTGCAAAAGTTATCAGTTCTTTCCATGACAAACATACGATAACCATAATTGTTTGAGTGCATGTATATATATTTTACTACATACTGGATAATATCCAGTACAGTAGAACAGTTTACAACAGTGTAATGTTTGTCTGTATCTTGCTCAGTGTTCATATGTCCGATGATGACTGGTAAACCCAACATAGGAAGGAGGTGTAGGTACACATCTAATATCAGATTACAATAATGTATATGACTTTTTCATGTAACAATCGTAATGCTTTGATTTAAAGTTTCGAACCTATTAGAATCTAACAGTGGCTGTTAATATATCTACACCTTAACGCTGAACTATACAGTAGGTGTTAGGGAATCAGAACTATAATAATAAAATACACAAATGTTATCCTTTCATTTGCATTACACGAGTACCTATAAAGCCTATATAGCACCTCCTCCCAGGCACGAACTGCTTAATATATGACCCACACAATGTATAGAATTACAATACTCCAGGAAGCTACAGATTTACAGCAGTAAATTATATACGGTAGTAGAAATTGAATGTCAGAAGTTACAGTTGTGGCAGCATGCAACCAAGTCGTAAATCAAGGACCAGACTTATTAAGGTATTAACCCCTTACGAACGGGGATGTTTGTAACTTCTACTACCTGCTTGGCGGGCATATTTACCCTAAACGAGCTTCATTCCATGCTCGTTTTGATGGATAAACAAGAGCCAGTGCGTAATACAATTATGTATCCGTGAAAGGGCGATAATAGAGCTTTCCAATGACACTTGAATCATCCTTGTACGACCACGGGTTATCCTGTAGCGATCGCGCAACACGAGGGGAAAAACCCTAAAATACGGTAATTTCCCGAGTTTTTTCCTGGTTTCGCAAGGCCATGGGTGTGGAATGTTGTAGAGGTACTCTCAGTCGCGGCACTGGGTAAGTGCCGAACGGTCAGAGCCTGCATATCGTCCTCCCAACGCGTGGACTCTCTCTCAGAGCCGATAATGTGCTCACAATCTCTTTCAACATATGTCGGGGCACCGCAGGGGTGGCCATGATTCTCTCATACGACATGTCGGGCCCCGCGGCTTGAGTGTTAAGGTCCCTTATCTCACGAATGTTATGCCCTAAATAGTTATACCCTTCAGTTTCTGCTATTACTGCCCACATGGTATAATTGTATTTAATATAATACTTTCAAGTCGATATTATTTATAACTGGAAATTGGAAATTGTGAAAGGTTGGTTGTCTGTCTATTTATTTTCCGTGCCATTATAGACTCGCTTCAATTATTTTATGAACCTTTAGAATGTGCAATGATAGTATATAACATATAACAATGTATATTAACAACTTGGTTGAGCCCGAGAACTTTCAGTCTTCTACTGTACTTTTCACTTCTCAGCTTGTTCTTCCTCTGTCCAATTTCTCTTTTTTCCGTCTTTACTCCAGCCATCTGGTCTGGTCTTGCACTTGGACAATTAATTTTAGTTTATTCAATAACGTTTAAAAACAAGACAATCTAAATTAATCCAAAATATTTTTGTATGTAACAAAACACAATAAAACTACCATTATGAAACTATAATATGAATCACAGCATAATCTTCATTTTACTAAAACCGCAAGCATATTAATACCAAATTAACCAGTACTGGAAGCCTTCAATATCCTCTATGGCGTTCATAACGGTCATGTTATCCCATTTGTGTATATGAAAACCTCGTCTGCCTTCAAAATTGTCTATGACAGAGCTCCAGAGTATCTAAAGAATGATTTTGTTAAAGCAAATGAGAGGAGTGGACATAATACAAGAAACAGGATGTTACATTTTAAGGTCCCGAGAATCCAAGGACAGGGTAAGCAAACATTCTTCTTCACTGCCATCAAAGACTCGAACGACCTACCCCAGTCAGTCCGTGAAAAGAGAACACTGTATTCCTTCAGACGTAGCCTGAAGGAACACCTGAACCGGACAGCTGCGAGAAGGGAGCACCAAGCTTATGTCTACTACTAAATACGACATAAGAGATAAAGTCTTTTTGATTCTCTGTCCTCACAACTCAGTGTCCTCAACTTAAATGCTTCTTCTGAAATCACTGTGTTGGGTGATTTTAATGTCCATAATGTTGAATGGCTCACTCATTCAGCCAGGACTGATGATGCTGGTCTTGAATGTGAGCTATTTGCAGACTCATTTAATCTCATTCAACTAGTCAACCAACCCACCCATGTACCAGATAATCCTAATCATAATTCCCACCTACTGGACTTATTTTTAACAACCAATTCAGAAAATTATGATGTTACAGTGAGGTCCCCACTTGGATCTTCTGATCACTGTCTGATATAGGCCACCTGTCTATCACCTACCACACCTTCCCACTCTGAACCTGTTTTGGTGACTAAATGGCATTACGATAGGGCAGACTGGGAGGGTCTTCAAGGTTTCTTTATTGATATTCCCTGGACCTCTTTCTTTTCTAATGATGCACACTCCACCTTGAGCCACATACAAGATTTTGTAAAAATTGGAATGGAAACTTTTATTCCTCATCAAAAGTACAGTAAAAGATCTAATTCACCTAAATGGTTTGACCATAATTGTGCTAGAGTAACTGAACAAAAAGCAATAGCCTACAATGCATACACAAGATCAAAAACACATGAAGCCTTTAATTACTTTAGAAACATCAGAAATCATGCCAAAACTGTATTAAACCTAACTAAATCAAACTTTCTCCATAAGCAGGCAAATAAACTTCTAAATAATCCAAATGATAACAAAATATTTTGGTCTACTCTTAACTCATTCAAATCCAACTTCACTACTGCTTCATCCATTCCACCATTAAAATCTCCGACTGGCAATCTTGTAAGTGACCCACGAGGTAAAGCTAACCTTCTTGCAGATATTTTCTCCACCAACTCAACCTTAGATGACATAAATCAAGATGTCCCTGTACTTAATTTTAATTCACCTGAAATTCCCTCACTTAAGATCCACACCAGACATGTCAAAACTATTTTGCAGAATCTCTCAGTAGATAAGGCTCCTGGTCCAGATGAAATTCCTCCAATAGTACTTAAGAATTGCTCCTTGGTGCTCGCTCCTGTATTGGCAAAATTTTTCCGTCTGTGTACTCATACCTCATGCTTCCCAGTACCCTGGAAAGAAGCAAACATCCATCCAGTTCCTAAAAAAGGTGCCTCTTCAGATCCATCAAACTACAGACCAATAGCTATAACTTCCACTCTTGGCAAAGTTTTTGAAATGATATTAAATAATCACATAATTAAGCATCTGGAGAATAATAAATTAATCAGTGATAGGCAATATGGTTTTAGACGATGTCGATCAACTGCAGACATTCTTTGCCTTCTTACGCATCAAATCAACCAAGCTACAGACCAACATGGTGAAACACATACAATAGCACTGGATATATCAAAGGCATTTGATAGAGTCTGGCATCAATCCTTATTGTCGAAGATGTCACACTACGGCCTTGCATCATTAGTTCCACTAATTTCTTCTTATCTTCATAACAGAAAAATATGTGTAATGGTAGATGGCCTTTATTCTCAATTTCACTCAATAAATGCTGGTGTTCCCCAGGGATCAGTTTTGGCCCCAACTCTGTTCCTCATTCATATCAATGATCTCATATCTACCACTCATAATCCAATACATTCCTACGCAGATGACTCAACACTCCACAGTTCCTTCACATTTACCAATTCTTTCACCCAACCCGATCTTATAAATTCAAAAATAAACACTGCAATTTCTCTGAACCAGGACCTTTCTAGAATTAATGAATGGGGACAAGAGAATCTAGTTTCCTTTAATGCACAGAAAACCAAGTACATTCAATTTTCTAACCGACAGAATCTCACTGACTCCCATATATTTTTTAATGATGTAAATATTCCCACTTCCCCTAGTATTGACATTCTCGGTGTAACATTAACTACTAACTTGAGCTGGACACATTATGTTAGAAGCATTGCTAAGAATGCCTCTAAAAAACTGGGACTCCTGTACAGAGTTCGAGAATTCTTCACTGACGAGCAGTTGGCCGTAATATATAAAAGTCATGTGCGCTCTCAGATGGATTACTGTTCACCTCTGTGGGGTGGAAGTTGAGTGGTTGCATTGAGGCAGTTGGACAAAATTCAAAATAAAGCTATTAGATTAATCAATAACCCTGCAATCACACAGGACCTTCCTACATTAGCCATACGAAGAAACGTTGCATCCCTTGCATTATTCTACAGATATTTTCACAGCAATTGTTCCGAGGAACTTGCTTCAATTGTGCCGCCTCTCCACATCTTTCCCCGTAGAACTAGGGCAGCTGAGAGCGCCCATGAATTTACACTTTCTCCTCCACAATGCAGAACTTCTGCTTATCAGAATTCATTTATCCCCAGAGCTACTACTCTTTGGAATTCACTTCCCTCGAATTGCTTTCCACAAACTTACAATCAACAAATGTTTAAATCCAGTTGTTACAAACATTTTATGAATGGAGGATGCCTTTAGGCACATGGACCTTTTTGTTTTATCTGTGTTTTTCCTTCCTCCGTTCATTGTCTCTTAAAAAAAAAAAAAAAAAAAGACAAACCAAACTGAAATGATTACTGATTACGGATTACTGATATTTACTATAGGATGTAAGGTATCTTAAAATAACCCCCTAGAAATACTTTCTCTAAAGTATCTATTTCTTTATCCTCCCCATTTCCCAAGCTAACCTAATCCCACAAGGACCCCAATGGAAATACGCCTAACGGCCTTTCCTTAGTTGGAATTATGCAAGGCTGGTACATGTCATATATATTTGTAACATACTATGTGGTACCAACTCTGTAAATTGCTAACTGAATAAATATTATTTTTATTATTATTATTATCTCGGCAAATTGAATGTCGCTAACTCCTGCACCCTTTATGGAACAAGATCACACCAGTACATTTTTTATTTATTTTTTTTTTCTATATTCCAACTACTTCCTCTCGGGCATAGGCTGATTGCCTTTACACTCTACCGCTGAACACGGTGATGCCCGTGAGGTCTTGTTCCAGTCTAGGGAGTGAGACATGCGGAGCACCTATTCGCGGTTCGAACCCAACTCCATCTCTGAAGCTGCTTCGCCTCTGCGCTTCACAGTCTCACTCCCCAGGCTCGGACCCTCACTCTCAGAACACCACCTATTGAGCAATTAACTCACTAGGCATTGCTCCCCTGTAGCATATTTTGAATATGGGAATATTCATACAGTGCTATTTAATCGGGGAACAATGAGGGTATTTTGTTTTGGCATTTCGGTGTGCTGTGGTATTGCACTGAAACTAGGTACAGCACAAATTCCATCCCAATAATATCTTCCCATTGACGTATTGGGATTCGAACCCGGGTCCATTGGATTGCCAGTCCAGTGGCAAGACCACTCTGCCACACCTCCCCTACAGATACAGGTGTGCTAGGTCGTGTCATTCAACAGATAGGCTACTACCACGGGAGATCACTGTATATTATGACATTTGATTCACCAAATAATACTTGTATTATGATTGAAATTCTTTACTCTGTGCATTATGTGTCAAATTGTATATTTATAAAATGAAGTTACTTCAGTAATTATACCATGCATAAATTCATACCTATGTTATATGATTTCCAACAATCTAAGCATATCTGTGTGGTGTAACAGTAGAAAGAACTGAACATTGTGTAATGTTGTTGTTGTTGTTGTTCCCCAAGCTGCCTGGCCGAACAGCTCCAAGGCCCCGAGCAAGGCCAAGGCCATAACCAAGCGCCCCCACAGAACCCTCCCTGCCGACCACAATAAAGCCTGGGTGACCGAAGCCACTCCATGGCGAGGAGCTGAGGAGGGTGCGGAAACGCCCGGGAAACCAAAGCCCCACCCAGGGCCCTGTGCCCCTCAGCAATTATGAAGAGAAAGTTGAGGGGCAAAGGAAAAAATGTGACGCTTTGGCTTCCGATCTTGGTAGATTGGGAGGTCAATCCACGGAAGAGACGCCGTCACTTGAGATCTAGAAAATATATAAGTAAAAGGAACAGTCAGAGTAAGCTATGGGTATGGCAGAAATCGCTCAGTTCTCACTCTGATAGACCAGCCCATCACCTACATTGTGCAATGTTATCTTTATCACAGTATTAAAAGGGTAAGCACAAACTACTTATATATTGATTACATAGGTAGGTGATATATTTATTGTAAAGGTCATGTACCGGTATACATATGCATTTGTATATATGGAATTGAATACATTATTTTGTGATCGTGTATTAGCCTCTAACATTGTGCAAGAGTGTACTAGATATATAAGCACACCAAACACAAGAACTGCATGCTTCAAATCAACCACTTGTTTTTAGGTAATATGATAGTCCTACATTACTTGTTGTGGTATCATTACACCTTACCTGTCACGGTACCATAACTATCTGGCTTATATAACTTACTTCACTGTAGTAGCTGCCTCTCTCTCAAGCGTGCTATGATCTTGTTACATTCCCTGCGGCTGTACTTTGTTCCTATGTTCTCCTAAAGGTTGGTCTTCTTGATTCATTCTACCATAACTAGTTCTACCTCTCCTGTAGTGCCAGTATTGTTTTAAAGATGTACCAAGATTTCCAAATGTTGTGATTGTCTTACTTCCATGACCATTTCTACTTTACTTCCATAAATGATGTTTTATCATTCTTCTCTCTTTTTTTACCATGTTTCTTTATTTTCATTAATGTTAACTTTACTGTCCTCGTCATCCTTCTTCTTTGGATGTGTATTCTATCCCGATATACACTCTAGATATAACTGTACTTCAGTGTTTTAACATTACTACATCATGTATCTCTTAATTAAGATTATACCATGAGCATGGCTTTACCTTGCGTAATTTACTGGAATTGTCTTACATAATGTTCATCCCCAGTTATCATGTTTGTAATAATTTCCTTGGTTCACTCTCACTGCTCTTTCCCAGCCTTGTGTGATGCAGGGGAACAGAACCGTCAAGTTGTTCAGTAATACTAATTATTGTCCTTCTGTGCTCTCGTGTGTCTGTCTGTTCTTGACTGATAATGTGTTCTGTCTAGACCGTCTCTGTGGAATTTACTGATATATTAACCAGATTCCTTGTAATTGCTACACATTCACTTATTCTTCTTCAATGGTGCTCAATTATTTTAAATATTACCCTGCGTTACAGCTAAATTTATTGTTTATGTCCTCAGCCCTCCCTACCCTCTTGTTGATCACACTATTGACCACCTTCATTCTCAGCTACTATGCTTATCAGGTAGATCGATAAACATTATTCTGGTGCTCTGACCATCTATATATCCCTCCCTCCCTCTCTCTCTCTAACTGAAACGACCCAATAAGACCCTATAGTTTAACTAATTATTGACGGTTCAATATATAGTTGCGTGATTATAGTAATATTTTGACTGGAAATAGACGGTATAAGTTTACAAAGGAACCATTAGTAATTATATGGGTAAAATGTTTTTCAATAATCGCTTTGAATTGGACAGATCCTTATTAAATTGATAACAAATAATTAAAAGTCCGGTAAACCTGTATATACTGGACGGGTTAACCCTTTGAATTAGTTGAAGTATTACTTAAGTTATTACAGTATTTTGAAGAGATCCATAATAATAAACGTTATCATCTGATAAAATGAATTGGGTAAACTTACGCTTACAAATTGCATTATGAGTAATGTTCTATTATACTAGACATAGGAGCTTGTGATTATGTCTTTCCTTTTAAAGCATCATACTAACATGAAACTTATCTTGGGTTCCTGAATTACGATCCTAATCTGAGTTATATTAAGCTCTTTGCGAGATATATGACTATATATGAGTAGGGTAATTCTTGGTAACTGACTGGAATGAGGAACTGGTCCCTGAGAGCTGTGGCATAATGGATGTGATGAATTCATAATTATTATCTGAAATGGGGTCTCCTTTTCTAGGGAAGTTGAGGGTTATGAGCTGCATCCAAAATCCTCCCATTTGATTAAAATGTCCGTCTTTGTGTGTGTGTGTGTGTGTGTGTGTGTGTGTGTGTGTGTAAATCACGGTGTTCCAAACCAATGTAAAGTCTGTAAAAATACACACACGCACACACACACACATATATATAAATATATATATATATATATATATATATATATATATATATATATATATATATATATATATATGGAAGTACACAGGTCCAACAAATAGGTACATGTGTTCTTTGCACGTCACAACACTTATCAAGAGTCTTCAATGCTCGTTTTTAGCAGAGCAAACCAAACATATTATACAGTATATCAGATACCTAATGTTGTGAGTACCATAACTATACTGTGCATACTACACAACCGTGAGAGCCTAAGTGATGAACCAATTTATGAGGTGCTTATATTTTAGTAGGTCGTTTTGCTTGTTAATGAACCATAAACTTTTCAACACCGGTTAAAGGGAGATTATTTAAACACCCTTATGCCTTTGGATAAATCTCAGCAAATCATTATACCAGAAGAAGAAGACGTAGTTACAATCTGTTTGGTAGCAAATGAGGTAACATGCACAAGTGTGTGATCAAGGCCGAGCATTAACATCATAGTTTTAATACTTGTTCCGTACATAGTTTAACAAGTACGTCAGGAAATCAAAGTGTCATTAACCGTTTGATGGAGAGTCTTAAGGTGTAAAATATCAAATAATAACACATGACACTAAGTTGATTATTTATATAATATACCAGCTTCTAGCCCATCATCTTCATGAATATTATGACACAACAAAGTATATAATATGCGTTACTATATCGTTATTTGTGTCAGTGTTGCTGACGATTCAACATGTTTTGTGAGAAACTTCTGTGGGTTCATCTTTTACCCTCATATGTCCAGTCTTTTCAATTAACTCGACACACTATGCAAGCAAAGATTCACAAAGGATTGGGAGTCGAACGGGCTTCCATTGCCCCACAAGTCGCCACTAGAGTGGTGATCCATTATTTAGCTAATTATATCATTACTAGCAACTAATGCATAGTCCACACATTCACTAATGAGAGCCCGAGTTACCACGAGTCTGCACTTTTAACTTATAATTAATGAACAGAAGGAGAGAGTGGGGGATGATTACAGAAATTAACACACATGAGCATTGATATACAATCTTACATAGTGGATATTATTGCAAGGCGGAAGATGAGGGTTTTTACGAGCAAGAGCTTAGGTTGAAAGAGGGCATTAATAAGCGTGCTGAGAGAGAGAGAGAGAGAGAGAGAGAGAGAGAGAGAGAGAGAGAGAGAGAGAGAGAGAGAGAGAGAGAGAGAGAGAGAGAGAGAGACAGAGAGAGAGAGAGAGAGAGAGAGAGAGAGAGAGAGAGAGAGAGAGAGAGAGAGAGAGAGAGAGAGAGAGAGAGAGAGAGAGAGAGAGAGAGAGATGGATTGAACTACTATTTTATTCTAGCACATTTTCTTGTTAATTGGATCACCCTTCTTGAGCAACACAGTCCGATGTAGTCGTGTAGGATGATTTAGCACTGATATTAAGGCCATTAATTAAGAGTAAGTAGGTAGGGAAACACAATTTGGGTTTTGTTGAATTATTGAAGCTAAAATACACAACATTTTGTACGTAAAGGAAATATGTATTACATTATTATTTGCAGACCAACATACAGTATATAAAGACTTAGCCTCATCCTACCAAAGCCGGAAGTGAATAGTATGATAAGGCATATTTAAAATGAACACGAAGTCAGTGGTGGCATTATCAGAAAGAAGGATAAATATGAGGATAGTTGTTATCATTGAAACTGCTTTTAGGAATAATTTAGTATGTGAATGTTTGTTTCTGCTTCAAGGTTACTAAAGGGTACATCACACAGTCAGGAGTGCGAGCTAGTGGGAGTCTAACAGGAGTCACTAGGAGTCGCTAGAATCACTAGGAGTCATCAATTTTCACCGCGAGCGAGTGGGAGTCTAACAGAAGTTGCTAGGAGTCGCTAGAGTCACTAGGAGTCATCGATTTTGACCGCGAATAGGCCCACGAGTCCGAATTGTCCCCTACTCCTAGTGACTCTAGCTCGCACTCCTGACTGTGTGATGTACCCTAATTATGTGTTTTCTTCTCCAACAGTCGGTCCATGATAGTGACACTGACAGTATTTGGAACAACATCTACACCATGTGTAAGTACCAAACTATGTATGTTTGTATGTATATACTCAGGTACATGCCCCAATGGTAGGGTTGGCCGACACGAGACAGAGCCCGAACAGAAACAATATTTAAAGTATATCTAAATTATAATTATGCTTAATGAAGATTGAAGAACTTTACTTTATCGCGAAAAATAATCGACATACAATGACATATTAGATACTTTATTTTGAACAGTATTTATGGATCTGTGAGTTCCCTCTACTCGCTCTTTCCTTTCTTTTGTGGTAGAGTAACTGTCCAATATTTCATAATTGTATGCTATCATATGTGTAACATATCTCTTTCCCCTATGTCATGTTTCCCCTTCATTTCCCCGCCATAATACCCTATCGTGTCCGGCACCTAAGAATTAATATCTCTATATCCACCAGGCAAAGACAAATATCTTACAGTTTTATAATATAGTTTTATCCTTCTAAAACGTATGGCAGCTTGTTATCCGGAAGAGTGGGTTTATATGGAGTATTATTGGCTGTGTATTCGGGTGATTAAATCCTGTTAAAGATGTAGAGAAAACTAACAAGGCTTAATTGGAAGAGGCTCACAAATGTCTGACCCATGATAAGGAAGTTAAGAATTGACATAGCATATTATTAAAATGCTCATGTCTTGAAATGTATGCTCGTTTCCCTTCTTGTATCATTTAATTATCTATGTTTGTTTGTTTGTGCGCTTTTCGATAATATTTATCCACATTTGGTAACTAAGTTTCCTCTTTACTTAAAGTTCTCCTTTCCCCAATCATTCACTTCTGTTTTGGCTTTCTCTTACCTTACTCCCCTATAAAAGCATCTTTGTTTTTCTTTAGCGTAATCTTCTACTCAAGTAAGCTTTGGAACTCTCTCCCTCAATCTGTGTTTCCCTCATCCTATGACTTAAACTACGTCCAGCTTTATGTGTCGAAACATTTTGACTGTAACGTACCTTGAATTTTGATCCGTCTGTGTTTAAACTACCGTGGGCTACATCCAGCCTTCTCAGCCAGCTTTACTCTCTCACTCTCTCTCTTTCTCTCACCAACAACCACAATATATTACTAACTTTGTACCATAAACGAGGTGCAGCGCCTTAGTCAGTTGGCCAGAGTTTGACCACCAGTTAATTTAGTAATAAGTTAAGAGAACACTTGGGTAGGTTGGGGTGAAATGCATGGAATTATGGAGGTCGGCCGAGAAAAATATATTGTTGTTGTAAATATGCTTCCAGTTACTTGATGAACCTATGTAACCATATAATATTATCTTCCTGTTTGGATATTTCAGTTGTCATTGTTTTATTTTCATACCGGGATAAAATATAGTAAGCGTATAATCAGGCCAGTTTTACCTTGTTGGTATGGTGGCGTCAGTGTACTGCGTCTTGGTTTTAAACCCTAAAACAAACTCAAATTGTAGTCATTGTTGTGATGTTTGGGAACTGATACCATTCATAATAGATAAGTGGTTGGGTTATGGCAGTATTTTTCAAAGCGTTTCTTTGTAGTACATACGCTTCGTAGTCACAGTCGTAGTGTAGATTACAACATCATTTGGACATGTTTTCATTCATTACGCTTTCTTTATTTGTATCGTACTGAACAGTATTGAATCTTCAATACAGATGATGTACTTCCTAGGTGATAGATAAGTTGCACCCAATACATTGTCGGTATCACCTAATTGGAAATATATATAATACAGTACCGGTAACACCCATAATTGATTACCGGTATATGAAGGTTATGAACTGTTGCATGCCGCTGATAGTGAATTATAACTGGGCTTCAATAAAACATAACCCAACTCCACATATCAACAAGGTTTACATTATTAACTGTGTTTGTCAGGTTGTACTTTTCTGTAATTACCAAGAATGGATATGTACAGTAATTATGCTATAACTATTAATTAATTATATAATCTGTCTCGAGTCGGCCACCCCCAGCCGTGGGTATGTGTCTGAGTACATACATACATACATACATAGGCCTACATACATACAGCACATTACCGTTGAGTGAGCTGCGGTAGTCGAGTGGAGAGCACGCTCACGTGTGAATCTGCTTGACCTGAGTTCAATCCCAGCCAAAGCCGATATTTAGTGGGTGTGGTAGTACGTCCTAGCGTGTTTCACATGCTTGTTCCGAGTCGGGGGACACATCGACGACGTATATAGACATAACACAGCCACTCCAACAGCTTCCTCTCTCTCCAACACCCCTTCTCCCCTCTCTACTTTCTTCAGAAAATAGGAACATAGAACATAGTTACGAGGTGCCGTTGTACAGGCTTATCCCTCAATACCTTCATCTGACCTGAGTATTTAAACGGCCAAGTTGGATTTTATAAGCTACAATTATAAAGTCTCACACTCTATGAATAACTACATACTAATATCTTCTACTCGGGTAAGAGACACCATACTTTATCCCAGCTGCTGATAGAGTTGCCTCAGAATGAATTTATATTCATAGCAATAGCTTATGGAGATTGCGCATCCCGCATCCCCGAAAAACTATTCCTCGGCTCTATTAACAGGTCTTTGCTTACGTTTTATATATATATATATATATATATATATATATATATATATATATTTAATGTGTCTACTCACCGATTATCTGCAGTCTCTCTCTCTTCGCTGCAATATTGCATAACTATCGCTATTCTATCGCTATTACAATAATCAGTGTTCCTCAGAGGTCTCTCAGTGTATACCACCTCCTACGTAGTACCCGTCTTGCAACACAACCCCACCCCTGCTCTGTGTAACTCTACAGCCCAAGAGTGAAACGATGTTCAGTGACAGAGAAGGTTGTGTTAATCTGAGCTCCTGCCCGGACCACTTACCAGTGACCTTTAGTGACCATTACACCTACCTGTGTTTGGGGGCAGTGCACTCGTGTTATATAAAAGTGTTATAGCTCAGTTTTTAGCTGTTAGTTTACTTGTTTTTGTTTTTCTGTACTTAGTTTCTTGTTCCTCGCTAAGCTTATTGGGATCATGGCAGGTATGGAGTGCGAGTCTCTAACTGATCTGCATCATCTTATTCTCCAGGTAAGAGAGGAGATGGTTGTGGTGAAGGAAGAGGTCTTGGCTCTAAGGGAGGTTAATGTTAAACTTCAGAGGGAAGTGGATTTGATTAAAGACGAAAATCTAGCTTTCAAGCTTAGCCAAGAGGAAATAAAGTCAAGTAAGGGGAAAAGGGAGGAAGTTGATGAAAAATTGTATTCATGGCAGGTTGTTAAAAATACGGGTGGGAAAGTCACACTCAAGAAGCAGGATAGTAGAATAGGTATGAGTGTGACAAATACATTCTCTCCTTTGCGAGACGAATGTGAGGGAAAAGATAGTCAGGATAAGGGAGGGATAACCGAAGTGCCTGCCGCCGACTCAGCTCCAACCTCTGACGCTGTGCTACCTACCACCACCACTACCCCCACCACCACCACCACCAAGGGACCTTCTGCCACCACCGGGGGTTCTCCAACTGCAGCTGCTGGATCCTCCCGAGGGAAAGGTAAGTCTGTGTCCCGAGAAGGTAAGTCTGTGTCGATTGTGGGCGACTCCATGGTAAGACATTTAGTTAGGGCTACCCGCACTAAACTTAGGAAGGTTGTGTGTCTGCCTGGCCATGGAGTTGGGAGGGTTTTAGAGAAGATGGACCACATCTTGGAAGATAGTGGAGATAACCCCATTATCTGTCTCAGTGCCGGGAGTAACGATGTTGGTAAGGGTAGAAGTGAGGAACTGCTGCAGCAGTATCGGGATGTGTTAGATAAAGTTAGGATGAAGGGAGGGATCCCTGTAGTACATTGTATCCTACCCAGAAGAGGAGTTCCCAAGGAATGGACATCCAGGGCGATTGGTGTCAATTGCCGTTTGGAGAAATATTGCAAAGAAAAAGCAATACCATTCATTGATAACTGGGATAGTTTCTATGGGAGAGATGGGATGTACGCAAGGGATGGGGTTCATCTTTCACGGTTAGGGGTTTCTACATTAGCTAGTTCTTTAGATAGGGTGGTTGTGGGGTTTTGAACAGAAATATTGAGAGTGTAAATGAGAGGTTAATTGGAACAATTTTAGCGTCAGGCGAAAGCGATAAGGATATTCAGTCTCATGCTAAAAATGATGACTATAATGCAAATAATAGTAGTGATGGTGCAACAGAAGATGGAAATGTCGCTAAAAACAAAGGTAAATTAGGTATAAAGAAAAGAAGTAAATTGAGAGTATATTACACAAACTGTAGGAGTCTATGTAACAAAATGAACGAACTTAGAGCCCTTGTTAGCAAAGAAAATATAGACATAATAGCGCTAACTGAAACGTGGATTAATACAGAAACCAGGCATTTTTTAGCAGAATTTGATATACCAGGATATAGTTTGTTTAAATATGACCGAACAAGTAAGAGGGGTGGCGGTATAGCAGTGTTTGTCAGGAGTACATTAAAAAGCTGTATTAAATCAGGTATTAGACTAAATAACGATAATGAAAGTGTTTGGGTAGAGGTTAACGAAGGTAGTGAGACCATAGTTATTGGAGTTATGTATAGACCGCCAAATATGAGTAGAAATGACGGAACGTCATTATGGGAGGAAATTAAAATGGCATCAAGGTTTAGCAATGTGTGCATTATGGGGGATTTTAATTTTCCGAATATAGATTGGCAGCATCAAATAGGAGACTCTGATTCTGAGGAGTTTATAGAGGTAGTACAAGATAGTTTTTTATTTCAATTCATAGATACGCCGACTAGAGGTAATAATATTCTCGATTTAGTTTTCAGTAACAATGAACATATGGTAAATAATGTAGAGATAGGGGACCACCTAGGAAATAGTGACCACAATTCTGTGTATTTTAATATACAATGGAAAGGTAATACCAGAGAGAATACAACATTAATACCTGACTTTAGAAAAGCCAATTATGGTGGGTTAAGAAGAGCCCTATTAGCGGACCCTATGGTCAAAAAATTAAGTCGATCCAGGTGTCCAAATGAGTGTACCCCTTCTCAGGCACCTGTCATCTTAAGTCAGGAAGAGACGTCAACCTTGGTAGATACATACGATAATTTTATCAAGTCAGTATTCAATGCACAAAATAAATACATCCCCAAAAGAAAATTTAGATCAACACAGAACCAACCCAAATGGATGAATAATAGACTATTAGATCTTCTAGGACAAAAGAGAGGAATATAGAAAAATTAGAAAAGGCGAAATTCACCTACTTGCTTACTATCAGAATCTATCAAGACAGGTAAAAAAGGATATTAGGAAAGAAAAAAGAAATTATGAAATTAAGGTTGCCAATGACTCAAAAAATAATCCTAAAGCTTTTTACCAACTATATAAATCCAAGGTTAGAGATGTAATTGGTCCCCTTAAAACTTCGATAGGAGAAATGACAGAAAATGATTTAGAAATGTGCAGTACATTAAATGGTCAATTTCTTTCCGTTTTCACTAATGAAAATTTGGCACAGTTTCCAGAAGTCCGTAAGGTATATAGCGATAGTATAGAAAATAGGTTAAGTACGGTTACTATAAGTAGAAATGATGTGCTTAAGGAAATTGACAGACTGAAACCTCATAAATCGCCTGGTCCTGATGAGGTATATGCTAGAGTATTAAAAGAATGTAGGGATGAGTTAAGTTACCCATTAACATTTTTATTTAACAAGTCATTGGAGACAGGTATAGTTCCAGAAGCTTGGAAGCTTGCAAACGTAGTTCCGATCTTCAAAAAAGGTGACAAATCAATAGCATCCAATTACCGTCCCATTAGTCTTACATCAATCATAGGAAAGCTACTAGAGTCAATTATTGCTAGTAAAATTAGAAACCACTTAGATACATTTAATTTAATAAATTCTTCTCAGCATGGATTCACTCAGGGACGTTCTTGCCTTACTAATTTGCTTAGTTTTTTCTCAGAGGTATATGAAGCAGTAGATAATGACAAGTCATATGATATAATATATTTAGATTTCAGTAAAGCTTTCGACAGAGTCCCCCACGAGAGATTGATGAGAAAGGTTGAGGCGCATGGAATAGGTGGGGCGTTGTTGGGATGGATTAGGTCATGGCTAATTGGTAGGAAGCAGAGAGTCAGCATAAATGGTACGAAGTCAGAATGGGGAGCAGTCAAAAGTGGTGTCCCCCAGGGATCTGTATTAGGTCCTCTGTTGTTTGTTATATACATAAATGACCTTGATTTAGGTATAACTAGTAGGATAAGTAAATTTGCAGACGATACCAAGATGGGGAGAACAATTGATTCAGATAGAGATATAGAGTGCCTCCAAAGGGATCTAGATACCTTACACGAATGGTCAGTAAATTGGCAGATGAAGTTTAACATTGACAAATGCAAGGTATTAAAGATAGGGAAGATGCATACAAATGTTAAATATAAACTAGCTAATGTGGAATTAGAAAACTCGAATTGTGAGAAAGATCTAGGTGTGTTTGTTAGCAATGATTTGAAGCCTAGACAACAGTGTATAAGCGTTCGAAACAAGGCAAACAGGATTCTCGGGTTCATCTCAAGGAGTGTGAGTAACAGAACTGCTGATGTTATCTTAAAACTTTACTTGTCATTAGTGAGACCCCATATGGATTATGCTGTTCAATTTTGGTGTCCTTATTACAGAATGGACATAGATTCATTGGAGAGAGTACAAACTAGAATGACAAAAATGATCCATAATATTAGAAATCTTCCGTATAAAGAAAGGTTGAAGAAATTAGGCTTACATTCGTTAGAGAGACGCAGAGTTAGAGGGGATATGATAGAGGTGTTCAAGTGGGTTAGTGGGATTAACAAAGGGGACATGACAAATGTACTAAAGCTCAGTGATAGCGAAAGAACTCGTACCAATGGTTTCAAATTAGATAAATTTCGTTTCAGAAAAGATATAGGCAAATATTGGTTTGGTAACAGAGTTGTAGATGGGTGGAATGGACTACCAAGTGCTATAGTGGGATTAAAAACGATAGGGAGCTTTAAGATAAAATTGGATAAGCATATGGACGAGAAGGGTTGGGTGTGAAGGGGGATCAGCAGGGTTGGGCCAATCAGCGCTCTGCAGACCCCCGTAATCCTGCGTTAATCTCTAACCGTTTTGGTAAGATGATCCTCAGGGTATTAGAGTGTTGAGCCTATAATTGGGCTTTGTAATTGGGGTTGTGTGGGACAGGGATCTGCCTTGCTTAGGCCAATCGGCTTTCTGCAGACTCCCATTTTCTTATGTTCTTATGTTCTTATGCTCTCAACCTGTCTTATATTTATCAGCTGAGCTCTGGAACTCTCTCCCTGAATCCTGAATATATATATATTTAATGTGTCTACTCACCGATTATCTGCAGTCTCTCTCTCTTCGCTGCAATATTGCATAACTATCGGTATTCTATCGCTATTACAATAATCAGTGTTCCTCAGAGGTCTCTCAGTGTATACCACCTCCTACGTAGTACCCGTCTTGCAACACAACCCCACCCCTGCTCTGTGTAACTCTACAGCCCAAGAGTGAAACGATGCTCTCAACCTGTCTTATATTTAACAGCTGAGCTCTGGAACTCTCTCCCTGAATCCATCTTTCCCTCATCCTATGACTTAAATTGATTCAAACTCCGTGTGTCCAGACATTTTGGCTTGAATATTCCTTGATGTCACTCTTTCAACTCTGGGGAGGCACTCGTCACAGACAGTTTTGCCTCCTGTCTCCCTCATCCACATAGAAAAACATAAATACATGAATAAATAAAAATTAGAATAAATAAATATATATATATATATATATATATATATATATATATATATATATATATATATATATATATATTTTGAGAATATATCACAAATACACGTGAGCCACTAAATGTTTCTAGTCTCTCAGTGGGGATCGAACCATCGACCATCAGAACGATAGCCGACGCTTTAATCAATTACACCACGGCAGTCTAGACTGCCGTGGCTGCCGTGGTGTAATTGATTAAAGCGTCGGCTATCGTTCTGATGGTCGATGGTTCGATTCCCACTGAGAGACTAGAAACATATTTATATATATATACTGTATATAATATATATATGTTAGTAAAGCCAGGTAATAAATTTTCTTTAATACATACGAGGTTGAAAGAAATGGCAATTTCTGCGTTGGAAATTTTATTATTCAAAGTTTCCAGGTCTCTGATGAGTTTTCGCTGGGTGGCAGGAAGTAGATGAATGAGATGAGCACAATTCATGGTGGTACAGGGTTACATAAATGTACATGATGATACAGGATATACGACGCGTTTCACTGGACAACCAGCATTATCAAGTAAGGGTAGAATGATATAAACGGATTACGGATTACGGTTAAGCCAGGGGGCTTCAAGTTCAGAAGGAAGGTTATTAGTACAAGAGAAAGTTTGGAAAGATGAAGAGAATAAGAGGTGAAAGGTTGTGGGCTGAACCACATTGCTATTATCTATTGGGTTTGTTTAAGATATTGTGTTCATATCTCCCTGTTGACAGCATATATTTGTGTGTTACTAGATGATTCATTATGGGCCAGGACTTCAGGACCGCCGTCTGCTGTTAGGTGCTAAGTCCATATATTCCATGACATAAGACAATGCATATAAAAAGACAGGTTTCATTAGGACCAGATCATACTCACTCATTCATCACCATTATCAAAACTTCCTTCTTTTCTTTTCCTTTCTCCCCCTCCTCCTTTTCTTTCTTTATTTATTAATTTTTTTATTAATTTATTTTTTTGTTTTTTATTTTTGTTTTCTGTTTCCCCTTTTACAAGGAGTTAGTGTTCAAATGCTCAAATGCTCGCAGGCCCATGTGGGCCACGGACCTGGGGCCCACCCAGTGAGCCCCAGGTCCGAGGTCCACAGAGCTAGTGGCCAATGTATGTAAGTTTAGAGTAATCCTAAAATCTTGAATGGACCTGAGGGAAATATCGGGCCGCGGACCTGGGGAGGCCCGCAGTCCGCACCACCCCCGACTAAATTCAAGAGCTTGTCAAGAGTGTATCAGTTGACAAAGGTTTGTAAAATTGTCTTAAAAATAAAATCTGAGTGCAAGTGTCGTTAAAAACGTAAGGTATGATACAAATAGTGTAACACTGTTAAGATAAATAAAAGGTGAGTGCAAGTGTCTTTATAATGATTAAGTATAACATTAAACTAATTTGGGTTAAATAAAGTAGTACATAAAATAGTTATAATAGAACAATTACATTCCCCCGAACAGATATAAATTCTTCAGGTGTATAAGGGTTCTGGTGTATCTACCTCGAGTACATATCTGGAGGTAGGGAACCAGTTGTGTGTTCTTTCTCTTGGCTCCTGCAACTCTGCCAAGTCCAAATCCCGAATAGAGTCTATTTTATTCCATAATTTCTTTGCTCGTTGATGGAGTTTCACATTCATTGCTGTCATGTTAGCCTCCTGATGAAGCTGCTCTGTGTTTCTGGAGTATGGATATGTTTCATTAAATGCCCATCTCAAGGCTCTGTTTTGTATTCTTTGGAGTTTTAAAGTTTGGGTCTTGCTTAGCGTGACAAGAGGAATTATTGGATATTCCAGAATTGGAATTATGTAGGCTTTTATTAAGTGGATCTTAATTTTTTCCGGTAGTGGACTAAATCTATGTAGTTCATTCAGTGCCCTTTTGCCCTTTGATATGAAATCAGTTACATGACTACAATATCCTGTGTTGGTGATTTGTAGACCTAACATTCTACCTCTGGTGTTGAAGTCAATTAGATCACCGTCTGCTATGACATCCTCGTGTCTCCTACTTGCTAAGGGGATAAGAGTGAACTTTGTCTGATTTGTTCTTATTTTCCACTGTCTTTCAAATTTATTTACTTTTTCTATTTCGTTACCAACCAAGTTAGCCATCATAAGTCTCGTTCTACCCCTGTATGTAACTATTTGCGTTATGTCGTCCGCGTATGCTATGTGGTGGCAATCAATAGCTGGTTGAGATAAGTCCATATTGTAGATTGTATATAGAATTGGAGAGAGAATTCCACCCTGCGGCACGCCGCTTTCTATGTTTATTGCCTGTCCAAGTATACTATTTATGCGGATTTTTACTGATCTGTCTACAAGATAGTCACACAGGATTTTTTCGATGTTTTGTGGTAGTCCTAGGTGCAGTAGTTTGTATTTAAGGCCCTCGTGCCAGACTTTGTCGAATGCCTTCGACACATCTCTTAAAACAAGGCAGCACTGGTTTCGTCTGGACATGGATGCAGCGATCGTCTCGCAAGTAATTGCCAATGCAGTGTCTGTACCTCTGCCGTCTCTGAAGCCATGTTGTGATGGTGGTAATAGATTATGTTGATTAAAATGAAATTTAATTCTCCTGTTTATGACTCTTTCTAACAATTTGCCAGGTACTTCTAGGAGTGTTATTGGTCTGTAATTCCCTGGATATAGTGGTGATTTATTCCCCTTGGGAATCAGATGTAGAATCCCAGATTTAAATCGATCGGGGAAATACCCGAGAGACAGAGTGTCATTAAAAATCTCAAGAAGGTATATTAGTGCATTTTCAGGAAGTTTAGTCAGGATTTCTTTATTTATTCCACTGGGGCCTGGTGCATTATTTTTTGTTACTTTTATCATCCACTTCAGTTCAACCATTAATACTTTCCTTCTCACCACATCATTCTCATCAAATCTGTTGGGGTCAATATCCATATACGGAGTTGTCATGGGCAAGTTCCGTCGGAGAAACGTGTGGACTCTATCTTCATTTGTATCGTCAAAATCAGCATTCTCTTCGTCGGATATTCTGAATGTTTCCTCCCATATCCTTCTAAATACTTCCTCCTTTCTCCCATTCTCATATATTTTTTGATTGTTTTCATCCAAGATATATGGTGAAGGTGAATTGGCTGTTCCCTTAAGTTTCTTGATCTCATTCCAGAACGTTTTGGGATTCTTGTGATTGTTTACAAGAAACGTTATTTCGTTTTCCCAGTTTTTCCACTTGGCTTGCTCTGCTCTCCTCCACTAGTTGCTGCCTCAGTCTCTGGTATGCATGGTAGCTCTGTATATTCCAACCATGTCTCTGACTGTTATCAAAAAGTATACCAAATGCTCGCTGGATTTATTTTATTTTGTCTGTTATCAGAGTTTTGTTTAAAGTTCTTGTGTTCTTTGTGGGGATTGCCTCCTTCATACCCTTAGATACCGCACTGTACCAACTTTCCAGTTTTTTGTCAACTATCTCCATGCCTTCATAGTTATCCCAGTTCTCTTCCCCTGGGATATTGTTCTCCACTACCTCACTGAATTTTTCCCAGTCTGACCTGCTATATATAAGTTGGCTAGAAGTGGGTTCTGTAATAGCTGAGCCTGTGATAGTCATTACAATTGGTAGGTGGTCAGAAGATGTTAAGGGGCCAGGCTCTATTTTGATATTGTGATATGTTCTGTTATTGCTAATAATAATATCTGGGGATGTGTTTGCATTTCGGGAAAGATAAGTTGGGAAATTTGGTCCAAGATGAGTAAGTTTGTTATTATCATGGAAACGAGCCAGTCCCTTTCCAACTTCATTATCTCTTCCATGGCCCAGGAATCTATGTTTAGCATTCAGGTCGCCTAAAATGTACATGGGTTCATGATTGTATAATCATTTGTGGAAATCTGGGAATGGTAAGTATGGTCTTCGTGGTGGTAAGTAAGTTGTTGCAACATTTATAGGTCCCAGGTTGGTTTGGACCTTGATGCTGATGATATCTGATAAGAAGTCGTCGTCTAATATATGTTTAATAGATTTTCTTACCAGAATTGCCGAGCCATCGTACATTTCATTGTTTGAGTTAATATTATAAGTTGTATATCCTGTAATTGATATGCTCAAGTTCTCACTAATACCGTGGCTGTTCAAAATTAATATATCGGGGTTCATGGATCTGTATATGTTAGTTAATTCCAATTTCCGTGTTTCCCAGTGTAGAACATTGTGCTGTATTATAATGATATTCTCCATATTTATTCAAGGGTTCTGTTAACACG
Organism: Paralithodes platypus; assembly: GCA_032716605.1. NCBI lineage: Eukaryota > Metazoa > Arthropoda > Malacostraca > Decapoda > Lithodidae > Paralithodes > Paralithodes platypus. The sequence continues at coordinate 14,048,785 of CM064533.1, read as the reverse complement.
AGGGTCCCTACTAGTTGACTGTGGCGTCCTGGACTCGGTCACGAACCCTGACACGATATCCCTGAACTCCTCATCTGACACCTTCTTATAGCAATTATGTACATCTATTTGACCATTACAAATTTTGTTGCAGACTTCTTGTATTTCAAAAATTAGGGTTGGTGTATGTCCACTTATATTTGTTCCTCTCTATCCCATCCCTCAGCACATCTCTGCTGACACCTCCCCTCGGGTATCCTATTGATGACATGGTGAATATTTGTAATCAAAGTTCTGTGCCTTTTGTTTTTTTGACTTTGGTCAGCTGTTCTTGGGTTGCCTCCATTGGTTCCTCATTGTCGCTGGTGCTCCTGACACTTCTACTCCCAGACTTTGATCTCCGTCTCTTCTTCGGTGGGTTGGATGCTGTAGCTATGGCAGCAGCTTCTGTGACGTCCTCAGTCACAGTCTCTTTTGTTATCAGGTTTGTAAGGTTTGGCTCAAAAGCATCAGTTAGAGTTTTCAGAATTCTTTCTGAGGGTGGGTCGTTAGGTACCACGATGCTAGGCAGGCTATTCTCCTTTAATAAGTTGTTCAGGGCATTATTGTATGTTCCAGGATCAGCCAAGTTAAACAAGTGAGCGTTCAAAATGCAATTCATCGTGCGGGCAATCAGTCCGCGTTCGGCGCCAAGATTTATGTTAGAGGCATTGGTTGCTTTAGCTTTGTCACTGTAGGTTGTATTATTCCTTTCTTGTTTCTTTTGTTCTGTCTCCTTCCTTTTATTCTGAACCACATCCTTTCTCAGCTTGCACTTCATGGCCATTGCACGATGGTCTCCACCACAGTTAATGCATTTCTTAACTTCACTTGTGCAATCTTTCCATGTGTGACCTTCTCTACTACACTCTGAGCAAATCTTAAAGTCTCTGCTTTTTGGGCAGTTGCTTGTTGTGTGATTTTCGATTTTGTAACATCGAGTGCAGGTTATTATGGGTGTGAATGTCTCTTGTTTCATCTGAGTTGTAGGGATGCTGACGTTGAAAAGTACCATTCCAGTATCCATGGCTTTGTTTGCTGTTTGGGTTTGTTTAAATGTTACCTTTAGTGTGTTACTGTTGGTAAACTTGTAAACGTCTTCAATTTTATCCTTAGCCCCATACATTCTTATCCTGTATCTCTTTGATTATGGTTTGCTCATTATGGTCAAATATGTAGTCATCGACTTTGAAGAGCAGGACAGTCTTCTTGGCTTTGATTTCTGGAGGCATTAGCGTGTTGAACTCCAGCTCAGTTAGATCAGATTGAGTCTGATGTTGGAAAAGGTGGTCTGCATCGTGGTCGTCTTTTGTGAGGACCACAAAGCCATCCAGAAGTTCGATTACTCGGGTCACATAAATGCTATGTTTCCCCAGAGTCTTTAGGAGGTCATTCTTACTACCCCTCAGCTTGGGTCGAGGGTGTTTTATTTTAACTCTGGCCATGATTAATCATGCCAATACAGTTATGATGGAGTTGACACAGGGAAGTGTTGTTCTGGGGCTATGATTAAAAGACTATAATTAAAGCAAACAGTAAGTTAAAAGGTTGGCACAGAAAATAAATAAGCAGAATGGTAAATCATTAAAAGTATGAATTATTGAAAAAGAACACAATATCCCATGAGTTAAAACTTCTTAACAAATAAGAAGCCTTAAGGCAAGGATAAGGGAATAAGAATTTTACGTTAATGTAGTCAAATTGCCAAATGCAAGACAAGGAAACTGGGGAACGGAAAACAAAGGATAGTTAAGTTAAAGTTAATTACAAAATTAAAATTAAATTAAAAAAAAAAACACTGAGGTTGAACTATGAAAAGAAATTAAAAAATTAGTAAAAAAGGGACAATGAAGTTAAAAGGAGTGCAAGAAAAGTTCCTGCCAGATCAAGTAAAAAACGTTCCAGCCAATCAGGAGTGTGCTGGCCTGCCAGAGTACTCTTCGTGATCCTGGGAACACGGGCAAGCTATTACAACGCAAGAACCATGGAATTAAAAAAGCTCCAAACCCCGCTGTCGTGACAAACCAGAATGTAGTTGATAAAATTAAATTGAAATTTTGAAAATAAACGCAATATCCAAGGAGTTAAAACTTCTTAACAAAATAAGAAGCCTTAAGGCAAGGATAAGGGAATAAGGAAAATTACGTTAATATGAAGTCAAACTACAAAAATGCAGGACAAAAAACAAGCTGAAGTTAAGAATGCAAGAAAAGTTACGTTAAATTTAAATACAAAACTAAATTGAAATGTTTAAAAAACAAAATAAAATAATGGTGCAAAGTTAAAAGCTCTCAGGCCACCCACCGCCTAATCCCTGCACTGATTTCAGCAAAGGTTAAACCTAATCCTAAGTGCCCTTAGTGTCACCCTACGGATGACACCTGTTAGCTAAACCTGCCTAGCGCCTTGGGCTGCCAGCACCCCTTAACCCTTAAAAAGCGGCCCACCACTTAAGTCGAGTTAAATAAAGCTGGACTATGTGGCGGCGCTCGACATAACTCGAGTGGCAATTTCAGCACGTAATGTGGCTGAGAGAGAGAGACAAGTGGTGGCAGGAGACTAGCGAGCGTATGACTGCTCCAGACCACCGCGGCGAACCTACTGACACAAATCTCAGCTCCCTCCTCCCTCTCTCACTCGCTACATACTCAATTATGTACCGAAAGTACCGAATTACCTGCTTTTTGCACTCGCGTTGCACGGTTATTGCAAGAAAACTATCCATCATACAAGGATCGTTATGGTGTCATTCGAAAGCTCTGTTTATGCCCTTTCAGGGATAGGTACTTGTTTTACGTTCTGGGTCTTATTTAGGCATGAAAATGATCACGTAAACAGCCCTATTTTGGCTAAAAACACCCCGCTGGGCGGTACACATAAATAAACCGCATAGGCCGCTCGTAAGGTGTTAACCACCAGCCTCTAAAGGCTGTCGAATGGTGTTTGGGTACCAGTGCCACTGGAGCGTCTAACCCCTAACAATACCCTGCTGCCAACTTTTCCTCCCTCAGCTCCTAATGAGCCCCCCTCATGGAACCACCCTGCGGTGGCCCTTCAGGGTTCGATTCGGTACTAAAGAAGGCAGCGTCTACTGGGTGGGACGGGCAAGTAATACAAAAAAAAAAAGAAGGGTGCTGAAACCAGTCCAGGTAAAAAACGGCAGAGACCAAAAAGCAGACTCAAAAGTAAAATTTCCTGAGTCCAGCTAAAAATTACTAAAATGAAGAAAAATCTTCAGGAGTAAAAAAAACAGAGTCCAGAAATGGCCAAAACTCCGTCAGGTAAAAACACTTGGTGGCGAATGGACCTTCAGGCAGAGGGCTAGGGGAACGACTGTCCAGGACAAGCATATATATATATATATATATATATTATGGAGTGTAGTCCCTTCGTTTATATTATTTTGTTTTGTCCATGTGTTAATCTGTAAGAACATGTCATCTAGCTTATCAACTGTTTCAATAAATTATTGGTTTAAACGTAATCACAATAGTGTCTTCATATTTAAGAAAGTGTTCTAAATGTATTATAATATATATATAGTTTGTAGCTAAATAATGCCTGATTACACTGTTTACTATTATTATAACAAACTATAGTCTGTTCACTTAGGTCAGACATCTGGGGCCCGAGGTAAATAGCTAAACCAATATGTCTTCACAATTTTACTGAATAATCGGTATATACGAAAATCGTATACTGTATTAGCATTTACTTCCAATTACGACTACTTTATGTAGGCAAGGGCCTACTTAAATGTTATGGTCATTATTAGCCTAGTTTAGATTAGGAATCTCGAGGCATGAACAGGATAAAACCCTATTACAATAATATTTATCTTGTAAATCTCGTTCTTTTCTCCCGAAGCTCAATACAAAAGAAGCTTACTATCATATCTAAATGTGTTATCATCTGTGAATATAGTGTATTGTGTTAACATATGTAACCCACATTATATTACTTAGTATACATGCCAAGTATCAGCTCTCTATCTTGAACACTGAGAGTTGGGGGCTCCCCTACCCACCCCCCCACCCTTCCGGGCTAAATACCTATGCTGGCACCACCTCAGTATGCATGTCAAGTATAGACTCTCCATCTTGAAAACTGAGGGAGAGGAGGGGAGGGGCAATCACTCAAAAACTTTCGTAACAGGGCCATGGCACGCCTATCTTCTGATCTATTAAAATATTTCTGATTGGGGTACTGAAATCTTGATACTTTCAACCCCTCCACCAATACCTCACTTCTCGAAGGAGTAGAGTCAAAAGTATTTCGCCTAATCAACTCCCTCTCTTAACCCATTCATAGCGGGGCCCGTCTTAAGTCGGGCTCCAACTTGCAGCAAGTTAGGAGCATTATTATGGCTTTTAAAGGGTTAAAATCGAGTGCAAAGGGCCGGGAGCGCAGCAGGCCACACGTCCGACACCCAGGGCTTACCGCCGCCCACTGACTCATGCTCCCTCTGTTCTTGAGAGGCCGGCAGTGTTGCCAGTAGTGAGCGTAGTGGGAAAAAATATGCCGCTATACGCTAAACTCCCATGTTAGTAGTACCACTGCGTGAGAACGACGAGTGCTACGTAGCTCGTTCTGGTCTCATTTTGAAGTTTTTAGCGCCTAGTTTTTTGCTGAATACATTTCTTTTCATGCAGATACTTGATTGATCATTCAGGAGGGCCTGAATATGCCCAAAATAGCCCCAAACCCCCCACTCGACAAGGGTTAATACCGAATTCACCTTGCAACATACAATTGGGGGTAGACTTATTCAATTTCAACAATCTTTTATAAAACATATTTCTAGTAATTGGGGTTCCATCCCCCTCCCCCCGGGGGGGAGAGGACAACAAAAATGATGTCCTTAAAACACAGTATGCATGCCAAGTATGGGCTCTCTATCTTGAAAACTATTCCCCCCCCCTCCCCTTAATCCCTATTCTGGCACCTCCTTAGTATGCATGCCAAGTATGGGCTCTCGATCTTGAAAACTGAGGGAGTAGTTCGTGAACAAACAGAAAGTGTTCTATATATAGTAGATGGGTGGATGACAAACACATTAGGTAAATGCCATGTTGGCTGAACGTTCATAAAGTATATATATTGGGAGTTACTCAGTTTATAACCTTTACATTAGTTACTCCTAAAATTAATATCTTCCATTTAAAGTTCCAGTTTGATCACTCATTTCTTTCTTTGCCCATTGTTTCCTAAAATACCGAATGCTAATGAACTCCTCTGGAATATTGACGCTTTTGAAAAATATAAGACAAGGTCAATAATAATAATTATTAATTACCTCTTATAACAGAGGTGTGATAATACCTCTTCCTCTCTGTCTGATCTATCCTTAATATTATCTTATTCACTCATTTATTCCCATATACTGTATGTGCTTTACGTATTTGATCTATCTACTTATTACATTGCATGTCATCACTAATATGTTCCAAAATACATTTCGCAAAGTATCTGAGACACGTCAGAGAAAATCAATAGTAATATTAGCTATTATTTACCGTTTTCAGGAAAGGTGACCTAATATAATGCGCTTACTATGAATTATTAATTTTGTTCAATAACGAAAAACAGTAACTTAGCATAACTTTCCAGGAAGGTCTGTTAAGACTCAGCAGGAAGGAAGAAGCAGCTGCTGTATTTTATGGCTTCACTTTATCTTACAACCTCACAAAATTTAGTCTTATATTATAGACATACATACATGCATTTAATATGAAACATAATACATTATACACAATATGTATAAAATAAGCTGCAGAAACGTCAGACTGAATGTATATACTGGCATACGTCATATATATATTAATTTAGTAAAATTAAACTAGTACTAAACATACACATCTGAAAAGGTTTGTATTAACTTGATAGTACTACCCACATGTTAATACAATTTACCACTATAAGTGATCACGTGACCCTTGGTGGAGGAGGACTTGTAGTACTCGCAGGGTTAACCTGGATAATTAAGCCAGCTAATTATAGTTTGATGACGTGAATGTTGTCAGATTCCAATTAGCATAACTACCTTTAATGATTTTCCTTTCAAGCTAATTAAGAGCAGTTCTCTCCTCGAAGAAGAATTTTAGCAGACAACACGTTGATTTCTGTTTACACATTCCAGGGATTTTCCAGAGTTAATATTCCTGAATTTCCAGTCGAGCTTAAAACATGAACACCAATTAGTATATTAAACATATTACCCGGAAAGGATTGGCTATTATTATTTTGTTTTAATTAGTACTTGATTATTAGCTTAATCCAATCAAGTCACTAGTTTAAGCAGAACGTAAGGATGTGTCTAGGTAGAGCTTCAGTGTATAACTAGTCTTGAGCCGTTCACCAAGCCACCAGTCTTCCTCCTTCCCAATAGTCCTCAATAATGGTGAGGCCCAAACTGTGAACTACTGTCATGTTCTTATCACTGTACTGTGACCCATCAATGACTTCAGGCAATGAATATCAAACCTTCATGTTTTTGTGTGTGACTTGTATTTTGTTATTTAATATTTAGTTGGGAATATATACAACACTTGAAAGGCATCTGGAATAGAAAGTGCAACAGGATGTCCCTCATGCCCAAGGTAGTATTGCCCTCCCGATAAATAAGTGTGAAGTTGCAGGTCTCTCTGGGCAGCTCGGGTTAACAACAATAATCCAGTAGGACACAGATGTAAAGCAGGACTCTCACGTCTGGTTAACAATGTCTGGCTATGTAGTCTAGGACTCCATCCAATGAATGTTGGTTCAACTGGCTAGATAGTTTATGGTGTCGATGTACTAATTCTGCTCAGTCCTTGTTGCAGTGTGTTAGTGTGCTTGTGCGTCAGTGTATGAACTTGTGCCAGTGTATCTAATTGTAAAGTAGCTTCCTTGTATCTCTCTCCGTATTGTTCTTCCAATATATCCACACCTTCCACCATAATCTTAGTCGTTACTCTGGCCGTTCTACTAACATCATAAACAGCCTCATCAGTCACAACTCCCCGGTCCTATAATGACAGTTGGCCTAGTTCCGGTCAACAACAAAACAGGTGTTTTGGAAGGTGTGCCTTGTTTGATTGTCAAGTTATATAATGGATCGCCAGGAAGTATTGTGACAAGAACCCTGAAAAAGTGTTATTTAGTGGAAGCTCTTCTGCTATAGTTAGTAAGTGTGGTAGATCAAATGTTAGATGAATTTATCATATGATTTTTATATTTGTTCTGTTAATGCGTACTAATAATAATCCAGTTAATTTGAAAGTTCCTATTAAATATGAAGTTGAGCTTCATGATATTTGAAAGGAGGAATTTTAGCCTGGTCAAGGTTGAGATATATTACACACATGAAGGTCACAATGTTTGTTGTTTAGTAGATCAACAAGTATATGATATTACCAATTTCGGCATGCTGTAGCATTTATACACCTCTTATTATATACCATTGTAAGTATACTATTTTGCTCATTTATGATTTTTTTTTTAACATTGTGGTATACTGTAGGCCAAGGTATACTCATATGACCTTCCATTCTGTGATATTGTATCTTTATGGTATTCACCATTACCATTACCATTATCAGTGGTTAGAAAGGTGTATGGCAGGGTGTTGATAGAGAGGATAATAAAGTGTACGGAAGTTGCAATAGAACAGTGCGGTTTTAGGAGGGCAAGAAGGGTGTGTGCATCATAGTTGTGCAGTAAGACAATTATGCGAGAAGTATTTAGAGAAGCATAAGGAGATATTTTGGGATTTTATGGATTTGGAAAAAGCGTATGATCGTGTGGATCGTGAAGCAATGCGGAAGGTGTTAAGGATTTATGAAATTGCAGGACATTTGTTAAAAGCAGCACTATTTGCTTTCTGGTGTGTTTTGCTCTCCATCAACATATTCCAAAGCACCCGTGGCCTATATTCTTCCACCTTTAATGTTTTACATTCAACCACATAACCTACAGTAGGTACAATATTCGTCCTTCATAGCTCTACATATGGCATATGACTACATTTTTTCAACTGCAGCAGATACGATTACGACCAAAAACAAACAAAACATATTGTATCAACCAGACCAGACCAGATGGCTGAAGTAAAATAGGAAAGAAGAGTAATTGGACAGAGGAAGAACAAGCTGAAAAGTGAAAAGTACAGTAGAAGACTGAAAGTTCTCAAGTCAAGTTAAATTTCCGTTTTGTAGCAACTGTACTGGGGTGATAACTCAGGTAAAGTGATGGTGGCATTATAGGACAGCTCTCCCTGATACTTTAAACCAATGGGGGCATTATTTCTCTTGGCGGCTTACCCGTTATATTTTTATGTTGCGTTTGGGAACTCCCCAGGTATGTGTTTAGTATTACTGAAGTGCTAGCTGGTTGTGATGTTGATCATTTATTAACCAATGGAATAATATACAGTAGCTATAGCTATCTTTGTTGCACCATATTTGGAAATGGGTGCCATCTCTGCAAGTTTGTTTGCCGCCTGAGGAATCTATGGATGCCACTAACATTCGATATAACCATTATATGAACTCGGCTATAGCTACCTTTACATACATACTAGCCTGGTATTACTCTTGGATTAGGGTGCCTCTCAACATGGCTAACCATATATTAAGAGAGAGATAAACAAGGTATTATGGCTTAGAGATGAAGTTGGTGTGAGGCAGATCAGTATCAAGGAGGGTGGAGGAATTTATGGAGACCAGGGGAGAACCACCATAAGCTATGTTACCCTACATAATATGACAATAGTGGATACTTAAATAAGGACGGAGTATTTCTTTATCTGTCATATTAAAAAGACTATTTGAGTCATTGGGTCATTGCCGACGCACGTGATGCGTCACTGGTCCTCAATAGGTTAATGGTTCTGATTAAAGAGCTTAAATTATATTGTACAAAGTGTATAACCAACTTTATTGGATACATGATTCATGTAAGAACGTACTTTATATGTATTTTATTTTATCTATTCACAAACGTTTCCATTAAGATAGGTATGATCCAGAATAATGATATTCTTGTTATCGTAGAATACAAAGGTTATGGTAGTGGCTTACTGCAGGACTTGATACTTTACACTAAGAGACAATGTGATAAAACTGATGATTGTCCAGACTATACTAATTATTATGAACTGTTAAGGATATAGCAAATAAGTTGAGATGTAGCGATCCTCTGGAAGTGGTAGAGTGTCTCACATAATGTTGTACCAGGACACAACCTGCGAGGGATAGTTATGTTGTCATCAATATGGTCCAGTCATTGTGGTTCATTCCTTACTGATCACTTTATGTTGTATCTTTAGGTAGTGTACCGGGGTTATTTGGCCGCAGCTCAATAGTTAATGGTTTGGTTGTAAATATAGTTTATATATACAACACAGTATGTGTCCATTAAATGAATGTAGGTGAATACACACACAACATAAGTCTAAATAGATTATTGCGTATGTACTTTCAGCTTTATAACATACACATACACAAAATGTATTATATACATTATGCTTCACATAACATTGCTAACATTAGGTTTTCTCACACATTGATTCATATCATTAACATAATTATATTCACTTTGCCTGTGCTACTGGATATCAACCATTGGACTACAGTAAGGTTTGTACTAAATGTATACATTATTAGGGATCACATGGGGTGCTAGAAAAAGTTATCATATATTATTACGTACGTCTCTTCCCTCTTAAACCATACATTATATTTTATCAATTACCATGTTTATCATATATTATAAGACCAATATCCCTTCATTGTTGGATGAATCACATCATATTTCAGCGATTGTCAATTTATCACCAGATATAAACATTTGACCATTACCATCAATCACAATAACTTGTCATGGTAATCTGTATACCTCTCCCTTTGTGCTGTTCTGTCAGTGCAGCTTTATACACTGTTCTTGGGCGATAATAGCTGTTCACTAATTATTAAATATGACTTGCTATTTTGCCACCTGAATTTAAGTGGTTCAATCACCTCTTGTTTATCTCTTTACAACCTGACATAATATTGGCAATATATTCATTAGGCTATTAGCAAATATAATTATTATCTCCATCATCATACAGTTGCTGAGTGTTTGCAATGTGTTTTTGTTTTATGTCTGTATGTCACTTATCTGTTACCGGGTTTTCAAAATATGAAGAATGGATTTGGCTGAATTATGATTAACCCCTAACATAGAACCCATATTCAACTACAACTATTTAGCTAACATTTTATAAACTCTCGATTCAATTTACAAAATTAACCACAACAAAGAGATAAACTACATCTCTGAAATAACACTACGTTTTTAACTTATATATTTACCTTTAGGCATCATAATGGGATTTACTAGCAACGGTATAGAAATATTGGTTAACTATTTAGTTATCGCACTTGTGTCCGTTTTCTATAGATGACGTCGAGTAATGAAATAATCTCGGATCCTGTGCGGTTTGTAATTTAGCATAGACATTTACATTGGAAAGTAAAGCTATTTATATGTCAATATACAGATATGTATTTGGTCTACGTATCGTGTATCAATGGAATTGTTCAGTATTGTAATTATACTGGCATCTAAACTTGTGTGAGATTATTGACCCTGCTTGTAAACAGGCAGTGATATTATGTGCCATCCAAGGCCAGTCTATGAGAAATGTGTCCTTATTTGTGTGTGATTGTGGTGTGTGTGTGTGTGTGATAGTGAGCTGAAGAAGAAGTGTACCAACAGCCGGACCTCTGACAACCCCCACAACAAACACACAGACAACAACAAACCGACAACACAGTAAGTACTGATATGAACTTGTTAGTGTTAGTTGGAAGACCCGCGGGACCGCAGCAGGTTACTCGCTGTCAGCAGGGGGTATACTCACAATCCCTGAAAGCAAGCCCCCCTGGGTCGAGGTTATGGTTTTGGCTGGAAATCCGAGAGGTTTATCTACACAGTAAGTCACGGTAGTTTAGGCAACAATACACACACTATAGTCTGTATTTATCCAGCTAATGGTAAATTGACGGGTGATTACTCGGCTATTGCCAACATTTTGTAGCGAACTAAGTTGTTAATTATGAACACTTGGCAATAAAATGACGCCAAGACATAGCAGTACCCTCTGTTTTCATTAGGAATCGAGTTTTTGAAAAAGGACTCCAATCCAGACAGTCTTCTTGACATTAAGAATACTTTAATCTACATTGTATTATTTCTGATTCCAAGTTACTAATGTATGTGTTTTCTTCTTCAACAGTTCGGTCCAACATGTTGACAGTATTTGGACCCACATCAATACCATGTGTAAGTACCACATTATAATATGATTAATGAGGATCTGAAGAAGTTTCGTTTATCACAACAGTTAATCAACATATAATGGTATTTTCCGTACATGAATTTCCAACGATTACTAATTTTATGTTAGAATATTTTTAACATATTATGTAATATCATTACATACTATTTTACACGTGTGGAAAAAGTATCACTTTGGGAATGAAGGCCAAATTCAGAAGTAAATCAGTCAAAGGAAAAGTAATACAAACAAGTGTACCAGACCGTTCACACAATATGCTTGACCATTATGTACCAATCATTTAGTTAACTTTTCGAATGAGCTCATGAAATATTTTCGACCAATTAATGATAATATCGAATATCAATATCACGACATGTAGAGATAAACTAGAGCACATTCCTTATCATTATTTAAATGTTGGAACTTTTCTTCTGTAGAAATGAAATGTATGTAGGAAGCGTATTTTATTGCATTGTCGATTACATGTTGAAGTCATTGATAACGGTTCACAGAATTACTCCCTCTTGGTTTCTTGGAAATAAGTTAATTTAAATAGTTACTGGACCTAGACGGAAAATCTACGCTATCAGAATGTTCGTTATTACTATCAATTTGATGTGGCTGGGATTCTATTTTACTTACACACCTATGGTTTATTAACCAAACCCAGCTCACTCGACAAGTTTGTTGCGGGGTTTGGTTAATAAACCATAGGTGTGTAAGTAAAATAGAATCCCAGCCACATCAAATTGATAGTAATAACGAACATTCTGATAGCGTAGATTTTCCGTCTAAGTCCAGTAGTTCAACAGGTAAAAATAAATTAGTTAAAAACAATAGAAAAATAGTTGCAAATACAAGTAATAGTTTGAGTGTTTATTATACAAATTGCAGGAGTTTATGTAACAAAATGAAAGCACTTAGAGGACTGGTTAGCAAAGAAAATATAGACATAATAGCGCTAACTGAAACATGGATTAATACAGAAACCAGGCATTTTTTAGCAGAGTTTGATATACCAGGATATAGTTTGTTTAAATATGAACGAACAAGTAAGAGGGGTGGCGGTATAGCAGTGTTTGTCAGGAGTTCATTAAAAAGCTGTACTAAATCAGGTATTAGAGTAAATAATGAAAATGAAAGTGTTTGGGTAGAAGTTAACGAAGGTAGTGAGACTTTAGTTATTGGAGTTATGTATAGACCGCCAAATATGAGTAGAAATGACGGAACATCGTTATGGGAGGAAATTAAAATAGCATCAAGGCTTAGCAACGTGTGCATTATGGGGGATTTTATTTCCCCTAATATAGATTGGCAGCAACAAATAGGCGACTCTGATTCAAAGGAGTTTATTGAGGTAGTACAAGATAGTTTTTTATCTCAATTCATAGATACGCCGACTAGAGGTGATAATATTCTCGATTTAGTTTTCAGTAACAATGAACATATGATAAATAGTGTAGAAATCGGGGACCACCTTGGAAAATAGTGATCACAATTCTGTGTATTTTAATATACAATGGAAAGGTAATATCAGAGAGAATACAACATTAATACCTGACTTCAGAAAAGCCAATTATGGTGGGATAAGAGAAGGCCTGTTAGCGGACCCTATGGTCCAAAAAATTAAGTCGATCCAGGTTGTCCAAATGAGTGTATCCTTTCTCAGGCACCTGTCATCTTAAGTCAGGAGGAGACGTCAAACTTGGTAGATACATACGATAATTTTATCAAGTCAGTATTCACAATGCGCAAAATAAATATATCCCCAAAAGAAAATTTAGATCAACACAGAACCAACCCAATGGATGAATAATAGACTATTAGATCTTCTAGGAAAAAAGAGAGAATATATAGAAAAATTAAAAAAAAGGCGAAATTCACCTACTTGCTTACTATCAGAATCTATCACGACAGGTAAAAAGGATATTAGTAAAGAAAAAAGAAATTATGAAATTAAAGGTTGCCAATGATTCAAAAAATAATCCTAAAGCTTTTTTACCAACTATATAAATCCAAGGTTAGAGATGTAATTGTCCCCTTAAAACTTCGATAGGAAAATTGACAGAAAGTGATTTAGAATGTGCAGTACATTAAATAGTCAATTTCTTTCCGTTATCACTTATGACAATTTGGCACAGTTTCCTGTACTCCGTAAGGTATCCAGCGAAAGTATAGAAAATAGGATAAGTACGGGTTACATAAGTAGAAATGATGTGGTTAAGGAAATTGACAGACTGAAACCTCATAAATCGCCTGGTCCTGATGAGGTATATGCTAGAGTATAAAAAGAATGCAGAGATGAGTTAAGTTAACCATTAACATTTCTATTTAACAAGTCATTAGAACAGGTATAGTTCCAGAAGCTTGGAAGCTTGCAATGTAGTTCCGATCTTCAAAAAGGTGATAAATCAATAGCATCCAATTACCGTCCCATTAGTCTCACTTCAATCATAGGAAAAACTACTAGAGTCAATTATTGCTAGGAAAATGAGAAACCACTTAGAAACATTTAACTTAATCAATTCTTCTCAGCATGGATTCACTCAGGGACGGTCTTGCCTTACTAATTTGCTTAGTTTTTTCTCAGAGGTATATGAAGCAGTAGATAATGACAAGTCATATGATATTATATATTTAGATTTCAGTAAAGCTTTCGACAGAGTCCCTCATGAGAGATTGATGAGAAAGGTTGAGGCACATGAATAGGTGGGGCGTTGTTAGGATGGATTAGGTCATGGCTAATTGGTAGGAAGCAGAGAGTCAGCATAATGGTACCAAGTCAGAATGGGAGCAGTCATCAAAAGTGGTGTCCCCCAGGGATCGGTATTAGGTCCCCTGTTGTTTCTTATATACATAAATGACCTAGATTTAGGTATAACTAGTAGGATAAGTAAATTCGCAGACGATACTAAAACAGGGAGATCATTGATTCAGATAGCGATATAGAGTGCCTCCAAAGGGATCTAGATACCTTACATGAATGGTCAGTAAATTGGCAGGTGTAGTTTAACATTGACAAATGCAAGGTATTAAAGATAGGGAAGATGCAAACAAATGTTAAATATAAACTAGCTAATTTAGAATTAGAAAATTCAGACTGCGAGAAAGATCTAGGTGTGTTTGTTAGCAATGATTTGAAGCCTAGAAAACAGTGTATAAGCGTTCGTAATAAGGCAAACAGGATTCTCGGGTTCATCTCTAGGAGTGTGAGTAACAGAACTGCTGATGTTATCTTAAAACTTTACTTGTCATTAGTGAGACCCCATATGAATAATGCTGTCCAATTTTGGTGTCCTTATTACAGAATGGACATAGATTCATTGGAGAGAGTACAGCGTAGAATGACAAAAATGATCCATAATATTAGAAATCTTTCGTATGAAGAAGGGTTGAAGAAATTAGGTTTACATTCGTTAGAGAGACGCAGAGTTAGAGGGGATAGATAGAGGTGTTCAAGTGGGTTAGTGGGATTAACAAAGAGGACATGGCAAATGTACTAAAGCTCAGTGATAGCGAAAGAACTCGTACCAATGTTTTCAAGTTAGATAAATTTCGTTTCAGAAAGATATAGGCAAGTATTGGTTGGTAACAGAGTTGTAGACGGGTGGAATGGACTACCAAGTGCTATAGTGGGATCTAAAACTGTAGGGAGCTTTAAGATAAAATTGGATAAGCATATGGACGAGAAGGGTTGGGTGTGAAGGGGGGATCAGCCGGGTTGGGCCAATCAGCGCTCTGCAGACCTCCATAATCCTGCGTTAATCTCTAACCGTTTTGGTAAGATGATCCTCAGGGTATTAGAGTGTGAAGCCTATAATTGGGCTTTGTAATGAATTGGGGTTGTGTGGGACAGGGATCTGCCTTGCTTAGGCCAATCGGCTTTCTGCAGACTCCCATTTTCTTATGTTCTTATGTTCTTATGTTATATCGCCTGTTTTCTCCTGTAAGGACAAATATTGCAGATACATGTGCCTTCTTGTTTTGTTTTGTTTATCTTTCTTCCAAGGAAAACAAGACTCTAAGGGAACTATCAAGAACAGTTGAACAAGAAAATAGGGAGTAGAAAGTTCAGCCTGCCTACACAAGAAATAGTTTTTTTAGAAAGGAAATTTACATTTCCATAATTACCTAACGAACCAAATAAGGAAATATTTGGCCTCCTCACAAGATCAACAGTATTTTGAGAAAGAAGGAGTAGGAATATAATAATAGATACAGGTTTGAACAATTCAAATGCGTTTCGTAATTATCTACATTTGCAAGAATATTAGTAAAGTAGGTTGTAATATTTCAAGCTGCCTCACTGACTAACAGTTTATACACACCAATAGTCAACCATAAAACACGACTTCAGGAGAAAACGGGGGTAAAGACATAACAATATATATCATATACAATTATTATTAACTAAAAACATAAATATGTTAGGTAACATTTGATCTCCATATTACCATGACTTCACCCGTGCGGAAAAGTACTTAGTATTATTGTTTGGTTGGTCTGGGTGGCCAGCAGTGATAACCCACAACAACCAATACACTGTTATATTTATATACCTGTATTATAGGTCAGGTCATCAATCAATGTTTATATACTTTATGAAAGAGAGAGTGAGAGTGAGTGGGAGTGAGTTGCTCTTCTGTCCTACTTTACTCCAGCCATCTGGTCTGGTATTTTAACTCACGTCCCCTCACCAATTGTCTGCAGTCTCTCTTTATTCGCCGCATTGTTCCATCTCTCTCACTATTCTACTATCATTACAATAATCAGTGTTCCTCAAAGCTCTCTCAGTGAATACCGCCCCTTCTCAGTAGAGCACGTAGCACCCGTCTTGCAACAGAATCCCACCCCTACTCTGGGCAACTCTCCAACCCAAGAGTGAAACGTTATTATCCATCTTTCTTCTATGCAACAGCTATGCTCTGGAACTCTCTCCCAGAATCAGTCTTTCCCTCTTCCTATGACTTAAATTGCTTCAAACTCCGCGTGTCCAGGCATTCTGGCTCGAACGTCCCTTAATTTTGGCCCCGCCATTCTTTCAACTCTGGGGGACGCACTCGTTACAGGCTGTTCCGCCTTTTGTCTCCCTCACACACATAGACAAACAAATAAGGAAAACAAAACTCAATTACTGTACCTGCTACCTGGGGTAAATCCTCCCGTCTGCAGCACCTCAATGTACAATATTTCACCGGGTTAAATATATCTCTAAAACTCGGCACAGTAATGATCCAAGACTGCAATATTACTTACCATTTTAAACCCAAGGTTCCACAGGCACTGACAGTTTTCTCCTACAGATCCTGACTCATGGTTGTATTATTTGTTGTTTCTGTCTTTCTTTATTTTGATTTTGTTTATGTATTATTTATTTTTATTTTTTTGCAAGTAGGCTAAAGTGTGGCTTGTGCTATATTAAGTGTTGTTTTTAGTTTCCTTCAGTTTTCATATATTAACATATGCCATTTTTGTTTGGTGTATTGAATATGTAAATGCTCTTTACTGTTTTCTTCTACGACATGTGTATGTTGTTGCTATCACTCAGCTTAACTAGTGTGTTCAATACACACATGTATTGCCTATACAGTAAATGTAATTTCGATGTTTCAGTACCATCAATCAGTAAATTGGTAAAGCCAATTGGTCAAATTGTATTTGCATTTCAATATAATATCAGATAAAGTGTATTATAATTATACTCAATTCTTATTGTAATTATTCCTCTATAACATCCAAACATCATACTGTCCTATTATGCAGGCCTCCTAGTGAACTGAACGGAAATAATGCGTCAGTTTTGTCAGCGTATTTCAAGCAAAGAACTATATACGAGTGTGTGTGTGTGTGTTTCAACGTTTATTACTCTTGTGTAGTATGTGAAATTACCAGTTGTATACATAGTTGTCTTTAGCAGTAGATACAGTTTTCAGCGGGACACACTGACTTGTTTATCATATTAGTTAAATTAAATTAAATTTTCTATTACAGGCAGTGCACAAACATCTTTCTTCACACAGATATGTACTTACAGTATAATTCTAAGATAAATTCTACAAAGATATCTTAATCCAGTATCCGCTGGGAAATCCCTCGGCTGTAAGAACGGCTCAGCTGGGCTTACTATAGTCATCCTCCTATGAAATGAGCTACAAGGTGGTGTCCCTCGCCCTGTGCGGTGTTGTCAAATATTCAAAGCTTTAACAACAAATGTTAATTTTTCAGGCTATTAACAAATTAATTTTAGCTTTTATGACTATATAATATTATATTATAATTTTTAAAGGTTATGTGGTGTTAAGAAACATATCATTTTAAGGATACATAGAAGGAATTTATACAACATATGGCACGCTATTTAGAACATGCTGCCATTTTTCTGGGGACAGCTATAAATAGATTTAAGGAGTGGTATGATATGCGACGTTGCCAAGTAATGTCAATGCGGTTCTGTTGGCTACGCACGCACTCACACACACCCCTACAGATACACACACAAACACACATACATACACAATCTCCAAAATGCAATATAGCATAATGTAATCCCATCAAAAGAGAGAGAGAGAGAGAGAGCTGGATACGAGTAATGGCACCCTTTAAATGGCCTCAAACAACGACAACAACATCACCCAGGTCAGACGGTCACTAACCCTCATTCATAGCGCGACCACCATTGAAGGAAAAACTCGCAAAAGTTACTCTCATCTTCATAGCCAGGCAAGGGAGATGCTGTACAATGTAAATAGGTATATACAAATATAGCCTACCTATTATTTCGTTTCTGTAACTTTTATACAAGAATACCAATAACCCTTCCAGACATAAAAACGTCTTTTACATTTATTTCAAGTTTCCCTTCTAAATGTGGTTTTCCTTGGTTTCCCGTTTTCTAAAAGGTTTGTTTTGGTAGAAATGTGGCAACACCGCACAGGGCGACCTTGACCTCCTTGGAGCTCATTTCAGTTGAGTTTGACTATACCTAAGCCGGATCTGTCGGCATGGTGATACATTATCCATCCTATGGGAGTTACCCCATGCAAACAAATATATAAATAAATATCAAATACATTTCATCGCATCATAACATAATCTTAACTCGTTTGCAAAACCTGGTTATGTAACAACGAGAGATTGTGAACCAGTGGACCTTTAGCGTAGAGACAGAAACTCTGGTGTAAGGTAACATAGTAGTTGTTGACCTGCCAGTCTGGTGAGCCTTCAACATCCTGGTCACGTGATTAAGGAAAAACTTCGTCGTCGGAAACAAACCTGCAGATCCAGGAGAAAGTAATGTCGTTTTCCTCAACTCATTCCACAATCTATATTTACTCTACAGACGTGTCTGTTAAAAGTGTTGTCTTCTGCAGTCAGTTCAACAAAACACTTTACAATTTAGCAGTTTACCTAATGAGACCGATATCTAGATATACATGAAGCATTTTGTGATAATTTATTTTTCCTATTAATCGTCAAATTGTGAGTGAAATTTCCACCTTTCCCCGTACTATATGAACTGTGCCATCATCTTGCTTTATGTATTAATCTTTATTTCCCTTTGTTGCATATACTGTATGTTCCCTTAATACCAAATAGCGTAAACTTCTTGTTTGGTAGCAGTACACGACTATCCTAGATAACATTGTATTTGTGTTTGTATTTATTATTTGTTATTATTATTATAATTTTGTTTTCTTCAAGACATTGTTTTTTGTTACATCAGTGGTCTCGGGTTATCTTTACCATACCGTAAAATAAAGGTGCATGTTTTAATAGACGCTTGACCGCACAAGTGGCACCAATATATCGTCGTTGCTATTTTAGCGCATGTATGAAGGTTGATTCTCACCAATCTTCACACTTTTCTTCTGGATCAGCAGCTCTCGTCAAATTTCCCTGCTTAGACACTTTAATGTATGTGTTGCGACACACTCTCCTTTATAATCCCTTATACAGCCCTCCCAGATCGGCAGCTCTCGCCTAATGTCTCTCCTCAACACTTTAATGTGTCCAAACATTCAATGCATCTCGTTTCTTCCTACCTTCCCTTCCTAATGCATCATCTCTCCCTTCCCCTGCATTCTGTTATACATATCTCTCAAGACGTTTATGGTATCTTGGTTTGATAATGTATGTTTCTTTTGCTTTGCAAAGTTTCATTATGTTTCAATACTGTACAATGCAACATTCCTTCAGTTAGGTAATCTTAGGTGCGTTAGGCATGTACTGCAATGACAACAAACAAATACTGTAAGTGTATAGTTCAGATTATTGTTGTTATTAAACAGAAGGGAGGAAGGTCAAAACAAAGAAAACAAATATCCACATATATAACCGGTTTTAAACAAAGACAAATGTGATGCAACACAGCAATATTCATAATGAAGAAGCACAGAAGGAATCAATATTCTGATAAATGTGTCCGTTAGAAATGTCAAAATATATTGTGCACTAGGACAGAAATGTATTTATTTCTGTATATCAACTAGGTAGCTAGTAAATACACTACACTATATACATACCTGGTACTTCTCTAATTAGATTACGGTTAAACTTTCTTATTTAATGTACATGTATACATACAGTATCATCTTAAAGGAATTAAACCAAACCCATACGTAAATGACCGTACCTGTATACATACAGTATCCATCTGAGTGGAATAATTATTATACAGCATATACATGTAATTTAAATTACCTATATTAATACGGTATCCATCTTATAGGTATTTAGGTCACAAGTACATTAACAGCATTGCTACATCCTTCTGGAATTTATGACCCAATCTGATCTCTCACTATTTGTCTTGTATGAAGTCTTCCATTCAGTGGACC
Source organism: Paralithodes platypus (assembly GCA_032716605.1). NCBI lineage: Eukaryota > Metazoa > Arthropoda > Malacostraca > Decapoda > Lithodidae > Paralithodes > Paralithodes platypus. The sequence goes on along the minus strand of CM064533.1, from coordinate 14,028,625 downwards.
AAACTAACCTGTCTCTCACCCAACAATTCTAATACATCTTGACAATAGTTCTCCTATATATTTATTGTTTCCATGTTTTTTCCTACATTCAGGTTGTCAATATGTTTAGTCCTTGACCAGGGGGAATACTTTAGCTACACCACATAAGTGATTTTACTCTTCTTCCGTGTTATTCATTGATTATCGTAATTGTACGTAGCTGTTAAGAGGGTATAACTACACCATTTTATGAGGAAGTTAAATATCTCCTTTTTACCAACACATTTTCCTTCTCTTACTGAAACACATTATAGAGACCAACAACCCCACACATTTTGTTGTGCTGCATATTTCTGACGGGAAGGGTCTGATTCTGGCATTAGGTCCAAACTTGTATAGTATATACTTACGGTACATCAGCAAGTATGTATAAATCTACGAAACTATTATATGGTACATTAGTATATATATATCGGTGTACCTTTAAAGTATCTATGTTTCTATATATTTATCATGCAGCCTATTATTATACCTTTATATGTGTCTATACCTGCTACCTTCACTAACATTCATCATTACCATTGTGTTACTATATAATGTTTACTTTCATAACTCACACTATATTGTAAATGGCTACTACATCACTTGAGTCTATATCTATGATACTACCTCTCTGTCTCTCTCTCTCTCTCATCTGCTCTGAGTGGTGGGTGGGGAGAGAGCCTTCTGCTTTTCTATCCTTACATTCCACTCTGTAGCCAATTCTATGTTAACATTAAGTCCAGACTGTCTAGTAGGGACCGCAATGTCTGTACAGTGTGTGTATCTAAGTAACTCTATGTAACTGTGGTATAGTCTAGCCCTTTACCCAATATACATTTGTCTTGCCTCTACCCTGCCCCTTTATCGAGTTTCCTATTGGTTTATCCAAGGCTGACCAACACACACTTTTACCAAAGGCTATTAAGGGTGATGACGGCATTTTCTCTCTCCCTTTCTTTCTCTTTCTGGCTTGTATCCATTTGGCCCCATTCAGCATACTGTTTTAAGACATTTATCCCAGTCAAGGTGTCGATTTCTTCCTGACGAGCGATAGCGAGCCAGCATTGTATGGAGAAATCTGTCTTTGCCGGAGAAATGTGTCTAGGCCTATAGAAACCATATTTTTTTTTAACCTGCTGTCAAAAACACTTTAGAAATTATGCTGGCTTGCTGCCGCTCGCCAGCAAAAAAATCGACACCTGTATGGGGATAAACGTCTTAAGCAGTAGGTTGAATATGTTGGAATGAATACAACCCAGAGAGAGAGAGAGAACATAAAAACCGAGTTGGTCCCCCATAAACCGTAAGAGGTCGCTAGTAACCATGTTATTTTATATTTTGACGTATGTTCTTGTAAACTGAATTACGCTGCAGCTTTGGTTCCAATCACTTACTTTATAATATAGGATATAGAGAGATATAAAACATTGGTTCTTTGTATTCTGGAATGTGAACACAGGACTGCACAATGGTTCTGGGTATCTACATATTGTAGAAGTAAAGAATAATTAGAGGTTGATGAAGTGTACAGTGAGTAGCATTATTAGTGGTGGAGAAGAGAGAGAGAGAGAGAGAGAGTGAAAGGAAAGGACAATACAGGACAACACAGACCATGAGGTCCATAGTGAGCAGCCCGTAACTAAATATATATTAGAAGTTACTGCTAGTAAGTGGAAGACAAGGATAGGCTCTCTCCTCACCCAAAATAGGTGGATAAAATATAACTGCTACATGACAATGTGGAATATTCTATATGTAAGTCTTTTAATTAAGCTGCGTTCATATGTTCTTGTGCTCTTGAACATTTATTAATATTATCACATGGTATCGAGAACATCCAATGGTTATTGTGGTATAATTGGATCAAATGACACAACGTGTCGTTGGTTGGCTGTTGATATGGATAGAGATATTGAGAGGAGGCCGGGGGTTGTGGGGAAGATACTGACCATTACGAGATTTGTGAGATAACGAGCCATTCTTGGCTGTATTTTTATTCTAGAAGTAATCATCACCATAATGGAGTCTCGGTCCCTGGTGAATTATGGTCTCTTTTGGGGGTTGATCGTCGCTGTCTGAGACTGTCTTGTGGTGTTAGTTACACCCTTATAGTGTCCAAGAATTATTGTCCAGTAACACAACCAAATGTTGTGGTAAGCACATTTGTACTGGCGGCGCCAGACTTCACCCTTTTCTCTAGATCCAGCACCCACCAATTAAACGAGCTACTTCCTTACTAGCCCTGACTGGAGCTATATTAATATTAGTGTGAGGAACACTAATGATCACAACCATAACATCTTCCTACACGCCGCAATGTTACATCTATTTAACTCTATTATCGCTATTACAACAATGATTGTTCTTCAGAGCTCTCTCAGTATATACCCCCTCCCTTGCTGTGAGTGCGAGGCACCCACCTTTCAACACAGTACCACTCCTAGTTATTCCAGCTCTCCAACCCAAGAATTAGCTAATTTTCTCGCGGTCTTTCTTCTACTCAACAAGTGAACAATGAAACTTTCAATCAAAATGTCCTTCATCCTATGACTAAAACTTATTAATCACGTTTGCTGTATATTCATCTTATGTTTATACATTATACCATGTTGTGTTAAAACCTACAATATACCTGACATATTGTTGGTCGAAGGATCAGTGTTGTCTGGCAGGAACAACATATGGTGACATTTCTGGTCCATTGATTGTAGAAGACCGTGAATATTGGTGCCTTTTACCATATCTCTCTCTCTCTCTCTCACACAGAGTCACCATACTCTAATTGCTTGGCTATGGTGGTAGCCAATTCATATGAACAAACTCGTAGAAAAGAATACAATAATATAATGTTTTGTATCAATATGATAACATGACCCAATGGCCCGAGTCTCAGGCTTTATATGTATAGGTAATAATTCTGTTGGTCAGGTCACAATGATCGGGCATTTAACTCGTCTATATAACATTACTACGTTGACAGCATTGTTACAATATTTTGGCTTGTAATAGGTTATTGTATGCAGTTGGAGGACTTAGCAATTTTCATTATCCATATAAGAGTCACTCATCTCTTTAAATCTCAATACATTATTCTTATAATAGACATAATATAATAAAGCGCGTCGTAAAGCTACTGACACTATAATCTTGTGGTGTGTCCTGGGGTTGGCTGGAGGATACATGGTCGTGTACGTTAACAATATATATGTAAATATGTAATTATTGTCAGTACGGTCAACGTCAAACATCACTGCCAGTACGTCATATCAATGTAACTTGTGTGACAACTGAGTGTGAAAAGTTTCATCCCTTCCCGTCATCGTTTGTTCTTCTAATTTTCAGTTTCCTCTCGTCCTTGTTTTATATTAAGGGTTTATAGACCATTATACCTTTAATATATTCCTGTTCCGTGTTCATTCCTTTGTCTCTCACCAACACCTCCACCACAATATTATGTCTCACTCCCTCCTTATTGTTGACATGCATCATTTTGGATCTCACATGGGTTTTATTGTACTTAGTAGTAATATATGCGAAACATCTTAATATGTAGACTAATGTTACATGTGTTTTCATGTTGTGTTATTAAATTATACCAGTTTATTTATATATAACTCACTCTCTTCGTCTTGAATTGATATTTATACAGGTTTGTCTATATGTCAATGTACTACATTTATACAGCTTACCGGTACATGGTAATGATACATTTCCACTTTAATTCCCTAATTCGCCCATCTAATGCAGTTTAAATATTTTATTTTACATTTTTTTTTTTTTTTTTACCTTTATCTTCTTTTCCAACTCTTCTTCAAACCCTCTCACACAAACACGCAGTCACAGTAAAATACAATTTGTGTTAAGCCTAAGCAGTGCCAGATATTACAAACGGTGACCGGTCAACTCAACCAGTAGACCATTTCAACCAGTAGCTCTCAACCAGTACCAGATCAACCAATACGGTTAGGTTAGGTTAGGTTAGGTTAGTACTATATTTTGGCACTGGTTTGGTTGGTCTGGGTTAATTTGGCACTGGTTGAGAGCTACTGGTTGAAATGGTCTACTGGTTGAGGTGACATGGAACCATTACAAACATGTTATGATGGATCGCAATATAAAATATATTTGTTATGCACAATTAATGAATACAAATGTGATAAAATATCAGTAACAAGACAACATTTCATTTTTTTTTTTTTTTTTTTTTTTTTTTTGTATAAAGTCCTATTCAACCTATCTGGCTGATGTTATTCATTAGTTTATGGTAGGGTAGTGTATAGAGTCAAATATATATGTAATGTATTGCCGAGACTACGGCGCCATATTGACTAAATTGTTGATACATATACTTATTTTCTTAAGTTTAGGATATATTTTGTCTCCATAATGTAGAGGTAGTATGGTGCATATTGAAGTGTGTGTGTGTGTGTCTCAGTGTATGAGCAATGCCTTAATAACATGGACAAGCTGAATGTGTGATAAACGTGATAAATAGTTGCTAAACGGACACTACCGGTTAAAAAGTTATAAGAAAGGTGAACGACCTGTGACAGAGTAAAACAGTCGATTATAATTATTACGATCAGTGGTAGGTATGGTCAGTAAGAGTAATGGTAGCCAGAGTATAGGTAACTTAACAGGTAACAAGTGTTCCAAAGAGCAGGTTAAGTACAAATGTATACCCTGGTAAGTATGTGCAGGAAGGTGCTGAGAGAGGTGTTAGTTTTTTGCTCACAGTTAATCAACTGTATAATTTGACTCTTTTACTGTGTGTGAATAACGGAAGGTGGAGGTCAATATCTTAAACAAGTAAGGTTATTGGTTTTGATGGGAATGCATTCATAGAGTGTGAAGTAAGGTTGAATAACCAGGTAATTGAATATGTCCGCTTATGTAAGGTACTTGGGCAGAGTTACGAGTAAGAATGGAAGTTTGGACGAAGTACAAGAGAGGATGTAGTAAGGGAGGAAGGTTGTAGGACTGCTGAAACCATTAACAAGAAATAGTATGGTCAGCATGGAAATAAATACTACATGCTACTGGAGTAATTCCGACTGAGTGAATCTTTGACGTTGTTGGATATACATCAAGAGTGAGAGAGGTAGACATGTTTTACTTGCCAAGTGCGTGTGGAGTCACATGGAGGTGAAAGTCGAGAATGATGTAGCTGCCTCAAGATGATTATGTGATGTGTTCATTAAATCAATACTTGTGCTGAAAGCTGACCTAACTACCACTCCAAACCAGGTACCGGTACCTATTTTACTGTCAAGTGAATAGATAGGAGGTGTGTATAAGTGGTCATAACATTTATGTTGCTATAGTTACTAGTATTTTTGTCATACGAACACATTAGAAAACAAATTTTAGTGTAAAAGTTCAGTATATTGGTACAGCATTCAACCATTAGCAGCAAATAGCAAATCCCCGATGAGCCTCACACAGGGTATTGCAGGCTTCAACAACGTGTCATGGTCATTGCTATCAATCAGTCAAAACCGTTTAGAACCAATGCAGACATTTAATTAATGTCAAAGTTGCAATATTTGTTTGCCGTTATTTTCCACTTGATTTATATATGGTGTCAGGCAAGCATTATTTTGTGATAAATCATTCACTGAAATAGTGTTTTCTAATATTACCTGACTGCATTATGACTGTTTATATGAACAGAGTAACAATGGACCGGTTTATACTTACTGTATATTTAGAACAAGTGTATATTAAAATAACCTAATAAGTTAATCTTCCATTCACATAATTCAGGAATCATAGTTGGGGCTTGTGTTTGCCAGGATATTATGGGACATTATTGTTTGTCATAAATACAAGTAGGATGAGTCAAGTTTGGCCGACCAGTCAGTGAGTTTAACGAGTTTCTGTGAAGTTAACAGCTTTAGTTGGTCAGAAAACATTCACCAGCATTACTACCACCAACACAAGTTGGTTTAGTGAGGAACATTTCACTTGAGCGTGTGAGATTCTTGAAATAATAATATACACTGTTTTATTGGTTAAATACGTGGCTCTCAAAAGATGTATAGTTAGCCATTACTGTACAATAAATGTGTAATCAATGTACAGTCCAATATAATGTACACTGTATGTTGTAAGGTGTTCAGTGAGCACACACAATAACGAGAAGTTCACTTGACGGACTCTTATGTTGGAACCGTACTTCGGTCATCCATGTGTGTGTGTGTGTGTGTGTGCGTGCGTGCGTGTGTGTGTGTGTTACTGCCCATAGTGTACTTGGTTGGTATGTGCACTACCTTTCCTCCTCTTACTATAACATGAATGTCATGTATTGCACGTTACTTAATATTTATCTTGCAACCCTATCACTGTGTTCAAGATGGCAACACGATCTATCATTACATTTTATCCCACACCTGCAAACCTACCACCAAGCCCCAAACATCCAAGTGTAGGCACATCCCTCATAGTTCAAGGCAATACACAAACATAAAGTCAAATATGGTGTCATAAACACGATATCACTTGCATCTAGCAAGATTCAGATCCCATGTTCGTGAGGCTCTCTAGGAATGTTCACACCTCATAATTTTCCTTAGATCGATGGTGTGAGAGCCTGAACTTCTGGTAATGACAATAAAGTACATCATAACACACTACACCTCAATAATGTATCCACAATCCAATAATAGGTATACTTGCACTGGCTTAGGTTTTAAGCTGGGGGTGGAGATGCATTATAGTTTTAGGTAATGTTTTGTTTGTAATATAAACACACACACACACAAAGACACACACACACTCATATATATATATATATATATATATATATATATATATATATATATACATATATATATATATAGAGAGAGAGAGAGAGTTAGAGTGAGTGAGTGAGTGTATAATGTATGTGTGTGTTATAAGATATAGCCTATCAATATATTGCGAGATAAAAGGGAGTTATCTTCCTGTGTGTACGTTTGTGTGTGCGTGAGCGCGTCAGCCACTGACTGTAGGCTTGTGTGCGTATCTGTGTGTGTTTCTGCACATGTCCTTTTGTGTGTTGTGTTCCTTGTAAACATGTACATAATTATATATTGTTAGCACACGTATTATTTATTACTGTTAATGTCATCTTAATCATAGATGTACAATATGATCCAACTATTGTACATTGTTTTATTATACAATATAAGATTATCATGCACTATCAAGTCTATGAGTGTTTTTTTGTCCATGCAGCAGTTTATACTGATTAGACTCAATACCGTTAATAACAGGCTTGAATTAACGATTCGTAAACATTACCGGTCCCTCTGTCATTAGGAGAAACATACGTGTTACTGTTATTGAAACTAAAGTGTAATGCTACGCTGTAGAAGACAAAGATAGAGCGAGAGAGAGAGAGAGGTCAGAGATATAGCTATATTTGGATGTATGTCAGGCCAGGGAATACGATATTAAAAGATAGTCAGGTCCCACCGAGACTCGAACTCGGATCTCTGGATTCAAAGTCCAGGGTGCTAACCATTACACCATGGGACCTCTGAAAGTGTATACTGAAGTATCTGTATAAGTAGTAAGCTGATCTGATAGTGTAAAAGGTTGTAACATATATTATCTTAACATACTATGTTTGATGACGCCATACAACGACTAGTAACTAATGACGTTATTTAAGTGGGTGAATGGAAGAATACAAAATACATGATACATAAAGTTGTCGTAAGGTATACAATTTAACTCTGGCTAACATTAGATCATTGTACTTGCATTAAGGGGGTCCACTTTTTGTTTTCTCTCTCGCTCTCCCTCTCTGGCTTGAATCCATTCGGCCCCATTCAGCCTACTGTTTTACCACGTTTATCCCCATCTACTATGGGTTTCAGAGGCCGTGTTACATGGTTTTTCGGGAATAACTTATTAACACAAATTTGGATTAGTATGATATTTTGACACAGCTTTATTCACACCCTGCCCTAATTTTCGCCAATATCGTGCATTACCAAAAGTGTAGAATTAAGGTACTTGTCCCTGTGTCATGAGGTTAAAGTCGCACCTGGTTACACCTGGATGATGAGGAAACGAACAAGGTTAGTCACCCCCCCATCTCTCTTTCTTTCCCTCTCTCTCTCTCTCTCTCTCTCTCTCTCTCTCTCTCTCTCTCTCTCTCTCTCTCTCTCTCACTTTCTCACACATGGAAACTACGGCCACTGGCGCATTCATTATACATATAAAAGTGAGGCATGCAAAATGTGTTAATTTTATATTAATATATGATAGTGACATAAACTGACTGCAAGGGCAACAGTAGGGTAGGGTAGTGGGTATAAAACGAGCGTGTGTGATGGAAGAGCAGTGGTTTGGTGGTTTCCAGGTGTTGAGTGGTTTTGTGTTGGCATGAATTGCATCTACTGCAAGGTGTAATATGGTCATCGTATCGTCAGGTTGTGTTGGATGTCAGGTGGGATGGGCAGTTGACGCTTGGTCATTAATTACGGGTTGGGAAGGGGTGAGGATGGGAAAATGTTGGGGGAGGAAGGGTAGTGTAGGGTAAGTAAGTACAGTCACTTATACAAAATGGTGGACCGGTACGATTTTCGTTATGCAATTACTATCTGGGTTGATTATTGGCTGGGACTTGCTTTACAATCAATGGTATATGTAGGTTCGTAATTGATGTATAGAAAATCATATTCGTAAATCCGTTTGTAGAGATATACTTCCATAATTAGAAAAAAGGTGAGGTCCATGAATTGTTATGAGTGATGGTACGTTGAGGAAGATGCTGCCGACAATAAAACAAAATACAAAAAAACACGGAGGAGAAGGGTAGGACAATGGGGCATTTATACAAAGTTTATAGGAATGTGGAGGGGTGAGTGTGGCCAGGTTTTATTAATAGGTAATTTTATACAACGAAGGGAAGCGGAGACATGAAGGGTGGACAAATGATACACACGAAATACACAGCAAACAGTTTATTTTAGTCATCGTCACTATCTAAAAACAAGTCGTCCTCTTCATCACTAGCGAGGTTGATGATGACGGGATCCACACCTTCGTGGATGTTGTCCGTGGACCAGTACTCGTCTTCGAAGGCTCGAGATCGTCTGACCGCACCCGCCCACACCTCTTCAGTGGCGCAAAGCCTGGCTTCCTCCAGCCTTTCCTGTAGATCCGCCCGGGTGAAACGGTGTAGGGAGGAGCGCACGTGCCGTTTCATGCACCCCCATACCTGCTCGATGGCATTGAGCTCTGGATGAGCGGGTGCCAGACGGACGACCTCGTGGTCCCACGCGCGGATCGTGTCATCAACCATGTATTGTGGCTGTGGCCGGTTTTGCTTGCAGATGAGCAGCAGTTCAAGACGTGTGGCATGTGGTGGGAAGGGTAGCCTGCGGTGGTCCAGCCATTTTATAAGATCCGCTTTCTTGGTGGCAGTGGTGGGGCAGCGACTCTCCTCCGTCAGCTGGCTTTGATATGGCGCATTATCCATCACCACTACCGATGGCTGAGCCAGCGACGGCAAAAGTTGTGACGTCAGCCAGCGGAGGAAGAGCTTGCTGTTCATCTCGCCGTGATAGTCGCCGCTGGTGTTCTTGGCCGGGAAGCACAGGAATGTGTTTTCGACGAAACCGTCGGCTGTGCCAGCTGCTACCACCACGAAACGCTCCCCTTCTCCGGGCGGCACTTGACGACTGAACGTGGTGCTGGTGGCAGGCTGAGTGCTGTCGACCCACTCCATGCTGTGGTTCATCCTGGTGGTAAACCAGGTCTCGTCCAAGTAAACCACCTGCCTCCCCTCCTCCCGGAATTGTTTGAGTGCCCGGAGAGCGTTGATCCGGTGGCACACAATGTCCAGCGACTCCTTCCTCACATACATCTTCCGCTGTGAGTTTTTGTAGCGGAATCCCATGTTGTGGATGAGTCGCCAAACCGACATCTCCGAGGTTGCTTCCGGGATGATGCTCGCCATCTTTAGGTCTTCCGTCACGGAGTCAATCGTAAAGCTTTGCTTGGCAGCAAACTTTGCGTGGATATTGCGGCGAATGGCACCGATGGCGAAACTGTCAAAGGCGCCCGGTGTTGGGGGTGCTGTCGGTGTTGGCGGTGCTGTCGCTGTCCCACATTACTTTGGCTAATAACAAACATATATATTGATATACTAAAAAAATAAGGCATATTACATGTAAATCTTTGAAACTTATAAACTAAATAATGAAACATACAATTATATAATGTAAAAGCTATATCACAGGGACATCTTTGGAACTTATACATTATATAATATATATGTTACATTATGAGGTAGCGTGATCAATTAGGTCAGGTCAGGTAAGGTAGGGCGCGAGTCCAGGGCAGGGCAGGGCAGGGCGCGAGTCCAGGGCAGGGCAGGAGGCGAGTCCAGGGCAGGGCACGGGGCGAGTCCAGGGCAGGGCAGGGCAGGGGCCGACACTCAGTAGTTCTTGAAGGTGTGGTAGTCCCTGAAGCAGTCACCCAGGCAGAGTGCAACTTTAGACCAGTCAAAGTAGGGCTGGACTTAGAACAAATTGTAATAGAAGGTTTTTTGGCTTTAACTTGTTTATTAGGTCCCTCTGATGAACATATAAAAAGTCTCCAACTTTTGGACACCGGGAAAGTGGTTAATTTGCATAAATTCAAGATGGCCGCCGTCCAAAGCTTCAATTTACAGATAACTTTTTTCTGGTTGCTCCTATACCCTATAAATGTATTACAAACAACGTTTTTTGGCTTTAACTTGTTTATTAGGTCCCTCTGATGAACATATAAAAAGTCTCCAACTTTTGGACACCTGGAAAGTGGGTAATTTACAGCCAAAAAACCTTACAGCCCAAAAACCTTCTATTGCAATTTGTTCTAGGTCAAGCCCTACCTTTACTGCACATTATTGTCTATTACATTTTGCCTAGGCCTATACTAATCCCATCATCTTGTTTCTTGTTTCATGCAAGGACTTCCAGGAGGCTGCAGATCTTTTGGATAAGCTGTTGCGTGAAGACGTTTCACCGGATGAAGTCTGCAGTAAAGACGTTTTCACAACACGAAATTTCTGAAAAACTTAAAGCCTGAGAAGAGCTCCTTAGCAG